>OX411308.1:75856958-76237126 GCA_948150685.1 Rhaphigaster nebulosa
TTCAGATTACCTCTGTAATACTGTTCTATATCAATGGATAACACAAAGTATCATTGATTTAATTATCTGTTTTATTATATTTTATCTTTGCTTATGGGCTGAATCGTAAAACGTTGTTAATAATATTAAAAATAAATAAACATTTTTAACGGCTAGAGAATGATTCATAAGACGGAACCTTTTATGAAGATACAAATCCTTAATTCTGTTTCTTATATTTGTTTCAATATTTTGTTTCACCGTAGAGCGTTAAATGATTACATTAGACATAATATATTGTTTGATCCTTCATTAGTTAGCCTGTTTCTTTTCCTTTCATTTTTCAAATTAATGATAACAAGCATTATATAATATTGTATATAATATATTGTATATATATTAATATAATTTAATAATAGCAGTAAATCATATCAAATATATCGTATATCGCTCATTTGCTACAACTTCATTACTCAAAAATCATTATTTTTACGTTAATACCAGAGAGACATTTCCAATGGCGTAATTTTTAACTAGTCTCATTTCTGATGTTTCAAGGCAAATTGTCTCATTTTATTTATTTGCACCAGAGTTTCACTGAAAATTTAACTATTTAAAGCTTCAAATGAATTACTTTAATAATCGTAATAAATAATAATTATGATATATGTATGTCAAATTATATTATATTCTCTTGTTTTATTTAATATTAAATTATCCAGAACATTTTTCTTCACATAAATATTAGTATATATTTTATTTAATTTAAAATTGTTTCTATTGTTTTGTAAGATTTATAAATTCAAGGAACTAAACATATAAAACTTCATAGAGCTATATAAACGCTAATTTTATAGTTGATTCATATTTTACTAGCTGTAGGAAAACTTTTTTAAATGAACATTTTAAAAAAAAAATCACACAACTTTCCTTAACTGTTCTATAATAATTATCTTTTTAATGTAATTTCAAAAAGTTCACATAAACAGTGCTTGAAATAAACTCATCAGCATTCACTTCTTCACATCTTCTCCTACTTCAGTACAATAAAACAGTTTTTTAAACAATTTTAGTTCAACCATTCTGTACTCTACCTATATATTTTAACTTCGTCTAGTTGCAAATATATTTTAAAAGTTTCGGTTTAGTTTTCATGGAAATATTTTCTTTCCATTAAATAATATGAAAGTAGAAATTATTAAGTTAATTTCCGCTTTTGTATTCTTAAATTACTTTATTACAGAGTATATTGTTTATAACAGATTGGTGGGAGAAGGTTCGGTCGCCTCCGTCTCCTTTCAGATGCGCTCAGTTATCCATTGTGCTCCTCATAAAATACGCTTTATCTTTGCTAATACTGTTCCGATTTTGATGATTCTTTTATTGTTTTTTAGATGACTTAATTACCTTTCATACAATTATATATATAATTTACCATAAAATGCATACTTTTTAAGCTATGCACAAATAAAATATTCTTTTCATCATAACTTTTTCCCCTGCAATTCCTCGGTGATTTACTTTATAAATGAAAAGTTAAAGACCTTTATGAAAAATAATTTAGGCAAGTTTCATCAAAATAATTAGAGCCGTTTTCGAGAAAATCGTAAACAATTATATATCCATGATGTAATTACCATTTCCGGCTAGTCCGATGTGATGTGCCTTTGCTATTATTGGTCCGATTTTGATGATTCTTTTTTTTTTTTTTTTAGATGATTTAATTACCTTTCATACAAGGTAATATTCTATACATAATTTACCATAAAATGCATACTTTTTAAGCAATGCACAAATAAAATATTCTTTTCATCATATTTTTTTCTCTGCTATTCCTCGGTGATTTACTACACAAATTAAAAGTTGAAGATCTTTATATAGAATAATTTAGGCAAGTTTCATCAAAATCATTACAGCCGTTTTCGAGAAAATTTTAAAAAACTGTAAATTCGATTATATAAAGTGGCACTTCCGGTTAGTCGATTTTGACGAAAATGTTGCTGTAACATCACATGCATGTGCAAACCTTAAATACGCAATTTCAGTATCGTACAACTTTTCGTTTTTGAGCTAGACTGTTCACAGACATACAGAGCATTTTGCGAGAATTGGTCATTTGGACACAGGGGACTTTAAAACGTGTATTTCCATCGAAAATTCGAATTCGAAAATTTTCACTATCGCAATACTTCCCCTTACTATATACTTCGTGTATATTTAAGGGAAAGTAAAAATTGATTTAAAGCTATCAACTCAGAGAGATTATATAAAAAAAAATATTAATATTACAATATTTATAAACATTTTATGAGAAAGTTAAGTTGCAGGTTGAGTAATATTAGTGGAAAACATAAAAAAAAAAAAAAAAAAAGTATCATTTCAATTCTGCTTCCTTGAATTTGAATATTTTTTTATATAAAATGTTATTTAAATAAATTTGCTTTCCTACTAATTCCATTTCACAGCTATGAGTATTATAAATAGTGCAGCTGTGTAGACGGTGTAGGTACCCAGATTGAAGGCATCTTGAGGAATGCGATCGGGAGGCTGTTTGGAAGGAGACGATGGGGGGCTGTTGGCATAGGCCACAGCTCCAAATTCCTGCTAAGACCTCACATTCGAACTGAATTCCTCAACCTCCCTTATCGCAAATTACCTTCTGCCTCTTTCCGAGCCTCAGACATTCTCCAGGCATAGGGTATTCCTATCTCCTTCCTTCTACGAGTCAGCAATATTTCTCTCTGGTTATAACCGTTTTTATCAACTGTACTATATCTCGTATGGTTTTGGGACTCTTACTTCACTGCTTTGAAGATTAAAAAAAAAAATGTTAATTTATTGATTTTTACTGATGAGTATTTTATTAAAAAAGAAAAGAAGGGATTTCTATAAATGCCTCTGACCACTATTTCTAAGGAACCTGATTCTCCTAACCTTACGAACCGTTTACTATGAAACTTGTAGGACATTTTCGAGGTTCATAGTAAAGATGGAGGAGTTTCAAGAAAAAATCATCCAGGGCGAAGATTGTTGCAGTCGAAGAACAATACGTTTTCTAAAAATTACTCACGTCAATTAAATCCAATCATAAGGTGTCCACACACGGTCAAAAATGCTTGACAACCAATTTTGTGTTGGAACTTTGTTGAGCTTGGACGACCTTGAAGAAGCCTTCCGCCCTCGTCGTCGAACGCCCATGCCTCTGAGCCATAAGTGACAACTGGGCGAACTAGGGTCTTATATATCAAAATCTTGGTCTGGTTAGAGAGATGTCCACTTATAAAATGCTTGGCAAGGCCAAAGTAGCAATGGTTAGCCGCTACAATCCTCCTGTTTTATCTTCTGAAATATGTCAGGAGTGGTTGCTCAGAGGTGGTGTAAAGAGTAGTTGACGAAAAGGAAAACATATTCGCATTTCAATTTATTGAATGATATTTACATCCGAACGGTTGTAATAATTATCTGAGAATGGATGAAGAAAGTTACCTAAATTTTTTGTCATTTGTAACGTTTTATTAAAAATGAGGATACGAATATCAGTGAGCTATTAACCCTCACGAAAAATTAACCGCCACGTTACTTATCTAAATTTTCCTCCAAATCCACCAATTGAACCCTAAATGTTTAATTATCATTTTTCTATTAATGTAACCAAAAGTTTCCCCTTTAGTTACGATATGAGGATAAATGGTAATTATTCTAATTTTCAGTTTCTAAACATATTAAATTGGTGAACGCATTCATTTAGCAGTAGATAAAACAAGCGTAAAAACTTTCTCAACCAAACGCAATAAAACCTAGAGGGCAAAAATATTCCTAAATCTAGGGGGAACACCCCAATCTGGGATTGTGGGCTTGTTCAAGCGTCCTCGTCACTACTACAAACGTTCAGTTTCGCTTGAAAAAGCATACAGCAAGGCTTGCATGGATTCGAATTCAATCATCAAGCGGCTTGTTAAATCATAATGCTTGAATAAAATTACCCCACACACGCTTAAGTATGCTTGTACAAAATGATCATGCAGGCTTGACCGTGTGTGGTCGATTTTAAGGGATTAATGCTATTTTGTTGTGTAGAAAAATTTATTATTTTTGTTAATTTTAAGACTCCTCGACGATATGTTATAAAACTAAAGCAATATTCACTATTTTTTTTTAATATATTTCATTTATTATTATTATTATTTACTTTTTTTGCGAATGATAAATTGTTTTTTAAATCATTTGAGAGATACAAATTGTGATGAAGTTTGTAATACTCATTTAAATTCAAATTTTATGGTTTTGTAGCAAAACTGTATGGACACATTTTCTTTCTTTTTTTTTTTTTTAAATGTAATTGAAGTATACTTTAGAAATTATATATAATAAAACTCGTTAAGCTGGGAATATAATGAGAACAAACTAAATAATTTTTTATCTAATATAACAGACAGAATCGATGGGATGGGGAGAAAAAAAAAGGGTAGAATATGAAAATTGCGATAAGTCATATATTGGCGATACTTCTACGAAACCGGAAGCTATTAATAAACATAAAGAATAAGAAAAACATTAATATTACCCTCCTAGTATAACATAGTATGTATTAGATGCAACCACGATTTTGATTTTAAAAATGCGAAAATATTGGATAAAGTAAAAATTACAAAATATAGGAAAATAGTTGAGGCTGTTCATATTACAAAACATATTAATACAACAGTAAATTACATGACTGATACTAGAAACCTTAGCTGCCATTTTGCAGATTATTTAAAAAAATATAATTTAATAATTTTAAAAAAATTAGCCACAATAAAATAATTGTTATTTAATGGAACAATCTTGTTGTGCAAATAGTTTTTAAACAATATTTTTGAGAGGTTTGGGAGATACGGGATGAAATAATAACAACAGAGATTAAATCAAAGTCTAATTCCAAGAAATGTTTATTGTGACAATTATATTAAATGCATGCTGTACACTCTTTTCATTAGGGATTTTTTTTTTTTTTTTTTTTTTTTTTTTTTAAGTAATAATATAGTATAAGATGAAATAAAATTAAATTTATGGAGCTAAAGACAAAAAAAAATAGTGAAAGGAAAATTAGGATGATAGTCAATAATTCATAAGGTAAAAAAAAACTAATTAATTGTTAAAAGTTTTATAAAATTTATGTGTGAATAATTGAACCAGCAGTTTGAAGAAGGGAACGAATTCATAACAACTTTTTCGGTAAACAAGGACAAACGTTCTAGTTTCTTATTTGCTACTATATCTTTACAAAACTTTAATGTTAGTTTCTTTACATCACCTCGTTATTCCTATACCTTGGATGGATTGGTTGGACTGCTCTAAAAGAAGTAAATAAATATTGAAACCAGTGGATTTGTCTCCTTCTTCAAATTGATAACGAGCTAGTCACAAAAATCTATTATTAAGCAAACAATAATATTCTTATTTTCTCAAAACATAATACAACAGAGTAAGCAAATACAATGAACAGGGTAAATTAAATACTACTTACATGTTTTTTAAAGCGTTATGCAACACTATGTACTGTGAAAATCATATTTTATACTTCACTTTCACTGTCAGCAACTGTTCTTTCCGTAGTAGTTGGTCTAACCAACACTTCTTCATAAAATGCTTAGTACTCTCATGGTATGTATGTAACTATCTTATATAGTATTGTATATATTCTGCATCTTCTTATAATTTCAAGGTTCATATTTTTAATTTTTATCCACAGCAAAGTTAATTTTGCATTGTCGCTAATATGCGCACTTTTAATCTTTGCGATTAGCTCCTATAAGTCTGCACAGGTCTGTGGACGTCCAAATCTATATTCATAATTCTCAAGGAAATGTTTCCTGTAAACGTCATCGGCAAGATTAGGATGTTTTTTACAAAAGAGTTCGTACATAGTTTTAATGTCAATTTCGGCACATAAGTACTTTATATTTTTATTTCTGTAGTGTATTTCTATTACTGGAAATTCTTTAATGTGATCATCGATTAAAGTACGAACGTTTTCAGGTATTGGATTACCGCGGTGTCCATGCTTGTTCCTATTATCCACGGGAGCTTGGCCTTCAGTTATCAGAGAAGTTAAACTTAAGATGGCTTTATTCTTAATATAGTAAAAAATACTGTATGCATTCTTACATACAGTCATTCGTTCATTGCTTTTCATAACATGATAAACAAAACTGCTATCCCATTTGAGTGGAGTCCCAAACAGCCCATTAAAAATGTATCTTGTTCATTTTTTGAAGAAGCATCAAGCAAAGATTTCAGACAAAGTTCCTTGTCATCTAAACTAAGCCGTTCAGTACACTTATTACAAGAGCAAACACCAGTATTATTTGACTTCGCGGATACTGTTTTACCTGTCCTAATACTCATATACCTTTCGCAACGAAGTCTTTTCTGCTTCTGTAATTCATAACAATATGTTTCTGGACGACGAACCCCTTTCTTCTTCTTAAAAGTATTAGTTTCCGTCTCACTTTCAGATATGGTTGAAGACATTATGGTATAGTAGCATTAACCGATACACTCAGTGTCAGTTTGAATAAGGAAACAAAACCTGATATGCTACCTTCTTCAAACGAACGAATATTTGTAGGCCCGTATTAACTGGAATGAGAGAGGTTTTGTTTCTTTTTTATACCGTACATTAAGCGCCTCTATGAAAACAAACATTTGGCACAAAAATATGAATTTCGATTTTTTGGCGCTTGCTCCCTTCTTCAAACTGTTGATTCAATTATTTATGTACAGTATTTTGGAATTTTTGATAATGTTTTCATTCGTTATAATATGAATTTACAATTACGGCAATTTTAAAATATTTGTCTTGAAAATGGGGGTGTTCCACGAAACATTGAAAGTATGCAATATAATGCAAACGTTTTTTAAATTAAACAGAATAATAAAGGAAGAAAATTACTTCATATAATAATACCCAAAATTAAATATTACAATTAAATAGTTAAATTTAATATTGTAATTATATCATATGTACATAGAAAATACACCACGCGCCATGGTGTATTTCAAATTACGCGATGTTTTACTAATGCCATTTATTCAACAATTTATGAATATCAAATATATCACCTTCCATTTCTCTACCAGACATCCATTTTTTTCCACTAATTCTATCGATTACTCCTTACCTGTTACATAAAAGTCTGGGTGTTATTAGGCCTAAGAGCTGCTAAGTAATTAACTTTTTAATTTATTTATTTATCAAATCATATAATTGATTTTATTAAGAAAATCTAAAGAGCGACAAATCAATTTTACAAAATGTTCTTAATCCTCAATAAATAATCTAATTTTAGTTAATAAATCACAATGAATCATAATTATAGTTGATTATGTAACTACATAGCAGCGACCAATTTATAGGTGTGGGTTTTGAACCTTCATGTTCCTTGAGCTATTTTATCTCCTCAGTGAATATTTCAGACTTTAATAATCGATAATTATTAACTCTACACTATCGGCTGCGTTTAACGGAAAGTGAAAAAAATAAATTCAGAAAGGTTTGAAAACTGAAGACTCTTGCTAATGAGTCTCTTCGACATTATAAAGCCCGTTGGAAAGTTCCTACCCAACTTGACTAAGTACCGCTTCGCTGATATTCAGGTTGTCGGGGAAAACTCTACTACAACTATCGGAAACAAATTAGGAACGGTTCATAAATGTTACAAAACAGTGTAGTTTGAGCTAAATGGTAGAGTATTACCTGAAAGGAAAGCCGTTTCAGTTCACTTTAGTCACACTTGAATCTAAAGCAGAGGAATTTAAACTTCAATTCTCAAGCAGTTTGTCCGTAGGACTTAGCACCGATATCAACTTGTTTCACAATAAATGTTATCCTGTACCTATAACAAATGATTCGCATGATAATTAATAGTTTCACTGAGATTATGTTTTAAATGCACGACTACCAGATTATCTTTATTACTTAATAAATATTAGAAAATTTAACGTAACCTATATTTACTCCAGTAAATTTGTTTCTTTCAGATTCTGAATCCATATTCGAAGTCTACCTGAAAGCGAGAAGCTGCATATTTAAATCTCTATCTTGAAATTTTAAACGTTATAATTAATTACGTTTAATTCAAACGTCGATAAGTTGAGTAATTGGCTGAACTTGGAAGCTGCTTTGGATGCTCGTTGGTGCCTATTGAATCGCATTATATCGAAGGGATAAGAAGGGGGTTAAGCCCGATTGGAGGACCCTCGGAGCTAGAGTTGTTTTAAGGAGGATAAGGGTTGTACTTAAGGGCCTTCTGTAAATACCCGGCAGACCTTTCACATGTGGATCACCCTTAGCTCTGCTCTTCTACTGTTTACCCGCGCCTCGTACATCCATCCTTCGGCGGGTGGACTGTCTGTACAGAAGGCCATAAGGAATTCGGTAATATTCATAAACATTGAATATAGTGAGCAACGTTAGAATTTGCATTAGAAATTATTTTTGAAAAAAATTCTATCCAATGTTTACATAATTTAATGTTATCGAACTAGATAATTTATAACAATTTTACTACTCTACTTTTCATATATGATCCATCTTTTATGATTCTGTATTGCTGTTCTGAAACGACGTATCCAGCTCAAAACCGATGGGAGGGCAATTTTTCTAAATTTCATTTCTTTCATGTAGAATGGGAAGAGATCGATGGCGACTTGTAATGATTTAAAGTAACATTAGAAGAGACACAATTTATTTTTTTTTAAAATCATTTTTAAACAATAGTTTGCGAGGACTAGCTATGAACTTTTGAATACTTTCCACTAAAAAAAAATCGAAGGGAGGACATTTTTCTCATCTTGTTCCTGGTGATCTGTCAGAACTACTGCGTAGACCAACCATCGCTCAAGCAGTAACACTCAAGATTAGATACAGACTCCAAGCGAAAATGTGAACCCATCAGACGACGGAGGATAGTAAAATAAGGTTCACTTATTTCTTAAATATAGACAGTAACTTCTATCTACTTTCAAAACCAAATATACCATGCTTATAGAATTGGAAGCCATGCAGCAAGAAAGGACAATCAAAAAACCTTTACTCTGTTTGTATATTCTTTTTTAAAAATCATAACACGTATCAAAAATACCTTTGTTCATGTCGGATTACAATTAAATTTTATTTCTCGTGTTGTAACATTCAAGTTACTTATTTGCGATAATTTTGCATCAAATACCCTTATTCGCATTTCTCACACTTCGACGTATCGCACGGTAAAGGTAAACACATTATTGCAATTAAACTGTCTTAACGGCTAAACTTTTTGTTCAGTTTCTTTCTTAAAATTAAATCAATCCTTAATAGTATAAAGAATAAAGAAATACAATTGTGTGATTGGCGTCTTTTCTTAATGATGGGTTAAAAACTATATAAGCCACAAATGTAAGCATTCGCCAAAAAAATATAAAAATGCTTTCTCTGAAAACAATGATTCTTGTTCATTGCTTCAAATGGCGTAAAAAAAAACACAGTTTTTATCAGTGACCTTCAAAAATTTCCTAAAAGAGGACCCCCTGTTGCTATCCCCATGTTGGTATCTCCATCCCAAGACCCACGGTGGTGGGTCCTAAATTAAATTAACAGCCCTCTCCTAAATTAAATTTTGTATCCTATTATTACAGACAAATAATAATAGGATCCATGACTTAATTTCTATACCTATTATTTGCTACAAATAGCAGTACATTATTGCTGCAAGTAGGAAACAAGTAATAAGTACAGAAATTACTAGGAAAAGTATTTTTCACCGCAAAGTTTGAAATTGGTACATTTTCCTTTTCGTTGGAATCCTTTCAATTTCATTGGTCGGCAAATTAACAATTATTATCAAAATTAAAATAAAGGCAGGCTGTTTTTTCACCAATTATATTTATTTCGATGTAAATTTTCGGCTTACAAGCCATTCTCAGGCATCTCTGTAAAAGGCCCTTATTTAATTTAGTTTATAACTCATCGCTGAATTAAATATACTTAAATATTCTAATAAATAATCATATACATACTAAAAAGGTATTTAAAATGCCATATTTAAGTCCAATCCGGACCAGATCCAAATATACAGCGTCACTAAAAACACAATAAAAAAATTGAGATTGGATCAAATTTCATTACAGTTTAAAATGCAAAAATCTTATTAATTTAATATCAATAAAACACAACTTTAAGAATAAAATAAGAATAAGGGAGCCATCTTAGTCATCACCGCCATCACAGGTGAAACTCCAAAGAAGACGGCAATACAATGCTACAACCAATTATGACAACTCAAATAATTTACCAAGCAATCATAAATCATCATGCAACAATTAATCTACATACATTGAAATCCCAAAATACAATCTATTAATGTATAAAGCTAATATTCATATAATTTAAATAAATTAAAATTTCAATTTAGTAATTATATTAGTATATGTGCTATTCAAACCATTAGTATCAGATTTAAAATTGCACACTCTATTCAGATTTTCCGTTATGCATATGGACTCGAGTATTTTTCTTTACAGAGATGCCTGAGGATGGCTTGTAGACCGAAAATTTTCATCCAAATAAATAAAATTGGTGAAATAGCAACAGCCTGCCTTTATTTTTATATATAAAAGCATTCACCTAAATCAACAAATATATAATTATTATCATTTTTGTTATAAAAATAAATATACTGAAACGTAACGCACTATGTTATTAGAACTGGTTTGGGCTTAAGTAATAGTTAATATTTTCTCAGCCCTTCATAATAAATAACTAGTTTGTACTTAAGCAATAAATAGAAAATAAAAAAAAACTTTCTTTTTTTTTGTATAAGTATAAACTTTGAATGATCATTATATATTTCCTTCTCTTGCAATTATAGCAGCTTTAATTCAATGAGATGTCGACTCAATAAATTTTCTAATAAAATTCATGAGAGGTTTTTATGTTCTTCCATTTGAATTATACCCGATTCTTCTGTCGATTCTGTTAAATTTCTAAAGTTCAAAGTGGACATTTTTTCTAAAAATCCAACCCTCCTGAGAAGGGTTAAAAAGCTATCTCATTAAATATATGCTTTCGTTGGAAATAAGAGTTGAGGAAAGCTGAAAAAGCTGAGACTCTGCACAACTGACTGAAGCATATAAACTTTAATGAGTATTAACTTACATTAATTATAAATGATAATGAGGAAAAGTTATTTATTTTAACCTCAATCTTTCTTTCAGTATTCTACCTTTGGACGTTAAAATATTCCAGGCTCTTGGTGTGTTACTTGAAGTTTGACTTGAGTTTTATATATGCATACAGGCTTTCATGCTCGAGAACTTACTTGAAGTCTGTCGAGACGAGTTAATATGGTTTCTAAGACTATAATGTAACCTTTTCGTTCATTCACTTAATATTAAACGTTGCTTGTAACAACATTACACTTAACAGGATATTGATTACACAAACACTATCGCATCACAAGTTGAAACGATGGGATCAAGCTATCCTGTCATAGACAAAGTCAATCAGTTGTCTTCTATTCAATCGAAGGCCTATTTATTTTGTGGGTAGTGTATATATCTTAAAAATATAATTCGAGATTCGTCTAAAATGGTTCATGTTTTGTTGAATCTTTTTCAAACAGAAAATGGAAACATCTGTAACAATCAATGGTTAGAAATATAATGATATATTCAAACATAATCGTACCTAATCTCTTTTCCCTCTCTCCAACACAAATGAGAATTATTTTGGTGCGTAGGCAGATAGTTAAAAAGGCGTTGTTTAAATTTTGAGAATTTAGAAGGTTCGAGTAATATCAATCACTGATATAGCATATAGTTTGTAAGATCTGATCGAGTGGATTCGTTTGATGTTCTCATTATTTTCCCTCACAGATCCTTCAAGTAAGTACAAGTATGCATGTGGATGGTATTTTAAATGAGAAGTTTGTTGATTAAAATATCATGCGAACACATTTAGATCTCGTTTAAGAGCTATTCACAGGATGTTCAAGACTCTTAGACAACCTCCCCTCCCCCTAAAATCTCCAATTTTGAGTATTTAGAGATCATATTTGGGGAGCAGAACTTTGTCTCTTGAAGTTTCCTTTGAGCACATATTCTACTCCCTAACTTTCAACAGTACCTTCCATCGCACACAACTCTAGAATTTTTAATGTAATAGGATATATTTAATGACGGATTCTTACTGGAAATCAAATTCAAAAGCGATGTAATATCAGTGAAATTATCGATCCGACGCTCAGGTAAAGATCTGATCACAAAAACTCTCAGTCATTTTGCTGAAAAGTGGAAAGAAAGGAAAAGGAAAATTTATCTGAAAAAATCTGATTTCATTGTTTGTTTGTTTTTTTTGTGATTAGCGTCTTACCGAAGCGTCCGATCAATACTTTCACAAATATAACACAGCTTTATATTTATTTCCATTCCGTTGAAAAATCCAGAGTTATGTGCGCTGGAGAGGTAATGGAGAAATTTTGGGAGGAGGAAATTGAATATGAGCATAAAGTAAACTTCAGGTTGCACAGTTGTGTCCCAACAAGTTTCATCCCATTCCAAAAATTGAGGATTTTAAGGAGGTTGTCAATCGAGTCTTTAATACCGTCTTTATATATACAATTTCTGTATATATTTATATAATATATTATTAGTTTACCCTGCAGAAGAAAATTGTGCATACACCATGCAAAAAGCATATTATATGCATTATATTATACAATTATAGATACATTAGGAACACATTAGTATATATATATATATAAAGTAACTAAAGATAAAGTTTATATTTATGTTTACTTTACGTGTAATTGAGCTGTTTTTATACTTAAGAATTCATTTATTGCCCTAGACAAGTTCCTAGTCTTCCTGTTCGTAAATTTGCCTCTTATATTTTGTAAATACTTGTCAAAGTAAAGCATTTTTAATGAATAAAAAAAAATTGCCGCTTGAAAAATGTTTATTTATGAGCGGTACATGGGCGCTATAACAAAGCCTTTGATCCCTTTGGGGCTGTGGCACTCCAGAGCACCGCAGGTTCTGAATTCAAGCCAACAAGGCCCAAATTCAATAAGCGCAGTAACATTATTTATCAATATCCAAACTGGCCACTATTTAATGTAATTAGTCAATTGAGTTACCTCAGGGCCCTTCCACACTGAAACGGATTTACCTGTAACCACTCAATGAGAATGTCTGCATATTCTATCTGAATTTGGTGTAGTAATAAACTTGTATTTAAAGTTTTGGTTACATTTAAATAAATAATAATACGTTGGAGTATACTAATAGTTGTATTTATTTGCATAGCCTGTTTTGATTTGAGGAAAATGTGATCAAGTTAATCTTTTATCGATTTCACGTTCCATCTAAAATACATGACCAAAACATTGTCTCTTCTTAACTTCTAATAGGATCACGTAGACCTCTCTCTGAATGGACGCTGAGCCATGGATGTTTAAATCAAGTGATAGACAATCACTGATCGATCTCTGCTGGCAATAGCTTAAAACCTGTTGCCGAAACTGCTTATTACAAAATTATCCTGCTGATATCGTATGCTGAACGTAACAGGCTAAATATTGGTACATAAAATTTCATCTTGATAGAAACTTTGTGGGCCTCGCCAGGGTTGAAACCGTGGTTTACATACGCTTCCTATGTCCTGTTAACCGGAAAAAAAAGAGATTACCTGACAGGCAGTGGATAAAGCAAGCAGTTGGAGCTCAAAAGTAAGGTTGCGAATCAAAGAACTCTCCCTGGCTCCGTCGAGCGATTATATTTTATTATTATCCCTACTCTTTAATAAAATTATCTATTTCTTATTCTCATTACTTTTTTATTTTATGTTTAGAAAGCCATACTAAACATTTCTAAAACAGGAAGCTCTGTTTTTAAACAATAATTTATTGTTGACTCTTTATAAAGATTGTCTTTTCCTTTATTTTTTCGTATACTACACCTAGCCTCTGGCTTTCCCGGACTGTTTTCTTATTTTTCCCGCCGGCGGGGCTTTGTTCCCCCCATAATAATACTAAAAGAACACGGCGGGGCTTTTTCTCGTGTGCCCGTCCCCTGTTAATTTGGCAGAAATAATGAAAGGGTTACAGGTTATTCGCGTCGCTGGTCAAAGTGTTCTCCACAAAGCACAAAAATCAGGAGATCCCCTCTGCGTCAGTCCTCCTCCTGTTTTTGTTAGCTTCCTCTTCCGTCGTTAACATGCCCTGGGGTTCTGGGACGGCAGGAAAAAGGACAAAAAAAATTATCATATTTTTCTTATGGATTTTTTATAAGCCCTCTGCAGACTTTTTTTTTATTTCCCTTCGAAGATAAAATCCGAAAGAAAATACAGTGCCTCTTATCTTTGCAGCGAGTTGGTGGTCTTCGAAAAAAATCTAGAATTGACCAGAAAAGATCTCCAATACATGCATTTATATATATCTGAATGGTTTCTAAATAAGGTTAGAACCTTATTAATTAAATATAAAAGATTTTTTACAGCGATTGGTTTTGTCGGGATCGAAGCTTCGGCTTTGATTACAACTTTTATTATTGATATTAATGTTATTAAAAAAATTTCATAGAATAGCAATTCAAGCTGCCACACGCAGCAGAAATAAGTATATTAGAGCAGTGAGTTTCCATTTATACAAAGTGAAAAATATATTGATAGATTCATTAAATAACAACAAATTAAGAAAAAAACCAAGATAAAAATAAAATGAATCATCTTGAACACATTCATACCTATATACAATATTTACATTCTGTCCTAGGGAACTCCGAGGAGGGCAAAACAGGTCTCAAGTAGATCCCAGCGCTACCTTCCCAGTCGCGTCACTGGTATAGAAGACCAGTGGAGACTGATTGAGGGCACTAGAGGTGCAGACGCTCTGGATTTGAGTAAAGAATTATTAAATCTAGCAATGCTTAATTTTTCAATCCATTAATTTAAATTGGTTTTCTGGTAGATAGTTCAATCTGCCTCATAAGGCTTTAATGTAAAATGATTGGATTCATTAGTAGTATTGACATAGTTTTTATTGACAGTACTTGCAGGAAATTTAGTAAGTACATCTGGATTGATTATAAAAACATTTAACATTTTAATAGTTACATCAAATTAAAAAAGAAAAAAACTGTAAGCTCTTAGTATTTACAGGTGGAACTCATTTAGATGCACTACACTTCTAATTTTTTGGTCATAAAACTACTGCAAAAGATTCATCCTTCATGTAACAGTAATTTGAATAATAATATTTTCAGTGAAAAATTACTTTACATTAGACATCATTATAAAAGTGCGTGCAAACATTTTTAAGAAATTCTCTCGTTCAATATTAATACTGCGGTTGAGATAGCAAAGTTGTTGCTTGTAGGAGAAAGCAAAAAAAATAATTTAAAAAAAAACTCTAGTTTGATAGCTATACTCTAGTTATTCTTTTTAAAATTTTCTGCATATTATTCGACTCCAATTATAGCAGTTGAGATCTTGAAGGACTGTTATATTCGTGAGAAGTTATTTTTTATTAGTTCTTTCAACGCAATTAAAACCAGTATTCATTGAATAACAGTGGACATTTAGTAATTCAATGAGAATTGATCTGTTCTTCACTCAGCTACTTCAAGTTAAACTGACATCTTTAACAGGCGTTCAGTCACGGTTATCGCAAAAACCTTTCTCTTGCCCACCTCAAATGGAAATGAAGCTATTTAGATGGCTGTCGAATCAGGATTTCTTAAAGATGAAAAAGACAAAATGAAGAGGAAGACAGAGGGTGAAGAAGAACGGCGGTAGAGAGAAGCTTTGACAGGGATGGACGTAAGGATGCCCTATCCTGGACAGATCCATTACCAGGGCTTGCCCATCCAGTTCCGGCCGATCCTGTGAAAGAAATCCTTTGGACAATTGATGTACAAGATGGAAAAAGTAAAATAAAGCGAGGTCCTTTTCCAACTGAATTATCGTCTCCCTCTCCGCCACCCTTGGAATCAACTGAGGGTCGATTATTTCTTCCGTTATTATTCAATTTGGAAATCTAATTCGATATGTTGTTAATAATGTCAATTAGCTGCTCTTATGTATGAAAGATTAATTAAGGAAATCTATATTCTTAATGTGGTAGTTAAATTGTATTAGTTAAATAAATACCATATTAATTAAGGTTAAAAAAAATACTAATCAATGAAGGGTCTAGTACCAAATTTATAGAGCAGTGTTTCCCAAAGTTGGGTACGCGTACTCCTATGGATACGGGAAGTGTTCAAAAATATTGAATGGATGAGATATCCATTAATAAATACATCTATGCCGGAAAGTTTGTCGCATGCGGAAGAAGAGATATTATTGGAATCAGCTTCATACGGAATCTTTAAAAATAAATATGAGGAGTGTAACACACTTACTTAATATCATACTAAAAAAACCAAAAAAAAACCATTCTGGTTGGTAATGCAACATGTGCATCCGGTTTAACGGAAGTACATTTTCCCTGTTTCAACATCATATCAACATGTGGTTGCTTTTTCAGTGTTTGCAGACATTAAGTCGAAAAAAGGAACAGATTTTGGATTTGGAACCGCAACTTAGATTAAAATTAACAACCAAGGAACCCAATTATGATGATCTGTCCTACCATCATAAATAGTTTCATGCTTCTCATTGAGACCAGTAAATGTTATTTATAACATAAATTTTAGTTACATGTTATTGTTGAAGAAATCTAGTGTCTGTGCATCATTATTTTGTTTATGTGCTAAAAAAATAAATACATTTTAATTTTTATTAAACCATAGCTGCATTTTGCTTTTTATGAAAGGTACTCAGCATAACTAGAATTGTAGAAGAGGTAAACAAATGTAGAAAGTTTGGGAAAAAGTGTTATAGAGGATGATAGTTGCACATCCGTTAGTCTTGTTGGTCCCACATCCCGATTCGAGACCCCTTTAATCGCTGATATAACTAAAAATAAATTTTATGCTAGTAGCAGTACTTAAACTTAGGTTCTGAGCTACCCCACTCGATTATTTAAGTTATAGTACATTATATTTGACGATTAACTATTCTACTTAGATATCTCAGCTGGTTTCAAATATTTTTAAGTTGACAAATAACTAAAGTTAGATAGTTCTTTGATTGGCAGAAAAAACATATTTGCAATTTTTCGATTACTAAGGACCAATAAGTTTTTTTTTAAACGTGTTTAGTTACTATAAAAGTTTACAAACAGATAGGCAACTCAAACATTTTACTTAATGACGGATGTGTTACTTGTTCCTTCTAATCAGAATAGAAGCCAACAAAAAAGATTTCTTGATATTATAAAGTTACCTCATACTAGAAAGATTCTCTCTCTTGTCCACATTGCTTGTGAACTTTCCACTTCTCTTCTCTTCTATCCTTATACCACGGTTTACATAGCCAATACAAGGCGTATAATGGTCAAACCTTTCAATTTAGCGGAGTGCTTTGGTTTCAATGACTAGAAAGGTATTGATTCCGGAAAAGGTATTTAAGAGGCGTTCGCAGGCAGTGTTTCGAGGAAGAGAAAGAATGTATGACTTCTGGCCACGGAGGTGCTTCTTTCTTATGGCTAAACAGATTTTTAAAAATAATCGTTATAAAAGGTATTAATGATAATGATTGCTCTTTTTTTCGGCATGAGGGAGGGAGGTGAAGGCCTTGTTATACTGATGGAAAATTACAAACCTTCTTCCCTTTACTTCTTCCCTTAGATTACAAACTAAAAAATATGTTAGGTTGGACATATACTGGATTCTTTAGTTGGTATAAACATGTTAACAATTGGGAAGTTTAGACTGATTGTTTATTGTTTTTTCCATAGTGAATGTTTGTGTTATAATGTATATTGGCTCTGTAAAAATATCTAGGTATGGTATGGAAGGGATCCAATGTCATCCATGAATGGGGTTCAGTAAAATTCCAAGATTAACACCAATATTACTAAACAACTATTTGTTGAATTCCTCAACTGAAGTTTTGCCCCTTATTCCAGGCCTTCTTTATGGCTACAAGGGGCAAGATACAATGAACATGAAACTCATAGAATTATAAAAAGTAAGGGGAAAAAAAATAGCATAAATATTCAAGAAATGAATAGCTGACAATTGAATGTTATAAACTGAATATTGAAAATAAACTCACACAGAATAAAGAAAAAAAAATAAATAAATGGGAATAATAAATATATGGGGATAATAAATATAAATAAAGCAAAGCTAGATATAGTAAAAACAAAAAATTGATGTATATTTGTTAAGACAAGGAATAAACTGGAGCAAAAGTAACAAACCAGTCAAAGGTGCTTAAATGTTATTATAAACTTTGCAAAGTATTATTTCCAAACAGTTATATAAAATGCATTTGGTTTGATTATTTGTTTTTTCAAGGTTTTAGTATAATGATTCCAAAACACTTTATATTTTTCCTCTGTCTTCATAATTGGCCGAGATATGGGCGTATTAAAGGTTTCATACGCCGCCATATTCAAACATTACGGCGGATGGTAATGTCAAGGATCATCCTGGGATGACCTGTAACTTTGGTGCCAAATCTAAATATATCAGCACAGTAAATCGGAGTAAAGCCGCGGACAGATTTTTTTTTTAATTCGATTTTTGGATTATTCATTTTTCTTGGTCGATTTAAAAGATTCATTATTAAAAATAGTAGACCAAATTTAAAAATATAATTGAATTAAATAATAAGGTAAAATAAATAATAATGATAATTTAAATAAAAATCAAATGCACTTAAATCAACTAATTGGAATACTGCAGGATGCCTTTTATTCATTTAGGTATTGTATTATTGCAATATGGGCTGAAATGTCGGCATTCGATAAATAGTTTTTGCTATGTTGCTATGTTTTGTTGTGTTAATCTTCGCTGCCATCCTTTCTTCATTTTGTTCGTCGTACGACGAATAGAGAATTATTATTATATATTACATTCGATTTATTTTGTCTTATTTACATTGATCATGTTTTATATGTTCCCTCTTTTTTATTTCAGGATTTTATTATAATCCTTTTATCAAATAGTGTGGAATACGAAATTTAATCTTTCTTTTATTTATTGGGCGAAATTATAGTTTATAATAAAATTTTATTTGTAATGTTGTTTTTTTGGTATGCGGCAAGGGCCTCAGTGTTTTGGTTTTGAACCCTGGTGTCGCGATTGGACTAAAGGCACTATATTGCTCACTACCCTCTGAAGACGTAGTATCATCTTGTCCATAAAGAATTTTCAGTGTTGAATAACATTATTATTTCGTATTGTACACAATGAGCGGTCAATTTATTCCTTACTATGCCTAAAGTGTACTATACATAGGCATTATATATAGTGTTGTATTTGTCCATCCTCCCCTACCTGGAGTGCCGCAGTTTGGAGGTGAGAGGAAAATTCAATAATGACAGCACTGAATTGACTTTAATAGGAGATTAGTTTGTGGAAGTGTTTGTTACTAATTGGTGGTTCTGTTTGGTTCTGATTCTGTTAGGCTCCACATTATACAGGTTATTTTGAAGTGCCTTGTGTGCCGGGGTTCGGGCTTTGATCTGTAGCTAACTTTGTGCTAAAGGGCCCCTGATGAACTCGAGGGGTCGCTCTCCTCTCGCCTGTCCTTAAAAGCCACTATTCACCATCCAGTTCCCAGAATTTTATTTCACTGACGTTTTCTTCGGTTAGTCCGATGTTTCTTTCGCTATTTTTTTTAACATAAATTCACTTTTATAACAGTTTTTAAAATGTTCAGATATATTTTTCACTTGTATTAGTATTTTGTTTTTCAACTTTTAAGTATTACTTTAAGTTTAAGCATACTAGCGTATGCTGGCGTTATCATTGTATTCGGGAGTAATGGAAAAAAACCTCCTACACAATATACGAGTCCTACAGGAAGAACTACAGCTGCTAAACATGGAAATAAACAACAATAAAACAATATTAATGAGGATGGTATACTAATAATGGAGAGGAGAGGGGAGGGATGGTCGGGTACTTCGATTGAGGGGGAAGAACTGGAACATGTCAGAGAATTCAAGTATCCTGGGAGTCCATCTGGAGAGAGAACGGCTGGATTGACAAAGAAATCCGGGAGAGAGTAAAACTGGCCAGCAAGTGCTTCTCACTTAGGACAGGTTTTCTGGGAAAGGGAGAAGTGTCCAAAAAGGTGAAGACAGTGGTGTTCCAAAACACATTCATCCCTATCCTGACCTACGCCAGTGAACCCTGAACTACTACCTCATAGCACCGAAGCAAACTCCAAGCAATGGAGATGCAGCTACTGAGGAGAATAGAGGGGAAAACAAGGAGGAACAAAATCAGAAACAATAAAAAGCAATATCGGAGTAAAGCCATTTGAAGATATAATAGAAGAAAACAGGTTACGCTGGTTTGGCCATGTCAAAATAAATCAGGGCGGAAGATTAGCCAGAGTAATGTATGAGACAAGAGTGAAAGGAAAAAGGGCAAGAGGAAGGCCCAGAAACACATACGAAGGCGACGTCAGAACAGCTTTCGAGGGAAGTCGCAAGGACTGGAGCAGGCGACCGAGATGCATGGATCAGATCTATATAAACGTGATCCTCAACACTGAAGTACGGTAGACGAGGATAAGATTAAGAAGAAGAAGTGTTTAAGTCTTATTGCTCAAGATAATTGATTGCCCTGTTGCCTTATGAAGTATAGAAGCTTAAGCTACAACATGGAGGATTGATTGGTATCATACAATGCCTTTAATACAGTAGTCCCTTGACCAGCCTACTGATGCTTAAGTTAAAATCTTAATTTTCCTGTTTTTTTTTATATCTTTATAGGTCATTTTCAAAATAAATACAATTTGACACTGTTCATAAATATTTTTTATACAATACCATAACTTGACTTAAATTATTAATAACGCCATTGCGATAATTGAATTATTGCATTCTAGTTGAATTAATTTTGTGATTTTTCACGCGTAGTCTCAAAATTTAAATAAAAAAATTCTCGAGTCTTTTATGAAAATATTGCTATATTGGTACATTTATCGACGTATATTCTACTTCCAGTATGGATAAATCAACAGTTTACTCTTTTATATTTCAACTGTATTAGTTACTATAAGAAATAACTTCCAGAATCATTTTTTAATGTAAATAAAGAATAAAAATGGGCCCTATGTAACACAATAACTCTTCAGAGCTCCTCCAACCATTTTGAATATTTAAAAAGAATAAGATACTTATCTGGAAATGGGGGCTGGAAGCAATGATTGGAAATATTTAAAAGGAGTCAGGACATTTGGAAGGGCACTTATCGGAGTTATTTATTGCTATTCGGATTTTTATAAACGGCGTTCGACTTTTGTAATAGATCAGAGAGTAGATAAGTCTCAATGTTCTGCCCCATGGTATATCACCATCGTTTTAAATAAACCTTTGGCTCATGATATATACTAGTGCAGCTAGTAAATTACGTTTGATTCCTTACAGTATATTAGTTTTGATTTTTATATTGTGATTTTCATGATTGAAACAGTTGCAAATCTTTTTTGAGAAAACAATTGGCATGATTGGTGATGAGTCTGGAAATAGCTCCGGTTTTTAGAATATATTTTTTTCATTAATTTTATTATGGTTTACAAAGTACATAAGTAAATAAATCGAAAATTTCCTGCCTGAAGATCTCCGTAAATCTTTTATTTTCAGGAAAACTCCTGGTCTGAATTCGGTAAAATAAAGTCACGTATTTTTTTTTTTTTTAAATGTCATTTTCAATAAACCTAAAATATCAAAATTACAAAAAGTTAAAAAAAAAATGGGAATTAAAGTTTTCCAAAAATATTGTAACTACACATAAAAAACCACTTGGTGGCAAAAATAATTACTTATTTTGAAATTAGTATTCACTTTTTTTTTAATAGATAATTAATACCAAAAAAATAATAACATAAATCATTGAAAAAGTTGAAAAAGCACATATGTAACGCGGGCCACCGTTTTTACTTCCTTGTACGAAGTAAAGGAAGTATTGTAATAGCGAAAATTTTCGGTTTTCAGATTTCGACGGAAATATCCATTTTGACCATCCCTGAATCTATTTTGACTAGTTTCGTCGTGGCGTCTGTACGTACGTACGTTCGTACGTTCTTATCTTGCATAACTCAAAAAGGGTTAGCCGTAGGAAGTTGAAATTTTGTATTTAAGATTGTTGTAAAATCTAGTCGTAAACCTCGCTTTTTAGCCACTGCTCGATCACCGGAAGTGGTACTTTACTTGAAGGTCATAGAATGTCGGGACGCCGAGTGTCATTTTTACTGCAATCTTCCGAAACTAGTAACCAAATCCAGTATCACTTTTTGAGCCACGGATTTATAATTTAATAGGCGTACAAGTAATGTGTTGCCCACATCGGATATTTTTTATTTTATTTTCAATTGTGATTCATAAATTATTGATTTCAATTTGTTTTTTTGTACCATCCTATTTACTCTCTGAAAGTAGTCCATAGGGTAAAAAATGATTAAAACTAAAATGATAGGTAATATATTAAAATAATAATTATAAAAATTAATGCTCTAAAACCTTTGGATAATATGCCATTTTGTTCTTTATTTTTTTCCCCAATGCTTTTTTTTTTGTCAGAATTAATTATATAAATGTATGTCTAGATTTAAGCAGTAATTTGACGTAATCTTCCAAGGTCCACCCAATCCTGAATGAGTAGTTCGACAGATTGATTTATTGTATATAATATTAATTGCCTGAATAGATATCTATATAATATATAGATTAAGTACCTAGGAAGGTTGGTGTCCGTCATAGTTTTCATATCCATGGGAGGAAGTTTACAATACATACTTTATTAGATTAACTTTAAGTTAATGTTCACTATTATAATATCGATATAATATCGACCTATAATCTCGATTAATAGTTTTACTATATAAAACTATTATACAGCTGACCCTACTGTACGGCACACTATTATTTTCACACGCTCCAAAGTTAACAGAAAGGCTTTTACAATCATTTCAAAACGGAGTATTGCGAAGAATAGTGGAAGGAACTTCATTGCAATGAGTGAAAACACCAAAGATTCCATGAGGAATTAAAATGCCAAGAATTGCGGAGTTCCTAACACGGAGGTATACATTTTTTTTCGAATCAATAACAGATACTACAAACCCCACATTCAGTGAGCTCATAACTTCTGGAGGGTACATCATTGTCGGCCACAATTATTCGAAAATAAAAATTTAGTTTTAGTTTTAGATGGTAAATTAGACACAAAATGAAAGATCAGTCCCATCACCCAATTAATTATTAGAAATTATAAAACATTAAAAGAAATTGAAGATGTAATATAGGCCTCCTTAAAATGCATATATGCAGAAAAAGGAGAATCTCCAGAAAATCAATAACGGACTATTAATAACGGAAAAAAAAAGTTTATTAAATGAGCGTTATAAAAGAAGCATTACAAAATAAGTGATGGAGGTATAGACAAAAAAAAATGTATACTAATTCTTAAGTGGCAAGAAGTAATGAACATTTTTTCATTTCTCTTTTTAGGGAGGTTTGGACAATAGCGTAGGTAGGAATTCATTTCAAGGGGGAAGGAGGGGGGTCCATACAAGTATCTACTTTAAATAAGCCCACCCCAACCGGGGATATAAGGAGGCCCTCTCTATATAATATTTTCTATGCCTAAGTATATTATTTATAAAATAATTTTCAAATAAGTTTATACAATTTTTGTTTACAGATAAGTATTAGTAAAAGTATTTTGTAATTTCGGGGGGAGGGATGGAGAAGGAGTCCGGAACCCCAAGACCCTCCCTTTGGGTGAGAGGGAAAAAAGTTATAACTACATTTAATAGGTTATTTTGTATTTTAGGGGGCTAATCGCCTTAAAAAAAAAAGCGTTTTTAATATCTTTACTGTCATTGTATTTAATTATTTTTGTGCAGCTATTATTAGCTGCAGTCTGTTTCCTGTGTATTTTACTGAAACGAAGAGATAGAATTGATAGAATATTAAATACTTTGTTTTTATCTTTTAAAACAATCCTTGTAACGGACCTGCCATTCTTGTTAAATAAAATACTAATATGTCACTAATGACTTCGAAACCCGCCTGGTTCAATATCGATAGGAAGAAGTAAGACCCCTGTCTCCCGGAAGTCACATCTTGAATCAGAAGTTGTATTTCTGGTAGGGATGGGACAGAGGGAACTAAGGGTTGACGTTTGGCCTGAAGGGTGGCAATAAAGGGCAAGGAAAGATCAACATTCCACCGGCGGTAATAAAGGGCCACATCAATCTAGGCTGAAAAATGTCTGCCCCTCTGGCTCCGTCAATTAGTGATCCACCACTACTCCTTGGCTTAGCCCCTTCAACTCCTTTCCCATAAGAGACTCATCCAATTATATAATGTATTTTAGCGATACGTATAATAATAATGATGTTACATTATAATTATAGAGAAAAAAATAATGAGCCATCTGAAGATGTAAATGCCTTTCTTCCTACCTATATTTCTAAAGCTTGAAACCTCGTTGGTTTTATAACCTAAAAAAACAAAAAAAAAAAAAACTAAAATCAAATGTCTTTATATTTTTATTTTTCATACTCCTCCTCGCGAATATTAATTTATTAAATAACTTAATTTATTAATGTTAGGTAAATTGTATAAGTCAGGGCCAAATGAGAATAAACGCAAATAAGTAAATAAATCCTTCTTTTAATTAATACAATATTCTAAAAATGCATAGGCCTATATTGTTTCCTTCAAAGGCATTTGTGAAGCATACTATCAAAGCTCGAGATAACCTTGTAAGAATTTGAATAGTGTTCAATAGTCCTTGGAGCGAGGAGTTTCCCTAATGAAATTTCGATAGTTGCTGAACTCTGGTAAGGGTATAATTCACTTAAAATGGAAATCAGGCATTTAGTTACCTTAGCCTTAGAAAACGGAAAATCTGTTTTTCTTCAGTGAGTTTAATAATCTTGTGTAATCCAACTTGGGCAAGAAAGACGTTGCCAAGTGATATGTTACCAATCCACTCCTATTCAAGAGTATTCGTTCCGTTTTATTAAATTATGTTGTGCTATAAATATTTTTCCACTTATATGCCACATCAATTATTTTTTTAATCTATCATTGCAAAGAATAAATGAGTGTTGGTGTATATAAATAAGCATACATACATAAATATTATATAAATATATATGTGATTATAAATTTATTTCTTTATTATTTATTTCTTCATTCTTTCTTAATTTATTTATCTCTGTTCATAATGGTTTTATTATGCTAAACAGCAGGCAGTACACTGTCATGGTAGTTCGTAAAAGAAATCGTGTTCTGGACCTCGTTATTCCTTTATTGTTATTATGTGAGTGAACGAATAATTTATATTTTATTTTATAGTAGGTAATTAACATATTAAGGGTATTGTATTATATGAACCAAAGTTTCTTTTTTAGAAATTTGGTCTCTGGTGGACTCATTACTGTGGTAATTACTGTGGTGGCAGAATTACTGATAAACTAGTGGTTTGTATAGCATTCTAAATTTGTGTCATATGACCATTATTATTTATCATCTTTCTATCACCTTACAGTTAACATGTAATTTTAATCTGTTTTGTTATATTATATTGTATTATGTTAACATTCAATGAATTCAAAAGAAATATTATCTCAGTTTGTTAATGTTTTAATCAAAATTTATAATGTTTATTTCACATTTTATAAAAAAAGAATGAAATAATAAAAAAAAGAAGAAGCCAAGCTTTCCTGCAAAAATCTTTATGAAGGTATTCAGGCCCTTCTCTAAACTTTTGTTCAAGCGAAAGACCTAACGAAATTGCTCTCACCCCTTAACATATGCGAAGAATAGGATAATTGAAAAATTTAATAAAAAAATAGTCTTTGTGGAGTAGGGCCAACTCTAATTTGGTGTTTGGTTCCGTCGTATTTATTTCTATGTTTGTGTGTGTGTGTGAATGCACCCGCGCCCGTTCGTGTGTGTAAAGTTAAATTTATTTTTGATTATTTTCATAATTAATTATTTGGTGACTATTTATCTCGTATAATATAATATTATTTTAGACCCTATGCAGGTTAATGATATAATCGTTTCTGTATTAACTCTGGTGTGTTTATAGACACCTTATGTGAATAAAACTTTTCCTAAAAAAATGAGCAGAGGCTTCGGTCAGAGGCGAATTAGGAGACTTAACATATTAGAATACTTGCTAAGCGTATGGAGCATGTGCTCCTAATTTGGGTTTAATATTTTTTTCGGAGTACCTACTCACATTTCTAAGTAAATATAACAGAACATGCTCAACTATTTGAGTAGCTTAAATGCTCAGTAAAATGCTGAGTCTACGAAAGATTAGATCGGTATTTTACCCGCTTGGTAGAGCACGTTCTCAGTTTTATTTACTTAAAAAGATAAGCAGGTACTCCGAATCAAATATTTTACACTTAACAAGTATTCCATTTTTAAACGCCTCTTTTTCACTTCTAACCGGAGTTTAGAAGTGAAAAACTGTTCAGTTTTTTGAGGAATGAGATATTGTGCATAGATGAGATATATGAGATATCTCCTCCTTTATTAAGTCCATATATGTGCTTGCATGAATATATATCTCTATATTAATCTGTTTCGTGTTAAGCTCGCTATTTTTAATTTTTTTTCTGTGCTTGTAAACACGCTGGAATCATTCTCAACTCCTTGGTTTGTAGATAAGCTGCGTACATAATTGATTGAACAGCCACTAGCCCGCCATATATTAGTGATAATGCAATCAAAGCGTGGCATTGGTAAAGGAAAACTAATGAGATCTCCAGGAAGAATCATTATCAGTTCCCTCATTAGCATCACAGAGCACTGCTATTTCGGTGCCTAGAATTCATGCTAAGCAATTCTTTTCAATTCTCTTCGGTCTAGTTATAGAGTTCATCCCGGGAAGACTGATTTGGTATTCGGCATTCAAAATTAAATTCGTCTTATAGCACAGCCACTCTGAGATTCAAGGATGGAAGTAAATCGGGCTAGGTGCTTCTGTATGGATTTTAGATGAATTTGACAAAAACGGACTGAATCTCTAGTGTGAATCAGAATAGCGTCATGCATAAGATACAATGGCTTATAGATACGGAATGAATAGGTCAAAAGGTTTCAACTAATATCAGATAAACTATACCTGGTTGCCCGTTGATCGCCTGATGTGTCTATTGTTTTAGTTGTTTGAATGACAGGATTCATTTAAAAAACTTCTGAGAGTGGAAAGGTTTTTCTTCCCTTTCATTTTGATTATGCAATATTTTAAAATTATTTACTTACGTATTTATTATTTTTCTTATTATTTTCGATATTTATTTTTTATTAACAAATTTACGTGTGTATATATATATATATATATATATATATATATATATATATATATATATATATATATACACGTATATATATACACACACACATACATATACATCATGCATACATGGATTCTAGACACGTGCTTATAACAAACAAAAGTCTGGGTCAATTAATAAATTTAGCTTTTATGTATATTTCGCACATAAATTAAATTTAATATAATTTTGAGTAGTAACAATAAGAAAAAATAAACACAAAATATTTACTTTTTTTTCTTGTAGATATAGTGTACATTTGGTATTATAACTTATTATCATTAATTATTGCACATTGTTAATTTATAATTTACATTTTTTATAATTTATATAATCATGTAGATATGTATTTGCGCACACTCAAATATATATATATTTAACAAAAAATATTGTAGCAACAACATTGATGTAGTGACATAATTGATTTTTGTAAATTCGGCATTCGAAATTATTAATTTTACGTTTTTTATAGAATGCGTAAAAAAATGCGGCATAGTGAATACCGTTTTCTCTCACTACAGCGAAGGATACAATTAATATTTTCCAATTTAAAATTACTGATAACCATCATTGAACAAACAATGTTTTATTAACCGCTGAGTGCTATTAAGGGGAAGGACTAAGTAATCTATAAAAGTTTATCAGGAGCCTGGAAAAATAAAGTTGACCTTATAAAATTTATAGCTAGAGCTTTAACTAAAGTTTCATTGCCCCTGTGACAGAGAAAACTAATTATACAAATTAAACAGGAAGTGATAAAGAGGCTGTCCACTAAGCAGTTCCTTATTATACAAACAAGTTTGAGTTACTTAAAATTGTTTATTAATTTTCAACTTGGTCAGTTGTTGGTTGAATTATGGTTTCATCTGACGCCCTGTGCCATACATATGGAAGATTATTTCTACATAATTATTTATGCAATTATATCTGCGACTTTGTTTGTCATAATATTATTATAATGGGACTTTTATATACACTTTTATAAACAACTTAAAGGAAAAACCTTTTAGTGCGCATAAGTCTAACAATTATAATAATCTTTTTCTACTGAAATAAAAGTCAACTTGTTATCGGATTAGTGCATGCGATTGAAAGAATGCAAAACAAATAAAAAAACTGTAAAAAAAAAAAAAAAAAAAAACAAATATCAAGATGATATATTTGACAAGCTGTCTGAAGTTATGGTAAGGGAGGAAGGAGGCTTTCCCCTTATTGAGCGGAACATTCCGCCTTATCCTTCGCCCACAAGATTCTTCCTTTATCACAAGTTGTTTGCCTTTACAACTTATTGTTTAAAATATTAATTCTTGCTTTTGAACTATTATGTTGTACGGATATTTCATCTTTTACTGTTAAAACGTCACGAGTTTGAATCGATGTTCTTTAAGTGACTTTAAGTAGGTCATAAAGTTCTAAAATAAATAAACCTATACCACTGTAACCGATGAAGGGTTTTGAGTTCAGTAGTTGCTAAGAACGTTTATAACAATGGTTATACATACAATGGAGGTGATGTGGTTACCATAACCGTTCAATTACCAGGTCTATCCCCATCCCACTTTATATATGCTGGGTGGTTTCAAAGATGGTCGTCCGAAACCAGAGTCGATCCCAGGCTGATGATATAATGGGAAATAAATTCTGCTAGCAGCCTGATATGAACCTGGACCAAGCCAAAAATATTCCCAATTTTTTTTATTACATAGTGGCAATAATTTTAGATCTTAGTATTTTTTTTAAAATATGAAATGTCATCACTATAGTATTCGTCAACCATTAATATCAAAGAAGAGTTGGTAAAAAGAAGTGTACAAACAGGTAGGTAACTCTAACATTTTATTTAGTGACAGAGTTGCTTTCTTGTTCCTTTCAATCAGAACTGTCTCCAACATAAGAAATTTCTTAATATTGTAAAGATAGAGGAGGGAGAGAATCATCTAAATATGAGGCAATCATATTTAGATGATTCTATCTCCCCCCTACTAAATACTAAATACTAAATACCACAAAAAGTCATGGATCTCTCTGAGGTAAAACGCTCATTATCCGGAAGTAAACTAGTCCCCCGTTCGGGTCTCCGGGTGGGGACTGCTTCAGGGGATTCATGGCGCAAGTTGAAAATTAAAGATTTAGGTATAGGGACGTGGAACGTAAGAAGTTTGAATACAGCGGGTGGGTTAAAATCGGTGGCAAACGAGGTTAAGAGATACAATGTAGATATCGTGGCACTGCAAGAGGTTCGGTGGCCAGGGGAGGGTTCGTTAACAGAAGGGAACTATTCTATTTGGTACGGTGGGAGCGGTAATTATTGTTTAGGTACTGGATTTCTAATAAGGAATAGATTGCTCTCCGCATTGAGGGACGTAAAATTTTTTAGTGATAGGATATCTGTGGCCATATTTCAGGGGCGGTGGTTTAAAATCGCGCTGATAAACATACATTCCCCTACCGAAGACAGTGATGATGAAGTTAAATGCGAATTTTATGATAAACTAGAGTGGGTATATGATAAACTACCTCGAAACTGCATGAAAATAATATTAGGGGACGCAAACGCAAAGGTGGGAAGGGAAGAAGTATACTATCCGACGATCGGTAAAGAAAGTTTGCACGAACATAGCAATGATAATGGGATCCGTCTAATAAACTTTGCTATCTCGAAAAACCTAACAATCAAAAGTACTACGTTTAAACATAGGGATATTCATAAGTATACGTGGACATCGCCGGATTCACAAACACGCAATCAAATTGATCATTTTTTGATACAACAAAGATGGCAAAATAGTATAATTAACGTGAGGTCTTATCGTGGGGCAGAATGTGGGTCAGATCATGAATTAGTAATCGCGAAACTTCGACAAAAACTTAATATAAAAAAAAGGAAAGAAAGCCGTATTTGTTCCGAAAATTTTGATCTAGATAAATTGAAAAACCCTTCAATTAGAAATCAATTCGCGGTAGAAATCAAGAATAGGTTTGAAGCCTTGGAATCTTTAGATGAGGATCGCGAAGATGTAGACAAGCTATGGATCGGAATTAGGGATAATATTAAAGAGGTAAGTAATCTGTGTCTTGGAAAAAGGGACAATAAAAAGAATAAACCGTGGTTCGATAATGATTGTCTAAACTTGTGCGAAAAAAGAAGAGCCGCGAAACTAAAAGCTTTGAATAATCCAAGCGATAACAATGTTGCTAATATCCGGGCCTTGATGAATGAAACATCCAAATTCCTCAAAAATAAAAAACGAGAATATCTTAAAAACAAAATAATAGAGATAGAAACTAATAGAATTGAAAACAACGTAAGAGACATGTACAAGGGTATAAACAGATCGCGTAAACAGTTTGAACCAGCAATGAATGGAATTAGAGATGAAAATAACAATATCTTGGCCGATCCGGGGGACATTGTGAATACATTTAAAAAACACTTTGAAAGTATTTTGAATACGGGAAATAATAATCAATCTCCTACTTCTGAATATCAGAGTGCTGAACCGTTAATTGAAGAACCGAGTAAGGAGGAAGTCGAAATAGCCATCGGAAAATTAAAATCTCATAAAGCAGCGGGAATCGACAACATTTCCAGTGAAATAATAAAAGCGTGCGGTGAAGCTGGAGTTTCTAAAATACATTTTTTGGTTAAAAAGATCTGGGAAAATGAAAAAATGCCCGAAGAATGGAAAGAATCTATACTTATTCCGATTCACAAAAAAGGTCCGAGGACGGAGTGTAATAACTATCGCGGAATATCACTCCTCCCGGTATGTTATAAAATATTCTCGTTGATCCTAACTAGTCGAATCACGGAATATGCCGAGGAAATTATCGGAGACTACCAATGTGGTTTTAGACGGAACCGATCAACTATCGATCAAATATTCTCCTTACGGCAAATATTAGAAAAAAAATTAGAATTCAACGGTGTAGTTCATCAGCTTTTTGTGGATTTCAAAAAGGCTTATGATTCCATTGATTGCCGGAGACTGTATAACATTTTGATTGAGCAGGGAATACCGAAGAAGTTAGTAAATCTAGCAGGGATGTGCATGACCGAAACATTCAATAAAGTTAGAATAGGTAATTATTTTTCGGAGAAATTTGAAGTTCGCTCGGGGTTAAAACAAGGCGATTCCCTTTCACCTGTCCTATTTAATTTAGCATTAGAGTATGTCATTAGAAAGGTAATGCTTACCGAAAGGGGTTTAGATCTGGGTGGTAGAATATCCGTGCTGGGGTTTGCGGATGATTTGGTATTATTAAGTGAGGACGCGGAAACTATAAAACTGAATACAGCAACGTTGATGACAGCTGGGAAAGAGGTTGGCCTCAAAATAAATACGGATAAAACGAAATATATGGTTAGCAATAGAAACAGAGGCGATTTTGAGGATATAGATATAGGAGAAAATAGGTTTGAACACGTTGAGAAATTTAAGTATTTGGGGTCTGTGATTACTAGAAAAAACGAAATTCAAGAGGAAATAAAGGCGCGGTTAAAGGCGGGAAATGCTTGTTATTCTTCGGTGTCAACATTACTTAGGTCGCGCATTTTGTCCAGAAACTTAAAACTTAGAATATACAAAACTATTATCTTGCCTACAGTTCTGTATGGGTGTGAAACGTGGCCGCTAACCTTGAAGGACGAACAACGCCTTAAGGTATTCGAGAATAAGGTACTGCGTAAAATATTTGGTCCGAAAAAGGATGAGCCAACCGGAGAGTTCAGGAGATTACACAACGCGGAATTGCGGAGCATGCACCCTGTTAATATAATCGAAGTGATATCATCGCGACGGTTGAAATGGGCTTGCAAAGTTGTTGGGCTCAGTAACGAACGAATTCCTAAAAAGTTAATAAACGCTGAGCTGACTGGTAAACGTCCGAGGGGTAGACCGAAACGTAGGTGGGAGGATAGTATTAAGAGTGATCTAATGAATTTGGGTTTGGAAGGTAGTCGGTGGACCGAGATTTGTAGACAGCGATTAGTGGTATCGGCATCGAACCTCCGGGTTCGCTAAGCCTTTTATTATTATTATTATTATCTCCCCCCTAGTTTGTTTGATAAATTTGCTTTGGGATTTCAAGTCATTATTTATTTTAAAAATAGCTATTTTCTTCTCGCCCTCTTGCATCCTCTTATATATTTATTTAATTTTTTATTCGTATACCTGTATCTAAGATTTAACTTTACAGATTTTTAATATTTGCATTTCTATTACGATACCGGGGAAGTTAAGGTTGATTAAATCTTTGCATTACGTTTTTAAAAAATAAAAAGTAGACTCTATAAATAAATCGAAAAATATAAATTTCACTTAAAATAAAAAAATAATAATAATTATATTTCTATATTAGATAAACAGATATAACGACAGAAATATAGCTATGCTCTGCATAACTCCCCTCTAAAATCGGTTCCTTGTACTCATGAGATGGCCATTAATTCTGATCTTGAACCGCGCCTGTCCTGGCTTGGTTGGAAGGACACATCTCATTTCCTCCCTTCGTGTTGTGGTATACGCTTTTGTGCTTCAGAGGATAAATTTTCAAAAATTATGGTTTCATATGCGGAAAATACTATCTGAACATAACTGATATAAAAACTGATGGTTCTGATACGTGCACGTTTTATAATATTATTTAGATGATAATTTCTGGACTTAAAATTTCTTTAATGGGACTTTATAATTTATTTAAGAAATTTATAATCTCTTCATAATAACACGGAGTAACAGTGATTTTACGGCGCGTGGTTCCAGAGTTGAATATGAATAATTCCACTCGATTATTTACTGAATTGGTTCCTGTTTTTTAAATAAAGACACTATAATCCTCTTATATTGAGAATTTTTTTTTTGGTTGTTCATAATTTAATCTAAAAGAATATTTATTTACTTGGAGAAAGAGTGTTTGTTTGGAAACGTTTTACAACTTTTAATAAAAAGAATATTGGTTGGAAAGCTCTTAATTTGTTATTTATTTATGTAAATATACAAAAACTTTTATTTTACAATATCAACAGACATAGCTTTAGAAATTTATTTTGTGTTAACCAGAGTTTAGAATAGTTTGCAAGGCAGGTTAAACTTCATTGAGAACTGGAATATTTCAGAAATAGAAGTACTCAAACTTTGTACAATAACAATTCATATAAAATAGATTAGTAAACTAATTGATATAAGGTATGAAAGGCATGTAATAAATGGCAATTAAATAGAATTAATCAAACCCAACAATAACGGCAATTATCAAGGTAATTTATTGCCTCACAACATCTCATCGGCACTCCAAAAGGAAGAAGCCCTCTGCGTCCTCCTTGAATTCAGTATCAGAGTGTCCTTAAAGTGCTTTAGGAATATTATATCCGAATAAACAAGAGAAAAGACTAAGTACTTGATGTTTTTATTTTCAAATGATAAAATTAAATAAATGGAGAGTTGATTTGAACGAAGTATTTTTTTTTGTTACTCAGCGTTATTAATTTTTGAGGTACATATATATTGAAATGATTCTTTAGATAATACAAACTTCCTTAAAAAATATTCTTTGGCTAAAACTTCCTGAAGGAAACAAGTTCGTTTTTTAATTGCGATTTTTCAAAGATACGATTTATGTGTACTTGGACTTCTTTTTCTTTTTTTATTTTTAGACAATTTATTTTAATTTATTTAGTCACCTAGAAGAAGTATTTTATTTTTATTTTCTGAAATAAAGGAAATCCAAGTTTACTAAAGAACGATATGTGATTTATTTTATTTTCTCCCTAAAGAAATTATCCAATTTAATCGTTTATTTTTTTATTGCCATTAACTATTTTTACAACACAATTTTATCAAATTTTGAATCCACTTTAAAGTGAATAAGATTGTAAATAGGATTTTATGTCAGTAAATCTTTATATTTGCGATATTTTTCATTTTTGGACACCAAGAACTGAGATCACCTGAATAATTATAAACATAAAATCACAATCTAAATAAAAGTTAAAATTAATTTTATTTCCATTTTTTGTTGGTTATGTGAACATAAACAGGAATTATTAAACATCATCTATTTAATAGGACACAAATAAAAAATATTAATTATCTTGGTACTAAATGTTAAGGTATTATTATGCGATTTTTTTTTATTTATTATTTTTTTTTTTTTTTTTATCTTTGTGCTCTCAATTTTTTTAAATATCGATTTAAACAGATTTAAAAACCTGTAAATATATTATTCTTAATTTTTCTAAACATTATTAGCAGGACAAAATGGGTCAGCGCAAACAAATTACTTAAGCTCTTTGATAGTTTTACTGGAATTAGAATATCGAATCCAAGGTCCACATCATTTATCTTGGACACACCCATAGGCGTAGTTTACCAAAATGTTCTTGGGAGAAGGGGCTGGTGCCACCAACAAATATTACACACATGCGTTTATGTTTATAAAAAATTAAAAAACTCTGTTTAGTCATGTTCCGGATTTCACATCCTTTACGTGATTAATAATTTTTAAAATAATAATTAAATTTTATGTCTTTACATTGTTCGTATAATAGTAGTAGGAAAAAATAGAAAATAAATGATCGATTATCGATCGAAATAAATATCGACTATCGATTAACAGATATCACCCAAGTGTAAACTTTAAAAAACAACATTTAATTTTAATTATTATTATTTTAATGCATCTGGCAGACAAATTAATTATAATTTTTTATTGTTTTTTGTACTTATTAGTATTTCTTGTTCAAATGTTGCTGGAGGGGCTGGCCTCTTATCCAAGTGCTCGTCTACGCCCATTAACAAACATACTATTAGACTAATCATTTTAAGTTTATAAATGTGAATATTTTTAAAATAATAATATTGAGTCCATTGTTATTAATGTGAGGGTTTCTTTTACAGCTATTTTTTTTCAAACATTTTTTTCCATCAAAAATTAACGCAATACTAACTTTTTTTTTTCTTTTTATCAGGTATTGGAATGCTGTCTGCACATGAATCAACCTCATAAAAGAGATATCTAAGGTATAGTTGGTTTGAATTTTATTATAAAAATATTAAATTTTTTATTAAGATTATCAGTAAAATATCCCGTTTTGACAGCTTAAGTAGTTGTGGTAGGTAACATTCAACAGCATACAACACTAATAGTATTAATGTGAAATTATTTTTAAATTATATAAAGCACTATGGTCAAGCAGTATGTAGAGTATGTATACATAATATATTATAGTAGAGTATAATTACAATTATATTCTTTATTTTTTTTAAGGAATAACATTAATGAATATTTTAATTTTTTTTTATTATGATAATCTTTTTTCTAGGGAAATAAAACAAATAACAGAGAGCCGTAATACGTCTGAGAGCCATATAATGCCGGGCATTAGCTTCCTGGATTTAAGATTTATTAGAAGGATAGTCTCGTTGTGAGTAAAGTAGACCGTTGTAAGTTGTACTCAAGTTAGAGGGAGACCCTAATCGCTACAACGGTTATACAAAACTCGTGTACAGAATCGATCAGCAGTTGGCTTTGGGATTTATCTCCTCTGGCAAACTTCCCTTCGCCCAACTTGGCCAAGGTCATCACTTCCCTTCATGCACTGTATCATTTCGGCTGTTAAATAAAAGCAGTTGCTAAACCCTATTTAATAATTCATTACAATTTATAATAAAAAATGTACAATTATGACAGACTTGAAATTCAACTATCTGCCGATAACGATAAATAACCAAGTGATCCCCTTTTCAAATCGGGCCAAATATCTCGAGATGACATTCGGCACAAAGATTCGATGGAAAGAGCATGTAGTAACAAATTAATACAGTTAAACTTGAGGTATCAAAAAATGTATTGGCTTTTAGGTAGGCTATCAAATCTGTTTATAGAAAACAAACTTCTTGTGTACAATCAAGTCCTAAAACGTATCTGTACACATGGACTCCAGCAGACAAATAATACAAAGATTCCAAAATAAAGTTTTTCGATGCATCCTGCTTGCTACAAGGAAGTTATACCCAATAAAAAAAATTGAAATTGTTGTAAATTTTTTTGTTGTAATATTAATATTTAAGATCTAAATTGTGAATAAGTTTACTTTTTAGCTTGATACGTTAGCTACGTTTAGCTTGATTTTAATTTCAATAAATAAAAAAATGGCATAAGAGTATGTACTTCTTACTCGATATCTGTCTTATCTTTAATATACATACTAATATTGAAACAGATTATTTGCATGGCTCCTCGATTATTAAGATGCAGATTTACCTTTCTAAATTAAGAGGTGGTGATAGAGGAGGAGGAGTGTGGAAGATGAGATATCGGAGGTTGGAAATTAATAAACGGTACAGCAATAAAACAATAAACAGAGCACTTCTTAAAACCAATAAAATCGAGCGGGTGTGAGACTGAAGGAAATGCAAGATCTGATTCAGATGTTTCCGTATGAAAACGCCCTAAATGAGGCATAATTGGCCCTCGGTACATTTTATGGTTCTAGAAGGTAAGTTGCCAATCAAGTAACGTCTTAAATAGAAACGCATATTGTAGGTTTATTTCCTCTGCTCCCAAAGGCTTTCTATTATCTTTTGTTGGCCAAATCAGCAACTTATGGAATATAAAGTCCTTTATGGATAATTTTATTTGTGCTACAGTAAGGAGCAAGGATTCTTCTTAGGGTTTTGGATTGTAAGGATTGGAGGAATTTGATAGTTCTGTAGAGTCCCAAAGTTCAACTCCGTTTATCCTGGCAATGGCAAATGGGCCTGTAATGGTGATGTAAAAGAGCTTTTTGTTATAAATCTGAAGTTGGAAGTGTTTCTAAAGTAAGCATTGGATATACGGTTTGTAAGATTATCTCTGAGCGTTTCGTGCGAATTCAACTCATTAAATGACTAGAAGTAGAGACTCATTAAATGAATAGATTATAAATTTGTACGTTTTTTTTTTTTTTAAATATTTCCGCTAGAGTCAAGATGAAACCTTTGTGGTTTATTCTCATTCCTTTAATTGGCACTCATTTTAATGGTTTTCTCGTTAATACAAAATCCCACGGCCTGTGATATGTGGGATAATTGGTTACAATTGCAATCAGGAGTAAATCCTAAAACAACGGAATGAGTAATCCGAAGGCTGTCAGCAGGCTAGACGGAGTGGGACAGGGAAATTTAGGGGTGCTGTGGAGGGAGTGCTTGATAATTGACTTTTAATTGATTTGTCCTGTCGACCGACTCAACTATTGACAAATGAAACTTTTAACACCCTCGACAGGTGGCCTCGATGCTGAAGCAAGCTTTAAAACTTATATACTCGGTCTCCGACGGCATTTTGTGTCGGTTATTGTCTCTTCTGTACTGTTTAAAACGGTTTTAAACTTTTTAAGAGCCGTAGATTGTCTGTTATACAATTAATGAAGTTTTCGAACTTATTAAATCTGGGTCCTTAAAAAGATTGATCTACTTGTTGGTTATAACTTCATTACCAATAAATAAAATATCGAATTGCAAATGATTTTAAGGTATTAAAATATTATGTTATAAAATTTAATCTTTTTCAGTTTTCTGCTTTATCCGAATTTGGCATAATTCTGTAAATTTGGTTCTGATTTTTTTAATACGTTGGGACTGGAGCATGGAGTTGCGTTTCTATCGAGTATTGGTTTCATAAGTGTTAGCTTATGTTTTAAAGATTGTTTCAATATTAAACTGATAAAAAGCACGAAAACATTTATGTGTGTGTGTGTATATATATATATATATATATATATATATATATATATATATATATATATATATATATATTCAAATTGGAATACCAAATCCCTTCCGTTGATCAAAAATAATAATAATCAGCGATTTTGATGCTTATAATGGCCTTTAATGGTCATTACCACCGAAATCGTCTTAGGAAGAACATAACTTTTTGTTTTCTTTGTATCCTTGGGGACGCTAATTGCCTTTTGTGTAATTTATCGTTAAGCCTTGAGTTAGGATGGTTAGGAATATGGAAACTTAGTAAATTATTATTTTTTTTACCGTGGCGCGATAACAAGTTACCGAATCTCGATTCCTCAATCAGATTCCGTCACGTGTCTTAATTTTGGAGAGTATACGTCAGGTGTGTCTTGGGCACACCATTCGTTCAACTTACCTTCGCACCCTTCACATCTGAACCTTGGAATCTTAAGAGTTTGCTCAGCAGCGGACTCAAAAACACGTTGTAGAGATTATTTACTCGTCTAATTGGTTTTTTGATGCCTGAGTTTTTTGTCTTCGACTTTCTTTTTTACCCGTATGTCATTATCGGTCATATCCGTCCCTACTACTATTCAAATTATCGAATGTGAATAAATGCATTTTAATACCGTCACTATAATTATGTGATGAGATTTATAGAGTCCCTTGGGAAGCCAATTATCAAATTGGATGATGACTTGTGTTGTCCTGTTAGGAGCACTTGCTAACAGAGTAGATACGTACTGATACAGATACGTACGTATCTACTCTGTTAGCAAGTGCTCCTAACAGGACAACACGGTTACATTACTTAAACCAGAGATCTTATGACTCGGTCGACTTGGACCAGCGACTGCAAGACATTAAATATACTATACTAAAGACATTACCACTAGACTTACAGCTAGCATAATGAGCTCTTATTCTGACTATGACTGGTTCTTAATTATTAGAGAAGGTTTTATACATACAAAGAGTAGGGGATGTTGTTAAGGATATAGCATTTATATAGGGATATAGCTAGCAAAGGCAAATAGGAAGCAAAACAATAACTTCCTGGGTTATAAACCCATTTGATAACTTTATGAAAACTCTCTTGGCGAGGCACGCATTGTGGCAATCGTCGAAGCTAGCCCCAAAAAGACCGAAGAACCACGAGGAACAGGAATTCAAGAATATCACAATGCGTGTGTGACTCAACTAGTTAGTTTCAAATTGATCAATATGAAAGCCGCGATTTTTCATATCGTTATTGTTATTTTTTTTTGTTGTATATTATGCTACTTTGATGCTATTCTAATACAAGTTCCAAACTAATATGTAATGTGGATTAGAGATTTTTTGACTGTTTCCAGTTCGTCAAGTAATGACCAAATTGGTACATCTTGAAGTTTACCATCGATATGTATTCATATCTTGGATCCTTTTTAGCTCTGATCAGCCAATCTTTTTCAGTCCTAACGAAACGTCAAACGTGATCGAATATTAATGGCTAAGAGTTGTTCCTTTTAGTAGATTTTTTGAATCTCTAACAGCATTTTTTAAATAAAATTGAATTACTCACCATGAGCGAGTAAAGCTAAAGGACTCACCAACCCCTGTGAGAAGAAGAGGAAGAAAAGGGAAAGCACTGAAGCAGACCAATCATAGGAAATAAGCTAATCAAATAGGAAACACCAAACCAAGACAACTTCACCAATATAGCAAAATGCCCATTTAAGCCAGACCAAATTATATTTCATTATAAATTATGTAAATTCATTAGCTTACTAAAATTATTTTATTTTAACTTGGCCTATCAAGAATGCATGTTACGTTTTCAATATAAATATTAATACAGTCCACTCAAGTCATTTAACAACCCAATTATCATTTGATGAACAAGTTTAATCATTTTAATTTATTTTCAAAATTATATGTGACCAATGCGCTTTGAATCACGCATCAAATCGCTGGTTACAACACAGATTTGTTGTCCTTCAAAAATAAAGGAATAATCGAAGTATATATTTTCTGTGTTGCATTCATTTTCAAGAGACAGGGTCAAAACGACAAAGTTTTAAGTATCACGTTTTTGCAATATATTTTTGCCTAACCCTCCCACTTTTATTTAAAAATAACATTTTCACTCAATAATTATAATTATTCAGTATTATATAATTATAATTATAACTCTTCAGCTGTTTATATATTACTGTAGGCTCCACTTTTTATTATCACATATAATTTGTATGTCATAATTTTGTGAACAAATCCATTTATATATTTATCCTTTGTTGCAGTTTTAAGTTTCTAGCAAATATCTCTTTTATTTTTATTCTCTTTTCTCTCTTCTACCTGGAAATAATCGTTTTTATCGATCGGGTGTCAACCTCATAATTTTCATGATCATTAAAAATAAATTAAATTTTTGAGCACACTTTTTATTTTTAGCTTGAATAAAACGGATTCAGAATAAAAGCTGTGTTAGAATACTTGCAACAGTTCGTGTTTTCTGAAGAACTTTCGCCAAACAAGAATAAATTGACGAGACAATGGTTGGGAAATGGATGGATCAAAATACGGCGATGCTTTAGATTAATAAAAAGAATAATGGAGGCAAAAAAAAAAAAAAGGAGGAACTTGGCGAATAAGTTGGGCAACACAAGAAACACTTAAACCATATTGAAGTGGTGAATTCTATGACAAATAAATATTTCAGCGAACTGTATTTAATATAACTTATAAACCTTCAATTCTACCCAGATTTTAATCAGTAAGTAACAGTGTTGGAGAAAAATGGTCAGAGGTATCGACTCGGGACTATCTCTTTTGGAAAACGAGTATTTTAAATTCTTCCTACAATCAATATCATTAATGTTGATTTTAAATTATTTAAAAATTCTTTAATGACAGATAGAGATTAGGAATTGCAGCCGAACATTCTACAACTATCAGTAATTTATTGCAATTTTGCAACAAACGGATTAACATAATTACTTAATAATAGAAATTACCAACCCGAAACGTCTTTCCACTAAATTGCATTTCACATTATCTAGAATGCGATTAATTGGATCATTGTTCGGTTCAGTGTAGAAATTGATGGTATTCTATTCTATTAGAATTCTATGCATATTATGCGGTGTAAACTAAATGTTTAATAATTATATTATTAGTATGAGGAAATGTTGATAATCGTCATGAATGTGATGAAAAAAAAAATCTCTCCATTTACTAAAACGTTTTAAGACCATTGTTTTGACGAAAATGAATTGTACCTTCTTTATTCTTCATTGTTGCTCATGTTTATTTATATTTTTATAATATTACACGCTGCTTCAATTTTTCATAAACAGGATCCGCCAGTGATGATGTCAAAATTAAATGATTCATTAAAGAATTATTTTTTATCCGTAAATATAAACTACAAGAATAGCCATTTTGTCTACAATACAAACAAAAAATATATATTTTCTAAATACTACGTTCGCCAAGTGGATTGCGTGGGTTCTGCTGTGAAACGGGATGAATTGAGGTGAGGTCGACATTAAGGTAGTGGTGAGACGACGACGATGGTGGATGAATGCTTTGTTCCCGGGCCGCGTCATTTCTCTAAATGGGTATATTCCTTGGCTCCCTCGCTCTCCCGATTTAACGGCTTCTGAGATTTATTTTTGGATTTTCGTTTATAAAAACTAAAGTGTTTGAGGCCGATCTATTCTGGCCGACAAACAACGGATTCAGGACGAAATTGAAGCTATTGAAGCAGGTATCGACTAAAATTTCTTAAATTGTAATAGTGAATATTTGGCCAACGTAGTGTTCAGAAAATAGTTTTTTTTTGTTTTGTTTTTTGGAACAAATGACTATTCTCGTCCTTTTTTGTTATATATAAAAAAAAATTTAAATTAAAATCTTTAATAAATAACTTAATTTTTAAATCACCGCGTTGCACTTCCGGACCTTGTATTTCTGAGAAGACTATTAAAATGTTTCATATCATTCTATGTAATGTTACTCATATTTTTCTATATTATTTTTAAATCTCATTTTCCATTCATTTCTCATTTTATTTTATATATCGTGTATACATAGTTTTTATATATTTCCTTATCATACGCTGCTTCAATCTTTCATACATTTATTTTAATTGTTTAATGTTTTCTACCATATTGATATGGATTCTTCGTTTCTTTTATGATTTTATCTTATTTTGCTTTGCCGTGAGGAAGGCCTACGACTTAAGCCGAAACGTTGGCACACATTAAAAGCAGTATTTTACTAACTGTGTTTTCTTAGTTGACAAACGAAAACTTAATTTAAATTTAGCTCCGACATCTCCCTCCCGACCAATACATGTTATCATACCACTCTTTGCGTTCCTCAACCCGATCTCAACACAACTTAAAGTTTTATTAGAAATGGTTCAATTTCTTGTGAACAATTGTTCCATAGAAATAAGGAAAAACGACGATAGACGACTTTTTACTATTAATTTTTTTATTGCAGTCCAAGGACCAGACCCGGAAAGATGCATATTTCGTGATACCATAAAAATTTTATTCCACCGATGAACATATTTTTGTAATCTTAAGTACCTGAGGACAACTTGAGCAATATCACAATGCAAAGAATATACTTTTCGCCTAAATTATAGCCTGATGTTATAGGAACCCTTAATTACAAGACGTGCCTAAATAGAATTCTTGTTATTATATTAATATACATTTATATTATCTAAACTAAATATTTTTAATTTTTTTCGACTTGGTTGTTTATTTTCGGAAAAACGGTGGTTACTCTTTAGCTTTGCGGACAGCTAAAGCCTCCCTTCTAGACATGGCAATCTCCTTTTAATCAGGAGAGAAGGGAGAGGCTGACGATGACGGAGTGGACACTGTTTATGATGTGGAGGAGAGAAGGGACAGATATAACACAGCCCCGGCGGAGAACCATTTATCAGGGCCACTTGACCTCTGCCTTCTTCTCTACCGTTTATTCTCAAGTGTATTTCTTCAAGTTAATCCTTCAAGTAGTCCACCTACAGGTAATACTGCGTTAGTTCGAACCGGATCTTGTTATTAACAATACGTACTATTTCTTTATTTTTATTTATTTAATCACTCTTCTCTGCCTTTCGGCAACTCGAGTTTCGGCATCGTTAACATATTACGCTGGTTATGCTTACATGTCAATGTTGCCAATAATTAAGCCTTGTCGCTCTAGTGGAACTCCATGTCAGTTATTCCGTTCATCTCTTGGCGGAACCCCTTTATCTTCTGTGCCGCCTCTGTCCGGTGGCCTTCCAGGAGCGGCTCTTTTTCAAAGATTAAAATGGGTTGGGCCCATTGCCGTTTTCCCATCTTTGTGGGTAGTTATTTATCTTCATTGAATTAATAACTAGAACGAAAGACAATGAATGAAATAAACTGAGTGGAGCAGATTTAATATTCTGAAACCAAATCTGTACTGAAGTCAACTCACAGTGTGTAAAAGGATTTGCGCAATTTAATACAGAAAATTACAGACTAACATTTTATTTGGATCTGTCAGACCAGTACTGTGTTAAGTATATGTGTAAACCTATAGGAGAACATATTTGGTCATATTTTCTTATTCGGCACATAAATAACTTTTTGTATGATACTAATTAAAACTCATTAATCTCACTAAAATCAAAACTCATTAATCTCATTAAAACTCATCAATTAACTCATTTTCCCTATGCTTTAACCTCGGAAATAAAAAAAAACACAAAGTTCTCATATCTTTAACACAAATTGTTTTCTCGATAAATTGCATAGCATTGATGATCTTGATGTACTATAGAAGGTTGTTTTTATCAGAATGACAATGCTTATGGTGAACTAGACAGATGAGCAATTTTTTTCTCTCCCGTGTAAAATTTGTTTTGTTGGACTTGTTGAGATTTTAATTTGCTAGGTTAGCTGAGTAAAACAATTTTTCAAAAAATGTTGTGATTTCTTATTTCCAGATAATAGTTACAAATAAAAATAAAAGTAAAAATTTATTTTTTTGTAGACTTTGGTATGATTTCAAAATCCTAAATATTTTACCTCAATTTTAAAACGAAATGGCGAATGGTAATGTCTTGTTCCAGGGATCATCTTTCTAAGAGAAAAACCGCGGACGACAAATGGACGGATTGTTTTATTTGATTTTTGGATTCTACGTATACTTGAAACGTAAAACCTCAAATTTTGAGGGCACTTAAATTTGCTTTTCTCTTGATCTATTAAAATTAAATTTCGATCTGATAATGACAGCATTACAGTTTGTAATAAATGAATGAATCGCATTTTCTAAACTTACTTCTCTGATCTCTAACTATAACCGACACGAAATTATCTAATTAAAACGTCTATATCCTATAATGATCAAAGAAAAAATATAAGTGAAATAGAAAGCATTCCAAAAAATGATTTCAGTATAATATCGAACAATTCATTAGCTAAATCCTTAAGAAGGCAAAATTATGAAATTGTGAATAGTTTTAGCTTTAGGTTGAGGCAATATCATGAGACTGCAGAGGCCCAATCAGTCCCAGCCAAAGCTTACCTAATAACCGAATTGCCTCCAAGTTATATTGCTGTGTTACATTGAACCAATACTGATTCCGGTGGGAACTCGAATCAGGTTAATTTACAAACTTGAGGAATTGAATCTCTTCTGATATGAGACTTTTGGAAGAATCTGGAGGAAAACATAATAATAACGGCTTCATTCTTCGTTTTTGAGCTGAATCAGATTTAGGAAAAGTAAAGGGAATAAATTAGTTAAAGGAGGGTTTAAAAAAAAATATATCATTCTGGCTCTGTCGTCGTCCTTCAGCTCTAAGAACTAAAATTTTTTCGATGACAAGTTAGGAATATATGGTTCAGAATCTTCAAAAAAACTTTAGAGATAAAATATTCTGGACTCAAGATATTCGAGTAAATCTTATGCGACTCATAAACTTTTGTATATTTTGGAACGTAAATAAAGAATATTATTTTGAGTGATATTTATTTGATTCATGAAGAAATTAAAATGCAGTAATTTTATATTTTTTTCTGAGTTTTTCGTATTCGAGCTCCTTTTTTTAACTAACAACTCAAATCATTTATGGTTGTTAGATTAATCTTTATAAAATTTTTTAATCGGAATGAAATCTGATACCTATAATTAAAGAAACATTACACAGGCCTGCAAATGTTCTTAAACTTTTGATAATTGATCCCTATGCATTTTTTTAGCGCTGAATCCGAAAATGATCTTTATTTTCTTCTATCACGTCAGGATTTTTCGCTAACGCAAATTTCAATATGTGTAAAAAATAAAAAAATTGCGAAAATATGAGACATCCAAATAGACTCAAAACGTTTTTCTGTTATAATTTATACATTTTGTTGGCTCATTCTCTGCAATTTTACAGTTTTTTTTTTTCACATTCTGTGTTAAATGATACATCTGAACAAAGAAATTCAGAATTGCTTGTTTCGAGGCTTAAATAGAAGTACTTACTAGTACCTCCTTCATCATAGTTATCAAAAACTAAAAAAACACAACCGTCGTAGGCTAGTGTTATTATTATTTTTATGTTTAATCCCTACTCTACGATGAGACTCAGGAAAATGTATAGGATGGGTGATTTTCACTCTCTACACAACACAATACATTTTAGTGGCGTAGTGAAATGCTTCCAGAGTACCTAGAGCACTGAAATCCTCGGCAATCCTTGTTTGAGTTTTCTTTGTATGTCCAAACGATGGTAGTTCTTATAACTGGCATTTTACAAAAGGAGATATGAGCATTGTTAATTACTGCGGAATTTTTAGAAACAAGTCCACCGGATGAACTAAACGGTGTAATTGTACCATTTCCAAATTACAGGCTTTTGCAATGCTTTCTATATTTGGATCATTCAGCGGTGCTCACAGCGAAAAAACAATAGTAGGACTTGTTTATTAATGTGTTTATAAATTTAGATAATATCCTTAAAAAGGTATGACAAAAAAAATGAAAAAGGATTATGTTTGAGCTTACAATTGATGAACGGGCACAAAAAGTTTTTTTCCTTATTGTTCTTTATCAGCTTATATTTATTTTACCGGCGTTTAATTAGCTTTTCCAATTAGGTTTAAAGGTAAGTATTGACTTACTTTTTTCATCAATTATCCTAATTTGCTCAATCCAGCTTGAATAATATTTTATTTTCAGCGCTGTGAATCTTATTAATAGCTTCTTATTTAAAAAAAAAAATGGTCTGTCAGTTTATAGTTTTCAAAATAAGACCTAGTTACATTGTTGAGCTCTCGTGAACCTGTAAACCGTTAATTGAAGTAAGATTCCCTCACCTTATATTCATAGTAGAAGTGGAGGCCTAGGAGAAGAGGGAGGAGAATAGGTGACCGCTATTAAAGCTCTGCTAATTGGTTTTGGAGGGTTTGGTAATTAACAGGCAGCTATTGTGCACCATCCGGGGCTGTTGTTGACAGTGTCCCTCCTTCATCCTGTCTCTCCTAAGGTCCTATGATCCCGGCGATTAGGCGTAGGCTGTACCGTAAAAAAAATAAAATAATACGTTTTTTAAATATTCCGTTGTTTTGTAATCCATTTTTATTACTTTATTTATTCGTAATATAGAGTATGTTTGTTGGGGATACAGAGTGTGACAGAAATAATTGACATATTTTGAAGGGCCAAAAAAACAAAACAAAAAAACAATTTCTCTAAAAAAAAAATATGTTTTAGTTTCAAGAAGTACATTGAAAATAATTTTATTTCAGTGGGTTTTAAAAATGTTCCAATGTTTCCAATCCAATGTTTGGATGTTAAAAATCATCCAAATGTTATCCCTTTCCGGTCAATTTCAGTCATTTCTCGAAGAATGGCTTTGATTTTTCCTCTCCTTTAAATCATCCAGAGAACGAGGTAGGCGTTTGAACACCCTGTCCTTGAGATATTCCAAGAGAAAAATCTCATGGAGATAAACCTGGCGACCGTGTAGACCACTCCAAGCCAACCCTCAAAGAGATTAATCAATCACGGAACATTTCCCTCACAACTCCAAGCGAACGTCGGAGATGTGTGAACCATGGCTCCATCTTGTTGGAACATCATACTCTGCGTTGATTTCATCCAAATTAAGGTGTAGGATTGTCTCCAACAGGTGCACGTAACTGAAAGTGTTCACACTTACCGTTAAACCTCCCTCCTCGAAAATGTACGGGCCGATAACTTTCGCCCACAGAGCCCTCCCGGAATGTGTCAATTATTCCATAAAAATAAGGGTGGATTGAACGGTGATTTCCGTTCTTTATTCATAAATTCATATAGATTCCTGTAATTTGAAGGATATTCTGAGAGATAATCCCAAATGAATATCAGAACTTAATTTCGGTCCCTAAGTAAAACCCTATCAATGCCTGTAATTCGATTTTGTTGATCAGAAAAAAAAAAATATTCAATGTGTTGTTTGCTTTATAAAAATTGTATACAGACTTTATATTAGCTCCATTATAACTTTGACTGAAATTTCGGGTGTGTGTCCTGATCTTGTTGTACTCAACCACATTTTAGATAATTCATACTATAGCGAAGAGTAGTATCTTTATTTACTTTTTCTCTACTATCAATTTAAAGTACGTAGTTAATGAATTGAGTCATTGATTAATAATTTCGAGAAAAAGTTTTTATTGATAATATTTTTTTTATTAGTCTGTTACTCCCCCATCTCCACCAGAATCTGCTAAAGGAACCCAGCAATTAGTCTGAGTGTCGTTTAATGACTTTGACGATAATGTGCCGCTATAAAGTTCTGTTGGGACTTATGTTGGCATTACAGTCCCTTCGATGCTCTCTGATGTCCTGCCTCTTACTTACCCTTAATAATGCTTAGTGATATTAATTAATTATCGAGGCTGATGATGTGTTCATGAGAGGCTTCAGGTAATGATCCCATTGTAAAGTTCAAATTACTCGAGATCAATCCCATTGGTCGATTCCCATAGGATCGTCTTTCCGTTATCCAATTAGATCAGATTTCTCAACATCGAATTATTGTCTTGTTCTGGACTTGTACTGTATTCTGCAATATGTATCTATAATAATTTAATTTACCTTTAAGATAAATAAGGTATAAATAAAATAAAAATAAAAAAAATAATAATTTGGCTTTATTTTTGTATTCACTCCTGTCATCCAGCTCCTTTTCAGCCTTCTGCGAGTTTTGTGAGTCATGCTGGTGGTAGCTATGTCTTGAATTGTGATGTCCGTGTAGGTTATCGTGAATCCGTATGTGTTCGTTAATTGTTGGCATATTAAGGTCTGTATTTAAAGTAATGTTCCTGATGTACCAGGGAGCCTTGGTTATAGTCCTTAAAGTTTTTGACTGAAAAATTCAAACATTTAGTTTCTATATACTAGAAGAGTTTAATTGTAAAATGATTTGCTGTCTCTGTTTATGGTAGAAAATCTAACAAAGCATTATCATGTAGTTAATTTACTACATATTAGAACATGTATGTTGTCCTGTGGGAAATACAAATTAGAAATTTGATTTTACTTTTCTTTTGTCATAATTTAAACGAGATTTTTGTTTATTTTTATTTGTATGTTTTGTTTAGGTATGTCGTACCCGTACATCCCCAACACTCTAGACATAATGAACTCGAAGATGGACGTTTGGATAATCATCTGGATTGTCTTGTACCAGAGTCTTAAAGGTATGTTATATATTAATTAATTATATTAAATTATAAATTAGTTATTATGATGAATAAGTTTTTATATTTCTAACTACCCAGCATTCTACGAGTATACTGGGGAACACTGTCCGGTAGGTAAAAATCATTTTTATCAGAAAGTATGATGAGCTCACATGATATAATAAACGACAATTCTTAAATATAACTTAATGACTGTATAATTTTATTCATGCTAAAACATCTGAAAGAATAGTGCCTATTGAAGTCAGTCTGGGCATACTGCACGTAAAGTTACTATAACAAATAAATATACACGATGCTACTCTGTTTGCGAAAAAATGTTACGCATTAGTAACTTACAAACTTTTTTATTTTCATTGAACCAATGCCATAGTTCTTCAATAACCAAACACGGCACATGGAAATAATCTAATCCACGATACGAGGTATCATACGAACTTCACTTAGAGAATCTACGACACAACTTTCTCGAGAAGGAATAAATTTTAAAAGTTACATTCTCAACTCATTCCCACGAAAGCGTTAAATACTGAAAGGGAACTGTATGAGGTATCTCTTCCAACTGACATATTTTTTATCTTCAACTATTATTTTTTTTTAAAGTTTATTTCAAATTTAAAATCTTCGTTTCTTTTTTCAATACTTTTATTATCATATATACTTCATATATTTATTATCATACATCACATATATATATAATTTTGCCTATAATTCACGAGTTGATCCGAAGCTTTAAATTTATATTTCCGATATATAAAGTAGAAAATACTAACAATTTTAAAAATTATGGGGCATTCCTAAACTTTTTACATGACTCATTAACCTGAGGTTAATTTATATTATATATATATATATATTATAAATTATATATATATATATATATATATATATATATATATATATATATATATATAAGGTTTTTATATTTATTTTTTTAGGTTTTTATTTATATTATCTAAGATTAATAAGGTTAACAAATTGAGCATGTGAATTAATATAATGAGAGAATTTTTTGCGGGTTTCCGAAAAAAAAAACTATTCAACGATTGATAACATATTTAACCTTATTTATATTAGTTACTTTGAATTTAAATATTAAGGGGAGGAAGGTGTATGCTTTTTCTAAATTTCGCATCGTCTTAGTAGACAGAAATACACTTTTTTATTAATTATATGAATTAAGAATCTCATAAAAAATTATACATTTATTTAAAATGCTGTATGGAGATACTAATACCTCAATATGGGCTGAAAATGAGTTAACGAATAGCTTTCTAACAGAGAGGGGTCTAAAACAGGGATGTCTCTTAAGCCCATTTTTGTTATCTTGCTTTATTAATGATTTGGAAGATTGTCTGGGCGAAGGAATATTAATAAATTGTAGGAGAATAAAACTGTTGGCTTAAGCGGACGATATTGTAATTTTGGCAAAAAATACTTAGTTCTTAAAAGAAATTATTATCAATTTAGAAAATGTTGTAAAACTGGAATCTAAAAATAAATTTAAATAAATCTAAAATTATTATATCTAGGAAGGGGGAGAGGAATTAACGAAAAATGAAAAATGGATATTAAATTAACAATCAACATAGATTGTTAATTGGTATAAATATTTAGGAATAACATTGCCATCAACATTACGTTTTCAAGAAAAAGTCGCTAAAGCCATGGTCAGTATTAATATATTAAGGAAGAAATTTTTCGCATTATATTAATTAACTTGGAAGCAAAACTCAAAGCCTTCAATGCTGCCGTTAAATCGATCATTGGTTATGGCTCATAGTTATGAATATGATGAAAAAAAAAGGAGGTAGAGAATGAAAAAAATACAATATAATTTCATTAAAAAAATATTAAATTTACCTTGACATACATCTGCGTATTTAATCTATATTGAGACACTTAACGCCTTTATATATATATATATATATATATATATATATATATATATATATATATATATATATATATATTTATATATATATTATGCGATAGAATACTGAAAATAGTAGCGGGAGGAATTTGGTTGGTATAAAGATGTTAAGCTTTTAATAAATAAATGCCATATCGATTTTGACTTTAGCAACTCAAATACATTGAACAGACCCTTTCAGCAAATTAGAGAGCATTTACATTGGAATTGAAAAAGAAATTTTAAAAAATAGCCATAAATTCAAATAGACCTGTAGTATATAAAGTTTTAAATCATGGCATAGCGGAAAACAACTATCTAGATATGAACTATAAGTATACTGTTATTAAATGTATATTTAAAGCTAGAGGAGTATTGCTAAAATTGAATTGTAGAGTTCATTATTAAAATAATAATAAATTATGCTCCTTATGTAACCAAAAATAAATCGAAAATATTATGCATTTTCTCGCTAATTGCCCTACATTAGCAGAATTTAGAATAAAATAATTTTATAAAAGATTTCCTATCATTTGACAAAACTCTAGAGTAACTTGGGTGACTCATTCTAATTATTGTAAAGATATAGCTTGTGTAAGGAGTTTAATTGTCAGTTGTTAGTATAGTTTAGCACTCTAGCAAATAATGTATATTCGAAAATGTTGCAGTTTATGTATCTTGAATAATGCATGTACTGTAATTGTAATGATTATGATGTAGTGGAATTATGAATAATACTCTCTGGCCTAGGCCAATCTCCGTCCTTAAATATTTTGATTGAACTTTGTTTGTTTATTGTTTTTCTCTGATATCTGTATGTTCAATAAAAAATTCGTTCATTATATTACATTAAATTTATAATTTGATTAATTTTTGAAGATCTCTTAAGAAAGATTCAGAGTTATATTTACCACTCTAAGTTAATTCCACCTGTAAACATTTCGCTAAAGTCTGGTATCTTCAGGAATAATAATAATTTATTGTTGCAGAATATTCATTTATTATAACTCCTGATATAATTAATTCTTATTTTTCTTTATTCTATAATATGTTGTTACAATATGGGTCCAGTCCAGAAAATTAATAAGGCGAAACATCAACAAGATTTTTAAGGTTGATCTTTTTTTCTTATTTAAATATATACTATTTATTTATTAATAACAATGATACACGGCTTTTTCAGAATTAAAATTTATCTGCCTTCAACAGTAAGCAAATATGTTAGTATATACGATTTTCGTACATCGAACTAAAATTCTATTGAATAAAGAACAAATACAATTTTGAATATACACATATTTTCATTTCTACAAACTACAAATAAAAACTCAAACCACTATTCTTCTCCTCCCCTCCTCTCCCTTTGTAACCAGAATTAAAACTTAATTCCTAACTTTTTTTATCACTCTTTTTACGTATGTATTTTGACGCGGTGCACAATTCATACACATCGACCCCCTGTTTGTTACAAAGCCGCACTAAGCTCCACTACAACGAGAAATGAGAAGTCTTTACATTTGCAATGTCCGCTTCCCTCCCACCCCCAAACCCACAACCCTCTGGCGAAACCATGTAAATTTTTACATCTGCACGGGTCCACACATTTAACTTACCGACGCGACGACCTCATGCATACAGAACATACAAATGTAAAACCAGTCATTTTTTTCTGGTCGCGCTCCCGTTTTTCTGGACTGTGAATGTGGCATTATTTTCTGTTTTTAAATTAATAATTCTTTTCCCTTTGTAAATTGGTATGTTGTTTCTCCCTACAACTGAATGAAAGCGCTGATTAAAATTAAAAAAAAAATGTGTCGTCACAATTTTTACTGCTTGTACCCTCTTGCTATTTAATATCTTTACGGTTATTTAATGTACATAAGTAGCCAATTTATGTCTTTTTATTTCTTCTTTTATTTTTTAAGAATAATACTGTGAGATTCTTGTTGAAGGGTTGACAGAAGTTGACACTTTTAAACAGGGTAATTTAAAAAAAACAAAAAAAATCATTTATTCTTGCAAAGAAAATTGTTGTGCTATACTATTCGTTTAAAGATCTAAATCAAACAATCTTCATCGGAGACCACCAATGTATTCCAGATTTGAAATAAATCTGACCAAAAATTGATGTATCCAGGGTAGAGGTATTTTGATGTTGACGAATTAAGGTAACAAATGTGCCTCAACCGCAGTTGGTCCATGATCAAGATATTCTCATATAGTAAAGAGGGTTGCATATTCGTTTTTCCGATAATTCTTTACAACTGTACGAAGAGTGGAGTGTTGACTGCCACAAAAATGAAATGTTTGTTTTTCAGTGACATATTTCATTGTGTAATTTTCACTAAAATCGCAATGAATCAATGCTTCAGCATGAGCTATATTCCGTCAAAAGTTTCTTCTACCTTCCAGTGTTTCATCCTTTTGTCATTTTTGATTCACATTAACGAAGAGGAATGAACTTAACTAAACCAGAATAAGTTTGGGGATCATCTCCTTCTGGAAGTTGGGTTTTATACTGGAAGTGAATCGACAGATATGGATGATAGGGGAGGGTTCAAGCTAACTGACCGTCTGTTTTCATTATTTTCCCGCCCAAGGAGGTCTATAGGAATCCAGATTCAAAAGTTGCCAGGGAAATGACTATAACCTATGGGACAGTTTAGAAACTAGTTTTTCCATTTCTAGAATCCTTTTTTGCCAAGACTTTGACAATTCTTCTGAAACAATGAGTCATTGAAACAAAGTTAACAAAAAAAAAAAAATTAAAATTAATAAGGTAGACAGCCACAGAACCTGGACGGTTCACCGACCCAGAACTTGGGGCATCACAGTGGAATGAATCTGGATCACTTCTGGGTAAGTTTTGATACTCCTAGGTATAATCTAAAACCTTAAAAAATGTGGACTAGTTTTTGTAAGAAGTCTACTTTAGTAACATTTATGTCTTCCAAATTGAAATAAATATCATGGGACACAGAAGTGCCCACTTCTGTGAGAATGACCCAGAAACAACCATCTTTCTGTTTTACACTTAATCTATATTTTAATAAGTTGTTATGAAATCGAGTTTTCTTTAATTATTGAAATTTTCATACAAACAAAATCGTTAAAATTTAACCAAAGCAACAGGTTTTTTTTTTTTTAATTTAATTAATTTATCTGAGACTGGGGAAACTAGGTTTATTTCTAAGTATAAAGTCGCTTATTAAGAAGATCATAAAATGCAGGCGTAGATTTTGATAATATAATTTCCATGATGTTGTCACGGCTTATCTGTAATAACTTATCTTATCTGTTTTTGTATTTTTTTCTAAGCTGTTTTTTTTTTTCAGTTTTTCCTGTAAGCTCTTTCTTCTGAAGGAATTTTAACATCGCATTACTATTTTTTAGCCGAAATGCCTGTTTTATTTTTGTGATCATAATTTAATAATAATATAATTTTAATGAACGAATCCATAAAAACTTAATTAATGTTGAACACACAGAACATTGAATAAACAATCATTCAAATGGAATAAAAGTTTGATCACAATTATAATTTACATTGAATATACTGTTTATTCAATGTTCTGTTGTTGAACCGGAAGTTGGACATCCGAAGGGCAGATCGAGGCGTATGAGGGAGAATTTGTTATAACATTATATACAGTTTGAATTACAGTTTCGTGCTTTTCAATTTGAGAGGATCCTAATGTATAAGGAATAAAAAAGCAAAATATTAAAAACATCGTTCCTTTGTACGGCAGAAGCTATTATCCTATCCAGTTTACCTAGTCTTTCAGTTTACCTTGTGTTTCTTTTAACTGCTCAAATAAAAATTGAATCATAAATTATTTAATTAATTAATTCACAGAGAGACAAAAAAGACGCTAGTCGCCATCATGTGGTACAGGTCACTGGATTCCTTTTACTCAATGCTAAAAATCGTCAAGATATATAATAAATCACCTAATTTTGCCTCCATTATGAGTTCCTCTGATAAAAGCTATAAAAAAATATCAGGAATATTTCCTAAACCGTTCTAAATAATTTTTGCGTATATTGACTGCTGGAGCAAATCACAGGGGCTGCAGAAATCATTCAATGGTTGAGCAATCGATGCTCCTTCCATTCCTGGGCTAGCAGCTTTTGACAACTTTCATCCAACTTTAAATGAATATTTCCCTAGCAGGCGGTTGTTGGCTCTGAAACACGCAGTCAAACTTAGTTTCGAAACCGCACATAAACTTTTCTTTCCATTTTTTTCCTCCCCATGCTATCCAGAAAAGCACCGCGAACTCGATTCAACGTGACCAATAACCAATATTATAATGGAAAGAAAACAAACTTAGTATTTAGAAGTATAATGGCTAAAGTTTTTATTATTTCTGTTTAAAACATATATTAAACAAAAAGTGTTTATATGAAAAGTTTTACGATCTTCTCTGCATAGGGTTACTATAAGTAAATGCATATACATACACACGCGGACACACACACACATATGTGTGTGTTTATATATATATATATATATATATATATATATATATATATACATAAAACATGATTCTTGAAAATTGCGTAGTTCATTAATTCAATATTATTTGAAAAATTAAATGCTAGTTATACCGTATTAAAATGTAATTATTTTTTTGGTGAATATAAATTTGGTTGCTACACTACCGAGGCCGAGTCCACCATTCAAATCAATTAGACATTTTATAAAGAATAATAACTAATATGCAGGTGTACGAGGGAGGGTGTACGGTTGACCGTAGAAATAATTGAATGAGAAGTTGGTTGGAGGATTTGGTCGGTGAAGTAGAAGATACACAAATTAGAGATTTGATTATGATAATATACATATGATACAAAAATAATAATCTGGCTGTATATTTACTCGTTTTATGGTTAATATAGTTGTAAATCCCTAAAAATTATTTTTGTATTTTTCATTTTCTCTCCTTTTCTTTTCTTTTTTCGTTTTTTTTTTTCACATTGATTATATTTTTCGATACAAGAATTGATATTAATTACTTATTTATTTTACTAAAAATATTGTAAACATTAAGCGATTTTTATTTTGTTGTGTTATGGCCAGATATTGTTTCTGTTTTATTTGTCCAATAGTGTTATTCGTCCCAGTATAAGGTTTTATTCTATTCTAAATTGTTTTATTTCTTTTTTTTTTTCTTTTAAGTTTCTTCTTCCTTCGCTTACTGTTTATTTTTTTCATTATATAATTATGAATCGCTGGTAATTAAATCTCTTGAAATATTGTTAAATTATAAACCCATTTACAGCAACATGTCTGGATGTTACGTAGATGGGTATGTATGTATGTGTGCAGTCCTGTACTGCACTGTGCCATGGGATTCATTACTTGTAGAATGACTGAATATTAATTCGTTATCATCTGTGTTTTTTCTTTATGGATATTGATATGAATTAGCTCTGAAATGTTTTTCATAATTTTTCCTCAGATAAAAAAAAAATCTAAATTAGTCTTCAGAGCGAAGATTTACCAACTAAAATAGTGTAATTTAAGCGGAAATAATTTTTGATATTCTTATTTATTTTTTATATTACTCGTATACTTTTTCATTTTTAATTATGTTAAACTAAGTTTAGCTTCAAATAACTATTACACGGCTACAGCAGACTTATTTAGTATAAATAAATATAATAACAATATCGTTAAGGAATCGAGGCTGTATATCAGAAAGATTTTTTTTTGCTTGGTCTGTATGGGAAAGAATCTGGGTCTTTGCCAAAATGATGAAGTCCAAGAAGGGTGAATACATACTACGTTCCCAACTGCTTAAGCTATCAAGAAATCGAATTTTATCGAATCGGTCAGTTAATTTTTAAGGTTATTTATTAATTATTGGTGTGAGTCGTGATATGTGGTCTTTAATAAGATATAGAAAGGCTGTCTAATCGAGAAAAATCAATTTTATTTTTAAATAGAATCATCGTTTATTAAAAAAAAAATCTGATGTGGTCAACACATGACTTCCTTGTACGCCTATTAAACTATAAATCGGTGGTTCCAAAAAAAGGCGGGAAGTAAAATGAAAAAAATATAAAAAACAGTTTCAGGTAAAGTACCACTTCCGGCAGGCCAATTTTAACAAAAATCTACTGTATTATTTATATTAACATAAAAATCCTATCTTATTATGATGTTCAAATAAAGTATCCTTTGCGGTTTTCCAATTTTTACCGAAATCTAGTATTTTCTGTATATTGATATAAAATTCTTACGTACCAAATTGGAAATGTTTTGCATTATATTTTAATATAAATTTTGATGAAAGTACCACTTCCGGCTTGCCAATTTTAAACAAAATCAGGTATGTTATTTTTATTTATATACAACCCATTTATGTCGAATTTGAGAAGTTTTGGATTATTGATAAAAATCTACTATGACCTTCAAGTAAAGTACCACTTCCGGTGATCATGTAGTGACCAAAAACGGAGGTTCGCAACTAGATGTTACAGCAATACCAAATACAAAATTTTAACTTTCTACGACAAACTGTTTTTGAGTTACAAATGAACATATTGAATTGAATGAGCATATTTTAATTAAGTAGGTACCTACAGGTTTTATTAGCACAATACACCTGAAATTACATATTTAATCTTATGAACAGCATATCTGTTTGATTTAGAACATTTTTTTCCTATTAGCAACGCCTGCTTTCTTATCCTTCAAGCAATTTTATGCATGGATACAGTGGATATGTACACAGATGCAGCAGGAGATATATAAGAGTGTTATATAAAAATCGCAGAACATTTTTAAAAATAGTAATAAAAATATAAATGTAATAGAAAATTATTGATCATTCTTTCAAGCTTAAAAGTAAAAAGGGTGCTTACGTATTTCATTGTAGACCAACATTAGCTATATTACCTACCCTGTTATTTTCTTATCATATCTGCTTTGTTTATTAACATTATTTCTAAAATATTATTCATTTGTTTGTTTATAACTGTGGTTTCTTTTGAGATAATTATTTTATCAGTTTTATTTTGTTTATTAACATTATTTGTGAAATATTAATCAGATCTTTGGTATTAAGTGTTGTTTATTCTTTTTTCTTTTTTTTATTTCTGATTTTTATGTTCATATACTTCAATCTTAAGCAATGGAAACGTAATGTTATATATTCTTAAAAAAATTACAATAAGAAACGGAACATGGTTTGAATGATCTAAAATCTTGTTGATGAGCAGAAGGGCAGAAGTGATAAGAAAGTAACAGGGTAGAAACGTAACTATTTAGCAAATTTGCACGACCGCCAAATACATTAATAAGGTAAAAATAAAACAAAATAAATCTGAGGAAATTTATTTGCCTTTCTCATCCTAAAAGCTATTTTATACATTAAGACTTAAATTAACTATTTTATTATAGCAGGAAGAAGATGGTCCGGAGGCGACCTAGAATAAATTGATATAATTGTAACAATTTATTTAATGCCGACGTTTCGGCCCATATTGTAGGTCTTCATCAGGGCTAGAAATAAAGATACAAAGGAGTAATGTAGGGGTATAAAGATATGTATAATATATATATATATATATATATATATATATATATATATATATATATATATATATATATATATATATATATATTTAAATAAAAATAATTGAAAGAGTAGAAAATAACAAAAAGAAAAAGAATAATGCAGAAGTATAAAGACATATAGAAAAACTAAAACTAAAATTGAACAAAAAGAAAATAACAATAAATTGATGACATAGTAAACCGAGAAAAGTACGGATAAATAGTGGTTTCTAAAAATTACTCACCTCTGGAGGCTATGAATAATTAGGATAAGCTAATAATTATTTTTTTAATAATTTATTATTATTTATTTTCTCTTTGATTTTATTGTAGTTGTAACATATTTGGGTAATTCCTGATGGTTCACTTAGCCTGTCATATGTATTTCCTCAGTTTTCTGTTTATTAATTTTTATTATATTCAATTTATTTTTAAATGTTCTCTTCTTATTACGATTATTTAGTTTTAAGAGTTGTTTATTGGCATGACGAAGGCCTACAAAGTTGGCTGAAATATCTGCAGACAAATATTGCATAATATAAAATATATTTGATAACTCAATTTAATTATCTATTTCTATACTTGTGTATAAAGCTAAAGAGTTAGTTTGTTTGAAAGGGATAATTTTAGGAATTACAACTCCGAATTGAAAAATTATTCGGAACGCGTCGAATAGAGCGTTTATTCAGGAAGGCTTTAGGCTTTATAACACCACGCCAAGGCCCATTGGAACAGAGCAGTAACCTTAAATAAATAACTAAAAGAAAAAGTGTCCTCAGTTTTCATTTTGACAGCTTCATACCGGTGATAGCAAAAGTTGACTGCCTACAAAAACTTTTGAGTAAGTGTAAAAACGTTATTTTTTCAAGTTAAACTTTATTGCCGTTTATAAAAATCTATTGTCTTTTTGACCATGTTCCTTGCAAATGTATTAAAAAAAAGAGACTAAATAACATATCATAGATTATTATTTTAAAGTTTTTTTTGTACTTTACGGGATTGCAACAAATTTAGCGCAGATGAAACCGGGCACAACTAATATTATATAAAGGCAAAATATATCCAGTAACATAAACAACAGTACAACAAGCAATATATGGAATCATAAAATAGTAAAATATAGTGATATTTTAACCTCATCTGATATATATTGATGTATCGCTTTTACATACTTTTGATATATTAATATTTGATTAGCTAGGAATCTAGGGGAACGAGAAGAATCTACTCTATCGTAAAGTTGAGGATCCGAATGGCATGCTAAGTCTATATCATTTGAGCTAAAGTGCTTATAAGCTTAAGTACCTGGAACTTAAGCTTAGATACTTTCGGTGTTACAGTGGGGTATCTTTCTATGATGATGGCTATCATCACCAGCTAGCTACATCATCCTTGGCAGCCCTCACCCCGTTATCTATACTATAGCTCATCACCTCCAGTCTCCTTTAACCATCTTGAAGTTATTATAAATATGCAGGTCGATAGTCGTCCGAACCATGCAGCTTTTGTTTTATTTATATTATAATATAGATTATATAATTACGTTTTTAGAGATAGGTTTCGTAAAATTAAAAGCTCAAGAAAAATTGATCTATCTAAATTTAGAAGAGATATTTTATCACAATTCCCACAAACATTCCAAGAACTAACAAAATTATTTTTTGTCTAAAACAATTCACTATCGTGCCGACAGGCCATCAGAGCATTCCGTCCAAGAGCAATTTCTCTTTAAAATTTATTCCTGTGATAAACCGACGCTGTTTGGTATCTGTGCCTCAATGAGAAACGGTTACTTTACTCCATAATACTATCGGCATGGATCTGAGCTCCTATAACTTTAAAATTAAGCTGCCAGCAATCACTCAAAAAGAATCTTCAAAATAATTCATAATAAGCAGTTTAACCAATTTTTTTTTCTCGATTATTTCCAGCATAAGTTGGAAGATAAACACCTCAATTCGGGTGAGAAGAAAAAAATCAACACGAGAAATAACAAAATATTAATAAAGGGATTATTTTTTTTTTTTTTACTTAAATGTGATTTTAAATTATATTTTTCCATTACAATATCAGATGAGGTGTTTTTGAAAGTTTGAATATATAAGAGCAAATATACTCAAATAAAAAGACAAAAAATTATTGTTAGGATATAATTGGATGATTCCCAAACTAGAGTGATAAGTTTCCAAACCAATCAACCTGTTGTTACCTAACCAATCAACGTCTGGCCAATACAGACCTTCTTCAGAATAGAAAAATACGAGATCAAATAACAAATTCTGGATATATATAGCTCATCAACTGTCTAAAAAAGACTCGCAGTTCATTACATAGTATGTATTGATTTTTCTTGCACTTTTCTATTTGGTGGATCTTTTTATTCAAGTATTATTCACACTGTTGATGTGAGAAACGTTCGCATAAGGCATAGGATACGTTGCATATCTGACTTCAACAGTCTAAATAGAACTATGTTTTTTATTATTATTTCAAAACAAAAATCAGCCAGATTTTTTTTTTTATGTTTGTGTTTGCTAGAGAGAAATATATATATATATATATATATATATATATATATATATATATATATATATATATATATATATATATTTCTCTCTAGCAAACACAAACATAAAAAAAAAAATCTGGCTGATTTTTGTTTTGAAATAATAATAAAAAACATAGTTCTATTTAGACTGTTGAAGTCAGATATGCAACGTATATATATATATATATATATATATATATATATATATATATATATATATATATATATATATATATATATATATATATATATATAGGGAGAGAAGCGATTTATGTAGTTGTTAGTAAGTTTGTTAATGGTATTAGGAGAAAAATTATTAGCCAAGAAGATTGTTGATACGGTTTATGCTCTTTTCATGAAGATGCGAATTGGAAAGAGAAAGACATCGGTGGATTAGGTTTTTGCTACGTTAATTTTTTGATGGTAAGGATGTGAACAGTAATTCAAAAGTCTGCCGAAGTAAGTCTGTTTAATATATCAATCTGTGTATATAGTTTGATAGGAAATCTTATGATGAGGAGTTCAAGGAAAGAAATGATTTTAATTAACATTCAACGCTTAAGTGGAGGCGGAGGTGATATGAGTTGAAGGGTGACAAGATATCAGGATTTAGGGCGAGAAGGAGGTCTTGTACATATTTGTGGATTAAGATAATGTAATTTTATCTGATATCAATAAGATATTTGGGAATAGGGAGATAATGAAGTTAAATTGATCATTAAGGAAAATGTTGGCAAGGTCAGGAGCAAGGATATTATCCAGGGTAAGTTCTTCTTTCCTCTTATGTTTCTATCCTTATTCATTTTTTTCGTACATATGATATTAACTTACGATTACACTGCTTCATCTTTTGGCTTACATAACTTTATATATTTTTTTTTATTTCGATATTGCCTTCTAGAGACTATTAACAATTTAATTTTTTTTTTTTATCTTTTGTTCTTTCCAATATTCTCTCTTCATTTCCCCATATTTCACTTTCCTTTCCTAAATCCATTCTGGAACGTATTTCAGTTTTCTTCCACCTTGGAATCCTTCAATTTTCAAAACCTTATTCTTAAAAATTTCTCTCTCCATAGGTTCATCTTCTTTTATTTTGTTTCTTTCCAAATCTTTCTTTACCTCTTGAATCCAGCTTTTGGTCCACTTTTTCTTCCAAAGGTACTTGAATATCTGATTTTCAATCAGTCATCATCAGATATGTCCAAAAAATAGCAATATTCTTCTTCATGTTATATCTTACTTCTTCATTTTTTCATGTATTTTATTATGCCTTTCATATCATAATTTTTCATTCTTTTCTGATTATTTTAATCTTCATTTTTCACACGTACAAATTTGTTTTATCATAATAATCTTGATATATTTTCATACTCCTGTATTTTTATTTACTCGTACTTGTTGTTTTCTCATATTATTGTTTGTTACTATCTTTTATTACTGTTTGTTTTCTTCTTATTTTTTTGTAATACTGTTTTTATTCCTATTTCATCCTGATTATCATCAGGTTGAGGGTAAACGTGCTCAGCACGGACTTACTTTTTTAATCATTATTATTAAAGGGGTATTACTGAAGTGTTGTCACTCGCAAAGGAGCCTCTCCTTGCTAAACCCAATACCAACACTGCAAAGGGTTCGGATTGGGTTGTTATTGTTATTGGTGTAACAATTATAGCTTTAATTATAGCTGTAGGAGACATTCCTACCGCAGAAGCTGCCCGAGATCAAAGAGCTGCCTGTCATAGAGATATGTTATTAGCTTCTGGAGATAGATCACTGTTATAGTACAGTGTGTGCACTCAGAGCATTATTCAGCTCTTCATCTTTGTAGTCTGCGGTTATGTACTCGAAATATTGAATATTTCTTTTTCAAACCTATTATTGTTATATTTATGTGCTATTGAAAGTTTTCATTTACATTCATTTTTTATGTTCCAATTTGGTAGATGAAAACATATGATTTGGCAGAAAAACCGTTAGGAAAACAAACCATGTTGCAATCATATCAAAATGAGGAGCACAGCTGGAGATTTATTTCTAAAGTTTTTAACTTTAACTTTCTTAAAATATACCTTTCTTAACAATATATCGAACATTGTTTCAATTAAACTTACAATATTGAAAATATCAAGTTACCAAGCTATATAAATTATTTCCACCTTTAAAATTGTAATTGAATAAGTTCGCATTACAAGTATGTATATGTATACGCTAATGTTGTTAAATTTTAAGGTTTTATGAGATAAATTAAACCATATTATAGTCTCATCTCATCCTCATTGGACGGGATAAGAAAGCTCGGGATTTCGCCGAAGCCACAAATCGATTGTTGGGTAAAACCCTACTTCCTTGAGAATTCCTCCATCCCCTCCCCCCAAGGACACTGCCTCCAACGTCCAGCCACCAGCCAATTTTTGTTGACGTTTCGGGATTATATATCCATAATCAAAGATACTTTTACGCTTTGTATGAAGAAAACTTGTCAGAATTGATAAAAAATAATTATCTACAAATAAACTGTCATCTATGTTATAACATTAAAATTATTACCAAACATACCTATCTCCCTTTCGCTACAACCTGGAGTGGGTCTTGGCCTCCTCAATGAGCCGCGCTCTATCTTGTGCAACCGCCTTCCAATTTCTGATCCCAAGTAGGCTTATAGTATCTGCTTCCACACCATTGGCCCACAAAACTTTGACATTGCCAAACATTCTATTGTCAACATATATGGATTGTTCTATATTGGGTTTTGTTATCTATAAATATATTTCCTATTTAATTAGCGTTTCTCTTGTTATCTATTGTTAAACCGTGTTTAAAGAAACAATATTGACGTGTTCATGACTTGCACCAAGTTATCTATATATTTCGAGATGCTCTGGCTGGTAGAACAGTTCTACCATCCCCTTTATCCCCCGGGACTCGAGAGAAATAATTCCCCCAATTTGCATAAAACTGCCTGAAACAGGGACCTTGGGATTAAATTGCGTGGACCACCTGCCACCTTCCTATGCTCACTTCGTAAGTCACCAGCGCAGAATGTGGTCGCTGCCTAATCGGTTGGCAAATCTGTGTTCTCCAGGGTGCGGTACTTAATGTCCTGGTCTATCCTCCACTTTGCACCTCGTAATATGGTTTAGTGGAGACAGTTCTTTTGTTTTTTAATCAGCGGTTTCATTCCTGAAAGGCGCTATAAATAGTTCTTAAACCTAAAAGTCAAAATTAGACTAATAACCACCCACAGAAACGAGCGAATACAGAATCAGAGACAGGTTACTCAATAGTAATCTTCATTTTTCAACTGTGATTTAATATCTGTACAGTCGACTGTCGATGACATAAATCTCAATAACTCGAATTCTTTGTTATCATGTTTTTTTTTTCTTTTTCTGATCCCTTGAGAGAAAAACTAAAAAAAGAGGGTAACTCGAAGTAATTTTACGATAAACTTTACCTCTACAAGTCGAAGGTACGAGCTATTTACCTCTACAACTTGAAGAAAACCAAATTCATTAAAAGGTTTACTTGAATTTGCCAAGGTTATAGTTTGCTAAAGTTATGTTTGAGGATGTAATTATGTGAATTCAGTTTTGAAAAGTATAATAAGATAAATAATGATTTGTTTTACCCCTTTGTGCTCTATGTACTGCCTGATTTTCAGCTGTCAACAAGAAACTAGATAGTTCTGACCCGCGTAAGGAGTGACAAGTGTCATACAATGGTATCTTATGAGGAAGGGAACAGGAAATGTATCTCCTGCGGGGTACATCTGACGTTTTCGCACATCCTGGCAGAGTGCTTTCCGAAAAATTGATTTTATATCTTTAAAAAAAATGAAATTTATACCAAAATATTAAATTATTTGCTTTTGTAGACTAAATTGTATATGTATATATATATATATATATATATATATATATATATATATATATATATATATATATATATATATATATATATATATATATAAAATGCATTTTATATACTTATAATGCATATAATATACATTTTATATATATATATATATATATAAAATGCACAGTTTCCGACTGTTTAATATATATATATATATATATATATATATATATATATATATATATATATATATATATATATATATATATATATATATTAAACAGTCGGAAACTGTGCATTTTGTCAATAATTATGGCAGTTGCAAATCAATATCTGGAAGCAGATAAACGCGTGATAAAAATGCTATTAGATTCAAAGGTTCGAAGTCGATCCCAGATCCCAGATGTCCTTCCTCTGATGTAAACGGCCCGATTTCCCGTAGGGAACAGTAGGAAGCACCTTTTGATTTTTTTTTAAATAAAATTAATTTTTAACGGGAACTATCATCTCCCAATAAAATAACGGACCATAAATCGTTGATTGGATATGCATCAAATATTTATCTAATAAAAATATGTTGCTTTTATTAGTCACTTAAAGTCTTTAGTCAAAATCAGCAGTAGGAGTACTCACTCAAGGACGTCGCCATCTGAGTTGTAGAGAGGGTCTCACTCTTCCTCCTCAAATTATTTTGAAAAACCAAAAAGCTGAGAAAATTGAGATTTTAGAAACATTTTACTCTAAGAGTTACTAAATATAAAACCAATTCCAATATCTTTTAAGTCAAGAAATTAAAATTTTATTGATATATGTGAATAGAAATGAAAATTATTGTTGGGAAATCCGTTCGAAATTATTGGAAAATTTTCGATTTTTCTTAAACCAATAAGTGGAACTGGAATATAATTCACAATTTTTCTCACCTCTGTGCTAAATCTATTCTCAACAAAAATATTGCTCAATTCATTTTAAAGTCTTTACCTCTGTTTTTTTTATTTTTTTCTTTGAATAGAAGTCGTACTTCCAGAATAAAAGATGCTCCACGCTCGGTAAATACTCACTGGTCTCTTTTAACATGAAACTTTGAATTATTCTGTGAGTCTCTTTTTCCTCCCTTCGTGACGGTTTTTCTTTTTCTTTTCTGGGCTATTCTCCGAGAGGTAAGAGACTGAGGAAATCCATCATTTCGGAACACTTAGGGGACCTTAAAGGCGGCTAATAGGTAGCACTGCTTGTCGGATTAATCAACGTTTTTGTATAAAATAAAACTCCAAGTTGAAATAGATTAATGGTTCATAGTTTTGTTCCATATTCGGTCTTATTTGCTCCACATCTTTTTCTTATGTGTAGTGTGTTCTATGATGTTCTCATAGTATAACAGAGACATTATCAAAATTAAAAAATACCTAAAAACGTTTGTTTTTAGTCATAAACAACCACTCATTATTATCGTTGTTTATATATTATATAACAATTAGGTATTCATTTATACTTTGCCTACCTTATTTGTAATTAAGGTAGGTACACTATAAATAAATACCTAACAATTAATTGTATTACTCAGTTTTAAGCAAAACTATTAAAACATTATAAATAAGAAGAACTTTATATTTCCTAAGTATTGATAATCACAACTTTTTAATAATTCATTATGAATAAACAATGTATTTTTATACAAATTTATAATGTATTTTATACAATGTATAATATATGCATTGTTTTTTAAACAATGAATATTTGTGAGGAGTTTAATTTACATTCAGGCACATTTCCAGTTGGGATTGTGATATGTTTTTTTGCAGTTTAATTTGGTGTTCTCTCAGATCTACGAAATAAAAAGAATTTTAATTCACTGGCTTATTTTTTTCCCATGTAAAAGTAGGTAAAAATAAGGAATTTTTCATTAAACTGCGTAGAGAAACTTACATACTACAGAAGGAACAGAAATCTGAGTGACAAAAGTTTCACATAATTAAAAATTCGCTTTCTACGAAGAGACGCTCTCATCGAGATGGAGCTAGGACTGGAAGACCTTGAACAACATTTACCCAGGAGGATCGATTTATTAATGTATTAATCGGAAAATATATTCCGCAGTGCATAATTCCAACTGTAAAGTATGGTGGAAGGCTCAGTTTTCGTCTGTGGGATGTTTCGATGGCTTTGGTTTGGACATGGAGATCTTGTGCAAATTACTGGAATAGCTAACGAAGATGTTTATAGAAATATTTTTAAGGACCTTGCAATTACTTCTGATCTTCATTTAATCGATTCTGATTTTATTATGAAGTTGGATAAAGTTCCGAAACAAGCGTATAAATTTTGTCGAGGACATTTACAACCAAAAGAACATGAAGGCGTTTTGAAAAATATGACTTGGCCAACTGAGTCTCTGAACCACAATCCTTTTCAACATCCCATCCCTGGCATTTATGCTCTTGTAAGATTTACTATTTAAAATGAATTCCTTGAATGTTCAGTCATGAAATTAAAATTCTTGACAAGAATAGTTATAATTTTTCTTTTTTCATTTCAGTAGAAAACAACATTAATATTTGGGAAATGTATGGGAGGATTATTGAGCCAGGTGGGTTGGTTGGTCTACGGTGTAGAGCTGTTTCCTTTTAATAAGTTTCTTATATAAGCACCTTTCCTCCTTTCTTGATATATCGTTTCTTATATTTTCCTTATGTATTCTCTGAATATAAGAATATTTATCTGAGTAGTTGCGCTCGGGTGACGTTTAAATGAATTGATGGAGTAGAGGCACTGTCTTGAAAACAAAATATGAAGATGTATGTATTCAAATAAGAACTATCTAAGGAAAATTTTTATATTATGTGACATATTTCCTTAGCGTATATGGTAGAATAAAAATAACTTCTTTATTAAAAAATAACGAATTTGTTTGTGTGATAGTGAAACGTAATATCTGCCGAGTTTTGTTTATTTCAATGAATTATTTGATTATTATATATGATTCTTTTATATTTTATTATTACCAATAAAATTGTTTACTAAAATTGCAAAAAATAGTTACAAAAAATGGAAATACAGTACAGAAAATACATCGTCTCATTTTAGTATGGCATTTATTTTTTTCTGTAATATTTTTGGATTCTTTTATTTGCATTTCCATGTCAATTATAACCTTTTCTAAATCATTTGTCCCTTTTACATTTCCATTGTAACCCAAGTGAAATGGAACCCAAGTATGCGCCCAACCATGCATTAATTCTGTTTTATGAAATTTATTATTGAAAAATATTTATTTTAATCAAAATAATGACTTATGAAATAATTTCAGCATAGTCTTCAGATATTTTTTCGTTTATTAGATAATTGATATTAAGCGCTGATTTCAACTAGTTAAAATTTTTGAAAAACAATTTGTTGTTTATATATTTTTTTAGAGAGAGGGTGAGTGAATTAGAAATTTCATCGAATTAGTGTTTGTTTATTAGGTTTTCTAATTTTAATGTCGAATTCATTATCGAAATTTTGTCCGGCAACAATCATTTCTAATTAATTATTAGTTTTTGCAAAATTATTCGCTTCAGGTATCGTATAAGTTTTCATGGATGCTATTTTCGAATTTACTATTGGATTTTTTATCGCGCATGCGCATTTTGATTTACTGTTATTGTTGGTTTTCACAGATTCAGGGATCGTTTATTAGGTTTTATGGGGCGATATACCCAAACAAATGTCAAATATAATGGTAATTCGAAATGCTCATGCACAATAAAAAATCCAATTAAAAACTGGCATTTGAAATTTAATTATGCTTATATTTAATTCTTAGATTCGTATTTTTACACACAATTAATACCTAGTCAAATTTTCTCAACTTACGGTAGTATTGTTGTGTTTTCTTAAACATATATCACCGTTAATATTTTTTATTTATAACAAAGTTTAAAAATTAATAAATTTCACATAGAGAGTTGGATCTAATTGTAGGTCTTTTTCTCTTTTTAAACAATCAGCAATTAGTGACATATTTGATGAGCTATATTTAAAAAATTAATACTATCTCAAGTACTTGCACGAAAAAGGCAATTGTTAAAAACATTAAATGGTACTTTTAAGGTTTCTTGAATAATTTCATTTCGCCTAATTAGTAATATTTTAGTGAACTTATAACTATATTTTTGTTATAAATTAGTTATCTGCTATCGATCGGATTGAATATTGTTCTCGTACCGTTGAAAAAATAATGTATTTAATGTTGCAGAAAAAATAAAAATGATTTTTTTCAATAACTGGAAAATTGGATATGTCATATGAAACATATCAAGTGGATAAGCGATGTTGCAAAAGGTAAATGGCCTTTTTATATTAAATGTCGTCGTACCGACAACACTTATCGCAAGTAAGCCGCCATTTTGAAAGTTTGTTATATCATAACAAATTGGTTATTTCTATATAAGTGTAAACTAATGTAATCTGGTTTCTTATAATTTTCTCATGTGACTACTTAGTTAAATAAAAGCAATTTGTACCATTCATATTGACCCCTATTGATTCTATTTTTTTAAGGTTTTGATTGGTTAATATAGGGATATTTCTTTATTTAAATTTCGATTTTACATAAAATCTATTTTTAAAATCCAAATAAGTACTTCCAAATTTCAAATATTATTCATGCTTGTTATAATTATTTTGATTTTTCGGTTATGAATGTTTTGCAATAGTCTTTACTTTAATTATCTTTTATTGAAGCAATGTTTAATTTGTTGACCAACTCCGAAATTATGTTGGTGTCATTGGCATCGAATCTCAGATCTTATAATTATTATTTAAACGGTTGTATTAATAATAATCACAAAATTTTAATACAATATAGATTATGTAATAATTTCTATAGAATGTAAAAAAAAAAAAAAAAAAAAAAAAAAAAAAAAAAAAAAAAAAAAAAAAAAAAAAAAAAAAAAAAAAAAACGATAGAGAAGATGACAGATCTGAAATTAACGCCAATAAAATAAAATTGTACTATAAAGATAGAAAAAGAAATTGGAACTTTACGTAAATAGGTGTACTACAATGATTTTAGTATTTAAAAATTTTTAAAATCAACTTATTCAATACAAAATTAAATAAAATGTGAAATACACACACACAATATTACAGTTCTTGAAGATTTGATTTAAAAAAAAAATTATATTGCTTACTATTGTAGTATATAATATATACTTATATATCGATATTATTTTTCTCGTAATAATGCTCACTATTTAGTTTTATGTTGGGATTCAAGTATCCAAGAATGGACACGGGCGGTTTTGGCGCTATCCCAAGAATTTCATCGCCCGATGTCGTTATTTTGAAATCACCTTCCACTACACTGTCCATGGAACAATGTACTAAAAATAACTGGTACAGCGTATGGAGAAATGTTCTCTGTCTAAAATACGTGTATCCATATATTTCCTTCTTTTTTTTTTCCTATTTTCCCAGAGAACCTTGTGCGATCTGGTTGTTAAGTCCTTTTTTCATTTTAGTTAAACAATAATATTTGATTTCATATTGTAATGCTTTATCTTTGATGAACTACTAATATATTATATCTGGAATAAAACAAATCTCAGCTCATTATTATATTAGATATTAGGCACAGAGGATGCAGAATAATCGTGGTAGTAAATAAATTCCTGCGTATCATATCAATAATACAAATAAGCCTATAATAAAATTTAAAATAAGCCCTTTTGTTTTTCTTATTATTATTATTATTATGATGAGCAAAGACTTCTTTAACTTTTTCCCACCCTTATCTCTTATTTTGATGAAACGAAACCTTAGATCATAAAGAAATAGGTCTCTATAAGTAAAAAGGCAAAATAGAGTTGAATGGCAATATGAAACCTTGGGAAGTAGCCATCAGGACTGTTGGGCTTTTATCATTGAAAAATCTTAGTTTTCAGGTATTATTATATTACTGCGATTGTTGAATTACTATATTTTCTTAACAAAATCTGTATTGAATTTAAAATTTTGTATTATATACTAATTCAATTTTTTAAGTCGACGAAGAATTTTTAGACATCGGGAATCTTTAGTATTGTTAATTTTTTTTAATTGCCTGTATGTCCTCAGAGGATAATCATATTTTAATTTGATGCGGTCATACTTGTCGGACGAAATTGATGTTAGCATTAGTCTTTTTAATAAACATTCGTTAGTTAAAAATGTACAACTCGTGTATTATATATGCGCTTTTTATTTTTAGAATTGTCACGTATTTTTTTTTTTTTTTCGAGTTGACAGATTGATGCATTTTTTTTTTTAAATGTCATTTTTTCTACTTCGTTCTTTTATTATTGACTTTATTTTAAAAACTCTTTAAAGTTTTATGTTTATAAACATTCATTTACATATATTAAACCCTTCAATTGCGCTATTGGCTATTAAACTGTAGGTATGTGATGTAATTGTATTACGCCTCATTTAAATAATACAGAAAAAATAAGCCCAAATCGACCAAATAAACAAAATTCATGCATTAATGAAACGTTGGTAATAAATTCGTCTTGGTGGAAGGGATCGAGATCTGTAGGTTCCGCCAAGGGGTTGAAATGGTGGGGATGATATTCGTAAAATATTTTTCAAAACCTAAGTCAAGTAAGGAATGGTTTCTTATAGTTTTTTTTTTGTTTCTGAATAGAATGTGACTACCCTCACTACAGTCAATAGTGAAGAAGTTATTACTGATTTCATGTAAAATAAACGCTACAAAATCTATATAATATATTTCATTTATAGGTTAGGGAAAGTAAAAATAATAGCTTTACATTCGTTAATATTTAAAATTTAATTATTTTTACAGAACTAACAAGAAGACAGATGTGAAGTATTCTATGTTACAATCATGCTACAATACTTTGAGACAGTTTTTTTCTCCACTTACTATTTGTTTAGAATATGCTTTGTTCTTTTAAATAAAATAAAAATATCTTGAGTATCCACTCTCACGACTTTCCTTGTCGCTTTGGGTGCTAAGCCCAATAAAAAAAAATTGATCCGATTGCACTAGCTTCCTTACTTATGTGGTAAGGATAGTAATGAAAGATTCGCTCGGTTTTTATCGAATTTAATTGCCTTTAAAATAAGTATATGAACTAGCAAAGAATACTTTTTATGTCATGCGCGAATAAAGTTTTATTTTCTTCATACTTTTTTTTTCGCGTTTTCTTGGGGATGTGCTATATTGGAAAATTAATAGTGCTTTTTTAGAAGAAGATTTTAGGAAAGTTTTATAAAAACATTTAGACCCGTTTTGGCGTTAGTCTTTATATAGAAAATCATGTTTTTCTGCTATTGCGCACAGGATGTCCTATTTTGCACAAAGGAATCGGGGAACAAAAATATACAAAACCAAAAAAAAATCAACGATCGGTCCACCTATTTAAGAGATAATAGTCGTGGCACAGACCAGTTTCCAAAAATGCTTTTTTTGGACTCAGCGGGCATAGATCTCTGCAATTCATAGATCTGTTAAAAACTGCACATCGAAACATATGGTTCTTTGAGGAATTGAGGGAAATTTCGCTCGATTACGATCTTCGATGGAGTTCAACCCTCTCCTGGTTATTCCATTCTATTTTCCCATGTTATTGGTTTAAGCATACAAATTATATGTGGCTGTATTGGCTCCATACATATGCAGATGAGGACAGAGATCTTATCGAAATAGACAATGAGGGGATTATTCTACTACTCCAGAACTAATGATGGTGTCTCACGGCACGAAATTAGTTTCCGTTGTAAGACATTTGTAGATTACGGGGGCATTGTAATTTGCATAACTTCAGGCATTTATTATAACGAATTTTATGATGCCTATCCTCAGCCGTAATTTTATTAGATTTTATAATATTCTTTATTTCTTACCCCTCAGCACTTATAGTTCGTTTTTCCATTTCTTCTTTTGATAACTACATACATTTAGCATTTTTCTCTTTCTGTAGAATCGTATTTTAAGGGAGTTAATTATCATTTCTGTTCTAGTTATATAGTAATTATTATATAATAATTAGATTATTTAAATTAATTTGTCTTATTGAATTTATTGATGTTTTAATCATATTTATATATCTTATCTTACAAGCATTTTTATATACTTTATAAGCATATTTATATATCCTATATGCATACATATTTGTGTATGTCTTATAAGCATATTTATATATCTAATAAGCATACATATTTATTTATCATATCTCTCCACCAAATCTTACCACGTTGCCATCACTTTCTTTATCTGTTACTTTTTTCTTTATTTATTTTTGTTTTTCTTCGGTCTATTATTTCTTATTATTATTTTATTTCTTATTCATAGTTTATTTTTTTTGGGGGGGGTGTTAAGATCATTACCAATTTTTTTCATCAGAATACTTTTTATAGATTGAGTTGATCTAATAATTATAACGCACTGATGACCACGATGTTATGTGGATCGTAAACAAATAATAAAAACCAACCAATCATTTGCAGATGGGATTCCATTTATTCTACGTATTAATGCAAACGAGTTGATATCCTCCTTCTTATCGTGAATATTTTGGCGTTAGGGCGTTTCCACATTGTCCGATAGATATCAGAGTCGGATGCTATATTTTTTAGGTATGTCGTAGGTCCGACATCAGATTTATCGGTCCATATTTAAACGTCCTAACGGGGCAGTTTGGCGTATAGACTAATATTAAATTGTTTTAAATAAATTTTACCATTTAATTTTTGAATAAATCACATTATATTCCAATAGATGTAATTTTCTAAATAGTGAAATGTTTTTTTAAGGGGCGAGTAATCATTAAAAAAAAAATATACCGGGATAGACATTAGCTTTGAGTTATTTTAGCATCAAGTGCACCTGGGATCTTATAAAAGGAGGTTGTTAAATAAGAGTACCTGATAAAATAAATATTTTTATACTTTTTAGACATTTCTTATTTATGTCTTACTAATGGATTATAATTACTTAATATTGAATGTTATCATAACATATGGCCATGTGTTACAAAATTAAATTGACTGTCTCTAAAAATAAAATAATATGTCAAGATTTCGTTTTAAGGTGCACTATTAACATAGGACAAACTGTTTTATTCTGTCGTGTTTAAGTGTATAAACTTGTGTGGAATATTTCCATTAATTGTTTAAGATTTTATTTCTATTCTATGCTGGGTTTTTTTTTGGTTTGGTATTTGATATCCAACAATTAGCAAAGTTACTCTCTCCAAGTTCAGAGAAAATTTTCAATTTTATGTTTTTGTTGGAGATTTTTATATAAGGATTTTTTAAATCCGAATATCAAATTAGGTTTTTATTTAAAACAATTTAAACCTACTTAATTTTTGTTTTCAAACGTATAGCAATTTTTATTTTATTTCCTGTTCATTTTTTTTTTTACTTTTCTGTACTTTGTTTTTGAAAACTTAATTATAACTTATCTAATCATTTAATATTTTAAAATCATAGGAAAAACCTTTTTACAGGAGAAAGAGATCATTGCAAAGATAGTGTTGAACTAATTTCGTCCTATTGTACCCACTTTTGTCTACAGTGTGACATATATTTCTTTCTGCAAAGCATTTTACCGAAAAAATTCAATTTTCATCATTTGTTGGACTCCAATATGCAACTCAATAAGAAGATGCTATTAAAATTTATTCCTTAATTCATTACCAGTTATTGGTTCCATGAGAAACGTTTATGAAGTATGTTTCCCTCGGAGAAAAGAAACTGTGCATGCTGTAAAATTTTCACCATACTGTGTGGTACAAACTATCATCTTTATGGTTTTATATAAATTACTATCCTTAAGTTTTTGCATATTGAAAACGTCTATTTATACAATAGATAGATACCAATTCAAGTCTTCTAATTGTATCTTCCTTACATTCCATTTTCCTGCAGTATTCTATGATTTTAAATAAAAATGGACAAGAAATAAAATTAATACCAAAATTACTATACCTATCTATTGATAATAAATTAGATTATAAAAATTAAAAAAAAAAAAGTAACTTCATATTGGATTCAGCACCCCAAAAATCCCATTGTAAAAATCTTTTAGTTTACCGGATAGAGTGAATTTGCACATTTTTTTTTTTATTGTCAAATTAGTATGCATTAACTAGATTTGAAGGCATTAAAAATCCACTCATAAATTCATTTCCTTATATCTCAAATTCAAATTGACCTTGTAGAGTCCGAATGAATATTTGAAGTTTATCGATTGAGTTCCCTAGGAGTCATGAAAGATTTTCATGATTTTTGAAAACAATTGTAGTCAAATGGTAACACAAATTTTTCATCCCCTTAAACTAGCAAGGCCCCCTAAATAGTTATTTATATATTTAAATTCATCCTTACACTAGGATGAATAGGCAATGTTTCACACTTGATTGTTTTGTAATAAGATCCAGATGATCTCAGTAATCGAATCTTTAATTGGAAGTCATAAACGCTCAGAATTAACCCATAGAGAATGTATTGATAATTTATTATAGGTTTAAAATGCATGATTGTAGCATTAACTTATTTATATCTTATATCTTAAGGGGATGTAGCATGAAGGAACCATGCGACCGTAGGTAGCAGACGGTCTGTCTGTTTTCCTTAACTGGGGGCCTCATTAGATTTGCTTCCTTCAAGACAAACAAACATGTAAATCATATTCCTCAACCCCCGGTGTTTGCTAGCTAGATCTCTGTATCTCATCCTACCCTATCTGCGGTAATCCTTATTTTCACCTGTCAGCTCCCTCTTGGTTTTTCATCGCCTCTGACTTCACAAATTTGAGAAAGAAAAAAAAATTGTAATTTTTCTCAAGAAGTTTAACGTAACATGGAATGAACTCTTATATATATATATATATATATATATATATATATATATATATATATATATATATATATATGATTTTATTACTTTAGTTGGTTCAACGCTCTGATGCACTTCAACCAGATGAAGAGCGAGTTATTTTACTGGTTAAAAAATAAATAACAATCTGTGTTGACCCCAATAAACAGTATCATGAATTTATTACTTTAACATTCTATAATAATCTATTATTCCTCAGAAACATTATTTAAATAACATTTCCAAGGGATTTTTATTGGATCTAGCAGTTTATTTCAAATGTCATTTAATGGTTCCTTATTTTATTTTTTTCGCGATTTTATTTTATCAGCATATTAACTACTATTTCCCCTATTCAATTCCTTTCATACTCTTATCGAAGCTCTTCCAACATTCGATTTATATCTACAATATACTGTAAAACATACAAATAATTGTTATTACCAATATAATAAATATCATATAAACATTATTATACGTCGACAAACATCCCCTTTGCCTTTGAATTGCCTATCATTATAAATAAATAAATGTATCAATATATAGTTCACCGTAGTATTGTTCACCGTTTTTTCATTTATTGGCAAAATTCAGGCAAACCTACTACTCTACTATTTTACCAACACGAAACAAGTAAGGGAAATTGTTAGAAGAACATCGATCCAAAAATTAAAAACAACTGTGAACCTTATGAAACACTAAAACTGCCGAAAATATAGTTTTGAACTCTGAGGTACAGGAAACTTTTAAGGACCTTCCGAAATTTACATGTCTTCCCCTCTTTTAGCCATCTCGCATCTACAGCAGAGCTGCACCGCTGAAAATAATCGTTTGGAAAATCTTTAAATTTATAAATATGAAATTAAGTGTGTACCAAACGCAATCTCAAGGCGAGACCCATAGCCAAAATATTTTACTATGAATACAAATGGACAATAATAATTTTATGCATGACTCCTCGAAATTTCACAAATTTAGAAAATCTCAAAAGAGAAGGCTATTCAGAAATTAAATGTTGCCGAAATATTTAGTAATAATGAAGGAAAAGGCTATAAAAAAATAAATAATGATAATGCTATTTAAATACTATTTTTCGTTTTACTTTTTTTCAAACTCTTATTTTATTGCCGAGTATTGCAGTCTACTACATCTAAGGGTAATATTTACTACATAAACAATCATACCATATGTACAAGAAAAAAAATTAAACATATATCTGTAAGAATAAAATTAAAACATTATGAACACGTTTATACTTACGGTTATTAAATGAAACTTTTTCCTTCTGCCTTTTCAAAAAACAAAGAAAGAAAAAAAGAGTGTTGTAACAATAATTTAGCTGAAAGAAGATTGTGTAAGCTTCATGAATATGAATTAGTCATATTTAATTTTGACAGCAGAGACCCAGTTATCTGCGGACTGCGCAAAGTTTCTTCTTGAAACAATATTATTTTGAAAATTAATTATTGCACAGTAGTGTTGACCAGTTGTTCCATAATTGGTTGTTTAAAAAGTATTGTCTAATATTGAGCCCACCAACCTTATATAAGATATATTCGGTTTACTCTCAAGGTCCCAGTATGAAAAATGTTAATTAAGGCAATAATTAGCATTTTTCTAAATTATTCGTTTATTTACTTTTTTTTTAAATAATTGCTTAATGTCATCCCTACCACTTCAGCTGCCTGGATACTAGCTGGACACCTTGTTTCAGAGCAGTTTCTTGGTGCGGTAACCTTTAGCGATAAAGGCAGCTTTTGGAGTAGTTTACAGGGAAATGTCATTAGGGCTCCAGGCATCGGACCATTTTAATTCAATTCCCTCCAATTCTCTCCTCCCGCCCATTATACAGGCCTCGTTTATTTACCCGCCAAAACCGCCCTTCCCCCCTCTTTACCTCTAGCCTCCCTCCATCCTCCCTCCATCCTCACTCCCCCATCTTTTTCACGCATTCATAGCCACCCTTTCGGCCACTAGAAGCCATTTATCTTTTCGTCATAATTCGCTCAGCCTGTTCCTGATTTGGTAGCAATCGTTGCCAATTTGTTTCCCTTTGTAAATTGGGCCTGGTCCACTCGTAGCCAATGGGTGGAATTTTTCATTCCATTAAAAGATAAATCTGGAGAAGGTGTTTGACAGGGGTACATATTGCCTCTTAATTGAGTCCCGCGGGAATCGCCGGGAAATTTTAGTGGATTTGTATTTTTTTATTCTTATAAATTGATATAGATAGCTATTTTTTTTTTCCTTTAAAAGTTAGTAGTCAATTCAGATGCGTTAACATAATATTGAAGATCTCAGTTCCGAGCAACTTAGAAGAACACTGGTGTAACTCCCTGTTGATGAAATAACCCAATATTTCAGTTTTTATTAGCATTAATAACTGCTCTTCCAAATTAAAAAAATATGAATTAATTTTCTTCCTCTAATTTTCTGTTTTTCTAATAACTGTTACTTATTTTTTAACATATATTAATATTATAATTTCCATTTCTTATATATCATTTCTTAAGATCCATAAATTTTATTTAGAATTCCTAGTATTATTCAATATTATTTTTTTTTTAAATAATAAAAACAGTGTGCATACATACTCTGGATATCATTATAAAAATAAATTCAAAATTAATTCATAAAATATTACGCAAAATCAAATTAAAAATTCTTCCAAAAATACTATAAAAAAATTAAAATATTATTCATTTCATTGATTGTTCGTGTTATTTTTATCAGTAGTTTATAATTAATCACAGTATTCTTACTTCCTTGTACGAAGTAAAGGAAGTATTGTAATCGCGAAAATTTTCGGTTTTCAGATTTCAACGGAAATATCCATTTTGTCCATCCCTGAATCCATTTTGACTAGTTTCGTCGTGGCGTCTGTACGTACGTACGTACGTTCGTATTTCGCATAACTCAAAAACGGTTAGCCGTAAAAAGTTGAAATTTTGTATTTAGGATTGTTCTAAAATCTAGTTGTGAACCTCCCTTTTTGGTCACTGCTTAATCACCGGAAGTGGTACTTTACTTGAAGGTCATAACTGATTTCCATAAAAAAATATTAAACTATTATGCAAAACTTCTCAAATTTAGTATTTATACTTTATATATTGATTTAAATAACATACTAGATTTTGGTCTAAATTGGAAAACCGGAAGAGGTACTTTATTTGAAGGTCATATTAGAATTTCATCAAAAATCATATTATTAAAATGTAAAACATTTAAAATTTAGTAAATAGGACTTTTATATCAATATGAATGTATTTTCTAGATTTCGGTTAAAATTGGTGAACCGAAAACGGTACTTTACTTGAAGGTCATAATAAACTTACATCAAAACTTATATTAAAATTAAATGGAGAAATCATATGGTTCGGTAATAAAGGTTGCAAACGCGATTTTGTTTATACTCTAATCTATTACTTATTTTAAGTGTTAATATTGGACATATAGTACTGGTTTTCCTCCCCATTTGTGCGATGAACAAGTCTGTAGCAGGAGAATAAGATATAAGTTAAGTGGGTTCTTCCGCTTAAAATTTAGAAACTGTCGATTTCTAATGCTTTATCTAATGATATTGATAGTTTTAAGTTGTCACGGAACACGAAGAAATCTCTTGGAAACTAGTTACCTACTGAAAAAAGAAAACGACATTTAATAACGGAATGAAACCTCCAGAAACAAGAGTATGTGTGTGTGTCAATAGATGGGTGTCGCGACGCCGAGTTTCGTCTTTGAGATATTGCAATTTTCGGAAATTAGTAACCAAATTGAGGATCACTTTTTGAGCCAACGATTTATAGTTTAATAGGAGTACAAGGAAGTCATGTGTTGTCCACATCAGATATTTTTTTATAAAATTACCGTTCAAATATTTCGTACCAAGTTATTAATTAATTATGCGAAAATATACTCAATCCCTTTGATTTCTAAAGATCATATGATTTTTTAAGTTGTTGTAGATTTCTACTTTTAGACGTTTAGAAAATTTATTTTTTATTTCCCTCTTCAAAAAGTCCTGATAAGAATGACTGATAACACTTACGTGACAACCACATTTATCACTTAGCAAAAGGTCACAGACACCTTCTCTAGAGGGTAGTGAGTCGAAAGGGCTTGCCTACTTCTATCGCCAATGGGGCAGGAAAACTTCTGAGATCGTTTTTGCTCCCATTTCCTTTTCAGCTACTTCTCAGCTCTTTACTACTTTCTTTTGTCAATGCCAGCGTTCAAATTTAACATTTTTTAGTATATGCTTCATAGTTTTGTAAACCTAAGTACTAAGTGGCTGATAACATGCATAATGGATTCTCTTAGATGATGAAAACGAACAAACACTAGAAGCATTTTAATTAATATAAATAAATTTAATCGAGGAGTAATTTAATAAATTATCAAAAGGATATCATTATTTGTAATTTTTAAGGTTTTTATTATCGCCTTAATTAATTTCTTAGTTTTTCTCGCATATATATTTATATACGCATGTTTCTCAAAAACTACTGTACTTAATTCACTGATAACTCCCGGGGTGAATTTCAAAAAGTTCTTAGAAAAAAAAATGTTTCAGGAAAAAAAAAAAATAATAAATTGTAAGATAAAGGGAAAATATAATGTTTCGGAATCATTAAAGCCTAAATGAATGAAAATTAAATGAAAAACCCAGGTAAATTTTCTATTTTTTTTGGCTATTTAATTTATTATTTGAAAATGGTGAACCGTTTTGTAATAATTTGCACAAATATATATTTTAAATATTACAAAAAAAGGCTACAACACATAAAAATGTATGATTGCTGGAGTTAACATGGAGTTGAAGTTAACATGGAGTTGAAGAAGCGGCCATTTCCTAAGACCAACATTTTTTTTTTTTGGATAGTTGAGAGTTGTTATATAATTAAAAAAATTGTGAAGTTATACAAACTTCCGAGAAATTCCTTGTTTTGCCTGTTATATTTGAGCATTACACGTGAGGCGCTAGAGTATATTGTTTTCAAGATGAAATTCCAAGTAAGAAATCTGTTCTACTGAGTTAGGTCACAGGGTTGATATTTTACTGAATATATCTTCTAATTTGTTCCACACTGTTTCCTAACTACTTGCTTAAGAAAGAGAACATCCAGATATACATATATTCACTCGCACTTAAAATATTGTAAGTTTAAATGAATACACCAAGTTTTAATGTATTAAAACGAATTAAAGTATAAAAAAGTGGAGCTCTAATCTTTAGGAAATGTTGTACTATAAGAAAATTCTGTGAAAGAAAATATTTCCTCGATTTCTCTGATTTCTCGTGCCAGGTACAAAGCAAGTTGATATAAAGTTTTAATTAAATTTCAACTTTGATTTCTTAATTAAATATTATCTGATATCATCTGAAATTAATTGATAAAATTATCTGAGAAATTAAGAGAAAATTGGGCGATTTTCAAATGTATTCTCTCCCAGCAAGCTTTTTCACATAGTTCGATAATTCCTTATATTACTGCTGTGAAAAGCCCTCAAAGGATCTGCGCTCTTAATGAAAAAATTGGCCACCATTTTCCATACCTAAAATGCGAATAAATTGATCTAAGTAGGTTTTTAATGCAATCGTAATATATAGTTTTTAACTTTGATGAAATCTTTTGATATTATAAGATCATTGAGTTTATATCTTTTTCTGAATGTCATATTAATTTCATTTTTTTTTTTAATTTTGTTCTCGCCCCACCCCTGAGGGTCATTGGCGCCAAGAAATTGTCATTATATTCTATTATAATAATTAATATTTTCTAGGCATTGGAACAGAGTTACGGCTTTCTATTCATTGTCAGGTAAAACTTCTCTCAAGTTTTTCGATAGGCATAACTTACATGGGTTTTAGTGTAAGTTTTACAATTACTTTTATCGAATAACTTGTGCAATTTAAAACAAAGTAACGCTGATTAATTTCATCTTTTGTTCATTGTATTATTTTTTTATTCTAATATTTTTTGTTGAATAATAATATTGCCAAAGGGCGTGGAGTATTTAAATATTTTTTTTTTTTTATATGGATAGAAAAGTTAAATAATAAAATAAGTAATAACTTGGGCGTACAGAAAATTAATCATTTAAATGAAAAATCTTGTTTTAATAGTTCATAATATGATTTGTATTTTTATGACCTGCTGTTTATTGATATAATTGAATTTGGTTGGCCCTAAATCATTTATTGTAATGCTTTATAATGAAATGCAAATGTTTAAAAATAAAAAAAAGGGGTTTAATATTAACTAATTGGAAACAATTATCTAGAATTAAATTTGAAACATCTGAAGACAAAAAAAATCAAAATCCTGATTTACTCTAGTGTGACTTCATTATAATTTTTCAACGTAGGAAAATTCCTTTTTTTTTTTCTTTATTTGTTTTTAATTAGATAATGAATAATTTTCTTGAAATATTTTATTTAAATTGTTTTATTTTTATGATCAAAAATAAAAGTCCCGACTGACAGGGGCAGCTGAATCCGCCTCCGACAGGGCGCGTGGGGTTGACAGTGGCCGGGATCAATGCCGGTGCGCATGCTCACACCCCCTCCACCTCTATTATCTCTTATCAGTTCCCCCACCATCGCTGTTAATCTACCTGAAACCGAAGTCTTGGCCACCCCGCCCTGTTTGATCGGTCTCGTCGTCCGATAGCATTTATCTCGCGGTACCGCTATCGCTTAATTCGATATAGCTCTTCATTTAAATGGCACTCATTCTTTGGCTCCTTTTACCAAAACCTCTCCACCAGAAATGGGCTCTCGAATTCACTGTAATGGTTCAGATACCTTACATGTTCTCAGTACATTTGTTCAGACTTCCAGAGCAACTTTTCTATATACATGCAGGCACACCAAGTCATACTAAAATATATCTAGCAATATCAGCATATGATTTCGGCATGATTCATCGACTTTTTTTCCTCATTGAAAAACAAAATTCCAAAGAACATTCATTCATTGGATGATTTTTGCTATAAATTATTTTTAAACTCAATTATATAAATATAATAATCAATGATAAAACTTTATTTATTTTTATTACTATATTTCAAGAGTAATATACCTCATTTTTAAGGTACAATTATCATTTATGAATAATGATTATTATAAGAAACAAAACTTAAAAAAAAAAAAAAAAAATGAGACAAAAATCACAATTATGATATTATTTGAAGACCCAAACAAAACCTTTAGTATCTCATACAGAAGTTAATAATTAATTTTTAATGACTGATAGACCCACTAGAAGATCATTGCAATTCCTTCTTGGGCTTGTTGAGTTTATTTTTCTTTTTTTCACCCTCACTCAGCCTCTATTTCCTCTCAATATCAATGGCGCGATTGAGGGTGAAGCGCAGAGATCTCCTGGTTCCTGATTTTCCCTCCACGAGATGGGGAACAAACCTTTTTAGGAATTGGTTGATTGTAAATAGCGTATATGAGTATACCTGCGTTTAAGATATTTATTTAACTTCAAGTTTAATTTGTTTTTTTTTCATTTATTGTTTAGTTATTATTTTATTGCATTTATGTTTTCTGTAAATATGGTGTGAATGAAGTCTCTTAACACTATTACCATTGTCCTTAATTGAGACAGAATATTATGTTACACAATAAATACAGTTTTTAAAAAAATATATATTTTTATATTAATATATATTTGATATATTAATGAAATTAATTAATTATTTAATGTATTACCTATATTAATTATATTACTTTACTATTTAATTTGTTTATTATATTCATTCCGTATTTACAGTACATCACTAGCTGTACGTATATGACAGTTTCTGTTATTGCTAAAATTTATAGATGAATTAGTTGCATAAAGTTATACTTAACATCACAAATTTACTTCTTATATTATGTTATTTGAAAGTATATTACTTCAGTAACTGCATACTATGCTTAGTTTGGTATCGAATGTTTTTTCTCTGTTTATTTTTTATTATTTATATATCATTATAGTAAATCCTACATCACACGATGTATTAAAACAAATTACCTGTTGAATACCTGTAAAGGCATGGAACTTGTAAAAAATTAAATAAAGGGTCCTTTTATGGAGTTATCATAAAAGAAAAATATATGAAACAAAATAAAATAAATAAGTGTATATGATTATAATTTTGCTATTTACCGTTTAATAAAGTGTTTGATATATTAACTTAATTTCTGTCTATTACTTTATTCCCCCAACTTAATCATCTGTTATTGGAGTTCCATAAGGGACCAGTTTAAAGTTCAAACAATGTTTGTATCGTTGTGTATTAATTATTGTTTAATTCTGTACATATGTTTTGGATTAGTTAATAGTTTGAGACCTATTTGTTTTTATTTAAAAATAATTATTATTAAACTAAAAAATAGTCTTTATAAATTAATTCGACATGTCGTTTAATTTAAATATTTTAAGGTCCACTTCTGATTTTAAATAAAAATTCATCATATAATTATAAACAATAATTTAATAATGTAATATTAAATATAAATATAAATTAATAATATAACAAAATTTCGGCTTATTCTGTAATAAGCCGAAATTTTGTTTTATAAACATGAAGCAGTGGACTTGAGAAGACTTAAATTACCTTGAAAATAAAATTAATAAGACCAATTTAAGACGATGTCGCTCAAGGTCCCGACAATCGAAGCGAAGTTAATTTATAAAAAGAAAGCGGTTACGGCTCCAGGGTCCGTCTCTATGGCTTTCAATACCAGTGACGCTGCTGGGATAGAATTGCTGGGATCTCCTAGGGTCCTGCTTTGCTCTCTACTTGTGGAGGATGGGCAAAGCTTGGTTCGGAGTTCCCTGGGCAGAATGTAAATATAATTTATAAGTATCAATTTGTTCAAGATGATTTGTTTTATTTTAAGTTAACTTAAAATTCTAGGTAGTTTACTTATTTTCCTATTATTTAATTTTCTATTTATTTGCTTTCATTTGTGATGTATATAGTTTGTAATTATTTTTATTTTCTTATAATTTTATTTGTTTATTTTTTTTTTACTTTTTAAACATAGATGAATGGATTCTTATAGTCCTGTTAGTTCCTGCTGTTTAATGTGGCAGCTTAGATTATTTTTTCAATGAACATTTTTTTTTAATTCAAATTTTGAGACTTCTATTGTTTTTTTTTTGTTTTTTTATTTCAAATTTATATCATTTAAAAGAACAATAATTTGAAAGTGCGACCTTTTTTTTAGGTACGGTACTCAATAAAAAAATCTGGCCGATCTCTACAGCTAAATGTATACCTATAAAAGTGGTCTTGAAATATTGGATGATATCATATTGAATATTGTTATTTGTTAGAGTAGAAATGGCGATATTGCACCCGATCGATGCTTCAAGAAACGAAAAAGTAATTATCACCTCCCCTTTTGTTTCCAATTGAAATGATTTGAATAAGTGAGGACAGGGTTTAACTTTTAAGAGAAGTTTAGATAATTGTTCTAAAGACGGAGGCCAGGCAGTCATGCGAGACCCTTCCTAATCTTTTTAACCAGAGATAAGGCTTATTGAACGCCCCTCAACTCTCCTTAAACAAGGGCCGTTCATGATTAAACTCCTGGATCAAAGGGTCTTCTGTCCTTAGTCCTTAGTCGAATTAGAAAGACTTTTATGCTACTAATGGCCTAAATTTGCTTTATGCACTACTCTCAATTTATTTTTAACAATTACCTAGTTTACTCTAGCCAAATCCAGAATTTGATTAAGATACATCCTTGAAGAAGTCGTAAAAATTCTTTATCTCATCAGAGAGTGAATACTATTTTTATTCCCTAGGATCGAACTTTATTTTTGATGACTAAAAAGTTAACAGAAATATATTTATATACTTTTTAAAATAGTTGAACTTCTTAATAGTGGCGGTCAAGATTAATTAACACTAAAAATGGAGTCAAAACTATTTATTTAATACCGACGTTTCCGCCCACATCACATGCCTCAGAGGTATTCATAAAAATCCTTGATTAGAAAAAAAAAAAACTAATATACAAATATAAAGCCTTAGCAAACCCGAAGATTCGATGCCGATACCACAATATCCAAAATATCGATGTCAATATTTACAAACCTCCATCCACAGGCAATCTTCCATATCCAAATTCGTAAGATCATCCTTAGCGCAATCCTCATACGTTTACCAGTCGACTCAGCGTTTATTAGCTTTTTAGGGGTTGCTTCGTTTCCTATTTAAATCCTCCTATTTAGTTAAGCCAAACTATATTTTTTAAAGGAAATTTGGCCTACTTTACGATGGTGCAATCGAAACTTAGTTACCTTGAATATACATGAGTGATCTCTTCCTATTCAACAAAAAACGTGACACCTAAAAATACGAAACATAAATTCCAGGCATAAATTAAAACATAAATTATTTTTCTGTGCGGAATTGGAGCATGGATCAATACGAACTTTTTTGTTGCTCTTTGAGGTCTGTTATCACCTCTTTAAACATTTCCCGTGCCTTACGGGACACTCTTGTCTATAATTCATACACAAAACGTGATTTTTCAGTATTGTTTACCTAAAAACAGTAATAACTTCTGAACTATTGGCTGTATCGTCATAGCAGTGTACTCACTAGATTCAGAAACAACAAACCTACAAGAAACAATACCCAACTCGACTTTATTTGTGCAAATTATTTTGGGAATATCCTGCTCCCTTTTCGACCCTCCCAGGGCGGGGTGTCTCCTGGAAATCTGGCCCGACTCTGCTGATTTCGATTCTTACTACCATGATGACTTCATCTTCGAAATTTCATGAATGTACAAATTTTGATGTTTATTTTGTCTATTCTTTCTTTACTATCAGGACTACAAAGAACAATGAGGATGAAAATCATTCAATGGTTCCAATATTTATAAACCTTCTTTGACGATTTTAACGTCCGTGGTTTTTACCTTCATTGTGTCTTGTTCTTTGTAGCCCTGATGAATAATTCACGAGAGCAGGAAGGACAATAAATTTTATTGCATGTATTTTACCAATTCTGTCTCTCGATTATTTTACAAACGCAGAAAATTTCAATGTATATTTGAGTAGTTTCTATTTCCTAAATTGCCATTATCGGAACTTGCAATTTTCTTCTTTGTATAATTTCTGAACTAGAGAGAATGGATATTTTTTTATTAAGATGTAAATAAGAAAAGCGTACGTTAAAAGTGCTACTGTAATTTATTTCGAAAGAATTCACAGTTTTATTTATAAGATTAACACCAGAGAATATAATTTACATTTAAGTACATATTAATGGACGGAATGAAAATTCAAAGCTAAAATATAATCGAAATATAAATGTCAATTATTTTTTAATATATATAAGTCGATCTTTTTTAATATATAAGTGTAAATATTTTTTATATTATACTTATGGCTTAATAACGTCCTCTTTTACCGTTAAGCAGTTTGAGGGTCCGGGCTCAAGAGTTCTATAATAGAAAATAGATTTGATTAATTTGTATCTGAACTATGCATCGTCTTTACAAAGTATGCCGTTCTCGTATAATTAATTCAAGGCATAAGCGTATCCCACAAACACATGCATTTTAATAAAAATTTATACTGCTGCTTTGTCAATTTTCGTTAGTTATAGCCGTTTTTAAATTATTTATATTGGATAATGACGGATTTACAAATAATTTAATATTGCTCTAATCAATAATATAATAATGTCCATATTAAATAATGGATAAGGTAATTAGATGCTGAAATGGTGACCATGCTTCCTGGATCGAAGCCGTGGTTGTCTAGTCATTACTCCCCATTCTGGTGGAACAGTTAACAATTTAGGAACTCCCTGCTGTCGCTGCAGTATGTCATCCGCTCTGTCAGGAATCAAATCTCTAAACTAACACTGATATATCGATGTAAAATATCGGATTTGCCTTCGGAATGGGCAGTTATAAATGTAAAATTTATAACATGCCTAGAAGTTGAAATTAACAACCCGTTTTATATGTGGTATGATTGTATTTATTTCTACAGTACATCATCAGAATGAAAAGAAAACTTTGTATAAATTCTTTCCGTTTTTCATTTTCATAAAGCATTTTTTAACTTGTAGCTTTATTATCTTTCGATTTTTATAACTAATAAATATCATTTATGCTTGTTTCAGGTAAATGGCGATAATACGACAAATAATCTATCGAAACAGGTGACAATGTTCCATATTGAAGAATGTAAGGTAAAGAAAATTAACATATCGGTCGAATTGCAATTTCTTCCCCCCAGGTATTTATACAAATATTTAATTTCTAAATATAGTCGGTAGTAACACTGATGAGGGCATTCGTAAACGATCCTAAGTATCCAAAGTCTTGAAAGTTGGAACAGGCCTAAAATATGAGGATTTTTTCGCATATATGTTGAACTTGACGTTTGAGACATAATTAGTATCACAAGATAATGAAGTAGTGAATATTTGATAGTTAACATAGTTAAAAGAATATATAAGTATTTTAAAACTAACGAGAATTCTTATAGAACTTAGCATATTCTCAGATAAGAGATAATTACAATATGATTGGAAACTAATTATAATAACAGTACTCTGGATTTGCAATATGAGCGTTGATGAAAAAGCGTTCCCAATGACTTGCTGCAAAAGTTGCACAATGACTTGCTCATTATAAACGCTAATGGGCTATTTTTTTAATCAAGGATACTCATAATCTGTAAGATATAATGAAGAAACTTCGTGCTGAAAAAAAAAGAAAACAATACGATAAAATATGCTCACTGATTAACGAATACCTTAGTTACATATTTGGAGAGGGCACATGGAGATTCTTCCATGAACATGCGCAGGCTAACGGTGCTTATTCTCGTCATCTCATTAGATTGTACTATTTGAAGAGTCCACTGAAGAAAGAGGAAGAAAAACCTCTTTTTTTCGAAATGGAGTTATAAACATATAACAAACGTGAACAAATATGTTCATATCGTACAGTAGAATAAGATGTTAAAAAGAAACAGCCGGAAATGCGGATGGCTCGTTTGTTAAAAACGTTTGAAGAATACCCATAGACTGAAAAAAATGCGGAGCTGCAAACTTTAAAACTCGATTTTCTCCTTTTCATTATCTCCTTTTCTTCCATGGGCTCTTCATTAATTGTTTATTATTGAACTAAATCACACCACTTGTATTTTAATATTTCCTTTATCATCAGATCGATGGCTGCTGGAAAGACACGTTTAAAGTCATTATGTTGACAACCGGCGAAGAATGAAGTAAGGTTCTTCGTTTTTATTTCTCCTTTTTTCTTTTCAATCTTTTGTCATTTTTCATCTGTTATACCTCTCTTACTTTTACTTTATATCTTTCCTTTTTCTTTTTATGTTTTTATCTCTTCTTTCGATGGTAACTTTCAGTTTTGTTCTCTTTACATTTTTAAGCCCTCTTCCGTTTCACTATTCCGTACCATTACGCATAACATAGTTTATATTTCAATTTTATGTTATTCATTTTCCTTCTATAATTGGACTATATTTATTCGAATTACTCGAAATTCTCATTAAACAGTAATTTTCATTACTGTATATTTTATTTATGATCGCATTCTTATTTATAATGTCTGATTGCATCAATGGTCACCTATATCTCCATCCATATTGATTATTGTTCTTAGCCAACAAATATACATATATATATTTATTTATTTAAATATAAAATAGCAAATACTGTGTGATTGGATGTCTTGGAGTGATGTGCTGTCTCTGGTTGATGCGTCTTTCTGGACGGTTGATGTAAGATGTGCTATATTTGATCTTCATAGGTGTGATTTTTTGGTGCATGTCCTGATGATACCTGAATTGGCGAAACGTTAAATGGTTAGTTGTTTGCCGGTATTTTAGAGACTTGAGGCTTTGTGTTTTGGAATCTTTCAATTGTTTTCTAGCAATTTATTTACTGCTGAAATGACCTATGAAAGGTGCTTAAGACAATCTCCCGCTTTCCTTGATTTGATCCATCCAGCCTTTTTCTTCGTTCCATTCGAAAATAATTACCAGAAATCTTTTAAATGGGACCCTTTATAGTTTTATTTGTATGTTTGTTCCTAACCCTTCTGTTCCCCAAAAGAAAAACAACCACGTTTACATATATGACATTTTAATAACGTCTAGCCTCCCTGTAAGATATCATTTTACCACCGAGAGAGCTTTTTCCTGAACCTTTGGAGGGATTTGATAAATAGCGGAAATATTAAATTCCCTTACCTCGTCCCCTCTCTTTCTATGGAAAATATAAAATTATTCGTATAACGTGTCGAGCGGGGAACCTGTGAAGCCGACGATACAATCTATTGGCGGAAAAACGAAATTTATCGGTATGTTAGCCCTTTTCGGCGGGAGAACTCAATCCTGGTTTGCCGAGGCAACCTCCCCTCACTCCCCACACCTCAATCCACACGGCTGCCTCCAATCTTCTTTCCAGTAGGCATCTGTTTGTGCCGTTTATCTACTCCTACAATGTAGGCCGTCTTCCCTTTCGTTTATTTCCTCCTGTTCAATATTTTTTTTTATTTACAAAATGCTCAATTATTATTATTACTAATAACAATAAATGTAGTATGATCTATTAATCCTTGTATCACAGCAACGAATGTGAAAGCAATAGGTATATAATAAATATTTATTAATTAATCAAAGCATCATGTGGATTTTTTGTTCACTCGATTTTATTTTTGTTCACTAGATTTTTATAGATACAATTTTTATACCTATTTATATTAGTATTTTTATAATGTAATTTTATTTGATAGGTAATTCATACCAGAATAGTTTTGATCCATGTGATGAAAATTCCCTTCTTTTTTGCGCTGATGATTTGGTATTTTTAATTAGAAATGCAGAAATATCAAGTTAGTGATTTCGGGATATTCTCACTTTCTTATGGATAAGTATTATTAAAATATTTACGAGTAAGTGGTAGTATTCTTAACCATGTTTATTTAGGTTTGATGAAGTTCAGTGGAAGGAGGCATGCAGGATTATCGGTGGTATCAGCATCGAGCCTTCGAGTTCACTAAAACGTATTATTATTAAGATCTTTGTTGTGTGGCTTTCTGTTGTTTCAAACCAGAAATCTCAACTCATTAGACAAGCTGAACAGAAACTCAGTAGCCTTTGGTTATGGAATTAGCGGTTTAAATTAAATTTAAAGTAAATGTGGTTTAAGTTGCCATTTAACTTTTTTTCCTTTTTCCTAATGCAATGAAATCCATTTTTATGCCATTAAGAACGATAAAAAAGTTATCCATTATTGATCAAGGGGATATGATTGGTTATCTGCTTGAACAATCCCACCTGCTGTCTAATACTATCAGATTTTTTTTTTAATAATTCGATCGGGATTAGGCGAGAAGTGCCTGACTTCGCCCGGGACTTAATATTTAAGTCTATTGCCGTAGCGCCTTCTGGAAATGTTCGGTTTGATCTAAAGTGACCATTTCCCTGACGGCTTCTCACTCCGCTTCTGGAAATTGCTAGTTTTTTTTTTTTTTTTACCGCCCATACAGAATTTATATTATTGATTTTTGCCATATTTCATAAATAAAAATATTTATAAATTTTTCGCCATTTTTCTTTTATTGCTAAACATTAATAGATTATCTTGAAACTAGTAACATTTTATTTCCTGTTATGCCTCCTCGGCCATCAGCTTGTAAACAACACCTTTATTTCTTATTTTAATCTTAACTCGAATCAGGTTATGTTATTTACTTTATATTTTTTACTCCTTGTATGTAATATAATATGTACGCCGTTAAGGAAGTATTTTAATCGCGAAAATTATCGGTTTTCAGATTTCAACGTAAATATCCATTTTGATCATCCCTGAATCCATTTTTACCATCCCTGAATCCATTTTTACTAGTTTCGTCGTGGCGTCTGTACATACGTTCGTTCGTTCATCCGTATCTAATCGCATAATTCTAAAACGGTTAGCCGTAAAAAGTTAAAATTTTGTAATTTGCATTGTTGTAATATCTAGTTGTGAACCTCCCTTTTTGGTCACTACATGTTCACCGGAAGTGTGATATTAAAATATAAAGCAAACCAAATTCAGGATTAATTTTTGAGCCACCGATTTATAGTTTAGTAGGGGTACAAGGAAGTCATGCGGTGTCCACATCAGATCACCAAATTGATTATAGCATGTTGTTTAAAATGTTAAAAATCAATTTACCTGCGAGTCTGAAAAGTTGTTTTTATTATTCTCTTTTGGGGAGAAGTGACTCTCAATTCATGCATCAATTGCGGACATCTTGGTTTCCTGCAACCAACTGTTTCTTTGTTTCTAATTGTAAGGATTTTACAAACCCTTTAAACATTAAAAATGTTTAGTATTTCATATAAACAACATTTCTAGCCAATTCAGCCAAGTTCCAAATCTTATCTTTGCCTGTCTCAATTAAGGAAATAAAAATTGTTTAACTTTCTTTTTCATTAATATAATATTGACAGTATTTCATACTGTCAATATTATATTAATATAATAAATATTATATTATTTATTCTGCATGACATTACATCTTATTCTGTCTTTTGCTCAAGAAGTCTTTATTGAATATTTTCTGGACATTTTTGACTCCGTTCAGAGTTATTTTTTAATTAGAAATATTGTAGTTTTTCAGTAAATATTGTCATTTCATATCATTCTAAAGATTAGTTAAAAAATATTTCTAATTGAAAATAATCCGTCTCTTTAGAGAATGCGGAGGGGGGAAGATGTGTGTTGGTTGTTAGGGGATGGGAAATGGGTTTTTCCGAAATAGGACACGCAGCTCAATTTCATCTGTTATGGATGTTTTCAGAATTGTTTTTTGTGGCATCAGTCTTCAATCCATCAAGCATGGACAGTTCCATTTGTAAGCGTTCCAGTCCTACCGTTCTATGCTTATTTCTTGATAGTTTAATGCTACCTGAATCAGGGTTTTTGGGATTTCATATATCTCATAATATGCTAACTTTTTTTCTATAATTTTGTTTTTTACGGCTACTTCTCATCGGATAAATGCTATTTCGATCCGAGAAATATGATATTTTGTATAATGTAAAGGCGAGATATCAAATTTGGTTTCAATTTAAAAAATAAAATTTCATTATTTGAAAATATAAGATTAATTCGTCCATTCCTCGCTGGGACAATTATGCTGTAAAGCCCTTTCAAAGGGCCCGGCCCTTAATATAAAGAGTACACCCTCAGGGACTGAGAGACATTGAAGATCTCAAAGGGATGGAGTCATCGGATGGTGTAACAAATTCTGATTACAGTAAATTACATTGCATTATTTATAATAAATTTCAGTTCAGCTGCCATCAAGTAAATGTTAAAGATGAATTGTGAAAAAATGAGAATTTTTTTTTTTAAAGTAATTTAATATCCAACGTGAATTAATTATTATTTTCATGATTTTAGTTATGATTTCTTACTATACTGTACTAAAATCGAATGTACGAACTTAAAAAATATCCAATTTTCCATTCACTTTTGTCGTCCCTCCACTACATGTTAAATCCAAAATGTTTCAAAACTTAAAACAAAGTTAATGCCGTACGAATCATTTCTACAGTTCAGAGTTCAGTTCTCACTTCGCAATTTCGTTCACTGTCTGTTGCGCAGTTTTCCCGTCCACACGTTCCGTCTTATCTTCAACTTTTTCCTTATTCAAAAAAATCATTGATGAGTTGTAGCGTCGGACAGGCCTATATGCCGGGTCACGCTGAACTCTATACTTCTCGATCTTCTGTCACTTCAGGCCATCAAATTTTCTTAGGAAATAAAAATTCCTTAAACGAGAACTTATTTCTTGTTGTTTTTTCACTATAAAAGGTTTTTTCTGGAAGTTTCATACTTGTGAAATAATTGTTTCGAAAATGAAACTCCGGGCGAATAATGCTGTATAATAAATAAAGTTTTTGAATTTTGCTCCTCGCTCCGCTGCCGGAATACTCTATGATAAAAAAAAAATTATAATGTAGATCAGCCAGTTAGATATCATGGATTTAATATTATTTGAATAATCCATATAATTCGATAGATATCTCGAATTTAGATTGAAGAATTAGATTGATCCATTAAGATATCCTCGAATGAAGGTAAAATGATGAACGTTCCCCTTAAGCTACGGTGTTATGATAATTTAATTTACGATTTCGTCGAAAGGGAGTATTAAGGAGTTCCATATCGATTTCGAACAGTCTGCTCCACCCGACCATGTTATTATCATCAAAGAGACATTACTCCTCCGGTATAATACCCATGGATCAGGACTTGCAAGCGAATAATTTACGACCCCGAAGAGAGGTTAGAGACAAGGATCTGGGAATAGCCAATGCCCCCTGGATATCCGCTAGGAGCCTTATAGATTAGAAGAAGCAGCAACAGGTCCAACCCCTTCATTTGACTGACGCCGACATCTGACAGCCGGCATTAGGTCCTAATAATCGAGGTCCAGATTGCCACATTTCTTAAAGTGCCCCTCCCATTGTGTCTTCTAACCGCTCCTCCTGTCCTCTTTTTTTTTCCCTTCCATGTTTCTTTCTGTACTCCAAGTGTCTTATAGTTGGCCATTTTTTACAAGTTCTCTCTGGGGGACCTGAAAGGTTAAATGACAGCAAGTTAGCTCATGAAGTCGGTTACTTTTATAGAATAAGGTGTAGGCCCAATTATTTTAAATCCTTAATGGTGTTGGTACTTTTTTAATATTGCTAACAAGACAAGAGCACTATGTTCGAATCAATTCCGGGAAAATGTAGACAAACAACTTAAGTAGTTATAGAAAAGCCTTCATAACTTCAGATAGCTATAGTTATACACCAATTCTTCTGTGAGAATTATGAATATCGATTTTTACAATAATCGTCCAAAACTCTAAGGTAGTGGCGGTTCCTGGATAACGGCTACGGGGGTATAGCAACCAACTCTAAAGTACGATATAAATTATTATTCAGAAATAGAATCTCCGTACTTCTTGAGAGGGGACTTCAGTTTTGTAATTGAACTACCCCGGTTAAGTTAGTGTAAAGCAGGCAGTTTCCAAACAACTAGAAGGCGTCAAAATGGCTAATTTTATATAGCGTCATTCATATCTGTGAAATAAAGATTATTTTTTTTCTTTTTTACGTTTCTTTTTAAAGTTAACTGACAGTGAAATTAAATAACTTATGAGTGAATTGGTATTGAAATAAATATTTGTACACTAAATTAGTTGTTGTAAAAAGTTCTTACGAGTGACGATCCGGTGCACAAAAAATGTGTGCTCGGGAGGCGATCATAGACACAGTACCCCCTCCAACGCGCACCCAGACCCCAATCTGGCTCACGGATTAAGCTGTGCTGGTTGTATCTGTCCAAATGATGGCCCTTCGTTTCGATTGATTTATTCAGTCTTAAATATCCTTTTACTGGTAAAAAGTAATTGTAATTTTCTTTTATAAAGCTAGGGTGATCACGTGCTCTTGTTCACAAATGGAATAACCACTAAATAATTTAAGTTCTTAATTTCTAACACTTCTTCATTTTTTCAAAATCTTGAATTATTTTACAAAAAAGAAGCGTTCAAATTAGAAATTTTCTTTTTTAGATTCCATTCACTTTCTTTGTTATCGTGTTGAAAATTTTCCATTTCATGCGACTCAACTAGATAAATCGAAATTATGGTGATTTCGATCCGTGTATGAGAAATAAGGCTGTGAATGAATATCACCGAACTATTGTAGCCGTTATAAAAAATAAGAACTTTTAGAGATCGATTTTTCTAAATGTTTGCAAAAAAAAAATTATTATTTTTTGAAATTTTAAATATCATATATGGGGTTGGAGTTAAATTTCATAATGCATCTTAACATACCTGCACATAAACTTTAAAAACTAATAATTAATTGTGTGTAAGTGTTTTAGAAAAATCGATCCCAAGTTTCTAATTTCGTGACGGATACTATAGAATCAAATCTTGTCCAGAGCTCAATGTGTTGTTGTGTAATTGGGTTTTAAAAAAATAAAAAAAGAACTGCTGTATCATCAGAAAAACGCTAGCGGTTGGAAAAATGTATAATCCTTTTAAAGAAGTGAGCAGGGCTGCAAGATTTCCATCTGCAATCAGGGTGAGATCAAGCCGTTATCGGTGGCCAGGAGATCTCCCAGTCCCGGGGTGGGACAAGGCTTCCATAAAACTCCATTACACCCTCTCCATAAGCTAATAATAAATTCAATTCATCTCTCCTTGAAGTTATTAAAACAGAGCATAGGACTTTTAATAAATTCAATTAATAAAAGTAAGCCAATAAAGAAATTTGATTACAAGGAAAAGGAGATTGGAAGAGAAGTAGGAGATGGGATCTTTTCTCCCCTTCCTGATTTTAGCGATTTTACGCTCGGCATGACTTTTAAATTAGTTATTTAACTGGCGGTAATTAAAGAGGTGCATCTATCAGTCGTATTTATTGCCCGCTTCCCATTATTTGTTACGTTTTTCTTGCTTTCTCAGAAGAAACTGATTACTCCGTTTTCTTATCTCTAGTCTCACTAATCTTCCCTGTTTCGGAAACCAAGAATTTTTTTTTTACATTAAAGTAAGCTCATTCTCAGATGTTAAGAGAAACTAATTATTTAAAATTATATTGGATTCATAAAGAGAAAAACATGCATAGTTGTCACGCATTATCAGAGACGGATTTTTTTTGTCTTCTAACTCTCCCTTTGTTTATTACCTATACACAATTGAGTGATTTTGTGTTATCGATAGGGAGGTTAGCATTAATTGTTAGACTGTAGATGGGAGAATTTACAGCAAAGGATATAAATCCTATGCTGTACGATATTGGTTCTATCTGATCCGAGGAAGTGACAAATCTCCGAAGGAGTTGCTTCATCGGAATTTATGACCTCCGGAGAACACGTATCTACAGATTCGCCGTTTCCTATCTTATCTGATAGTTGAAGAAATCTATTTTCAGATGTCTGGACTATTTGTTATCAATAGCTTCTATTTTTGTCTAGAATTACTTTAAGTTTAAGAAAATTAGTCTTCAGGCGTGGTGATCCTTTCCGAATTTTTTTTTTTAAATTTCCGTCGTGCTGTATTTTGTGGATTAATTTCTTCTCAATTATCATGATGCAACTGGTTCATCAATTTGATATTCAATTGATTTGCCATCTACAACTATCACCAGTCAGTTAAGTCAGTCGGTATAGGTTACAACATTGTTCCTTTTTATTTGTAATTACCTCTTGTCACCATTGTGTAATTATAATTATTCTTATACCTATAGCATAGAAATATATTTTTTTTTTTAATTTTTCCCTTTATTAACTCTCACCAAGTTTTCATGATTTATGTTTTAACAGTAATGGCATAGTGTCAAGGATCAGTGGGATCTTTGGATGGAAATAAATATCTCATAGAAAGAGAGTGAACTCCCCCAGCAAATTTAATTTTAGCCTACATTAATGAAGCCATTTTTGTTATGCATTACGATTTAATCATAGAACATATTTTAATTGTGTTATTATTTGTATCAGATCATTCATAAAAACAAAAATGGACCATTGTTAAAAAATTCAATTTTTTTTTTTTGGGGGGGGGAGAGAGGTATCACTCTGAAAGCTTTCTCTCCTTACATCCGATAATGTCAAGGATTATACATTTTATAAATTTAGGGGGTCCTACTACTCTTTAGTTTCAGTTCTTAGCTTATCTACTATTAATAACTTTTTTAAATATCCCCTAATTACATCAAATACTATCAGGCCGTGGTGGCTTAGGATGCTTGGAGAAACACCCTGACAACAGACAGAACTGCGTCGGTTCGAATTAGGTTTGAGTGTGTTAAATTTTACCCAACAAATAACAACGACAAATATGTACTGAATCCGAAAACATAATCTCTTTAAATATCATGTTAAACGTTTAATTTTCAATAATTTATTCATAATTCGAGTATACATACTTTTTTACTATGGTCTTGAAGTAAAGTTTCCATTCTAAGTTAACTGTTTTATAAGTTTTACAGATTTCCATTTTTTATGAAATAATTCGAATGAAATGATGAAAATAATTTCCATGAAATTATTCGGAAACAATGGAAGTAGGACAGATAAAATATTTATTGCCCATTTTCTACTCGATTTATGCTAAGCGTTTTTTTTTAGAACCTTAAACTACTTAAAATTGATGTTTTCCTTATAGGAAATCCCACTGTGATTTAAAAAATATATATTAAAGGATTGAGAACAAATAAAATAAATGCCTGAAAAAATAGAATCCCTTTAAAAATGTATTCGGTGTAGGTCGAGCTTGAAGTTTAGGTATCTTTATAAAATCTAGAAACTGATTTATAAAACCTATAAACACAAAATGTATTTGTGTTTAAAAGAATTCAAAATGCTTAATAATCCATTTTTTTTTTCATTTTAATGACTCCTAAATTAATTATTGCATATAGCTAACTCTAAATTTTCAATAGAGCCTGAAGTCTAAACTTATTTGGCTTATAGAGATGCAATACGCAACAATATCGAATTCTTGCTCAATGCATTTATTTCTGTCTTATATTGTTTATTTTAGAGGTAAAAACTATATTTAAAAAGCAACAAAAAAAAATTAATTGGATGAATAACATATTAAAAAAATGTGAAAACATTACGTGAAACATCTCAAATGACGGAAGGAATTGGCATTTCTGTTTGTGCATTCTATATAATTTGGAAGATAAAAAAACCTGTACCACTACAACCCGTGAAGGGTCTTGGGTTCAGTACGTGGTAAGGGCCGTACTTTTTTGAAGCCAATGGCTGTGTAGGATAGTTAGTAGCAGGATAGTGCTCTACCCACTGAGCTACCCCGCTCCTACTCTGGAAGAGAACCTGAGAATATTTTTAAATATTAATCACCTGTTAAATAGTATAATCTATCACATTTGAGGATAATTAATGCAGATACAAGTGCATATTCTTACCATTTAAACACCCCTCAAATAATGGTTAATAAAGTTAAATAATTTTTTTTAAATCATTAAAATATCTGAAATAGAAATAAGATATTTCCGTTAGGAGATTCCTGCAGTTCTATATTTAAACTCCTTTAATTTTTGTGTAAAGCCAGTGGAGTCTCTAAGTGATAGGCCTCAAACTTATAGCCCCACAGGCTGCGTTAGTTAAATTTTAAAAAAGGACTCTGGGCCACCTCCTTCAATTTTTGAGGATGATTCTTGGTTTTAATAGTTAAGAATTTGGACAGGGAGTCTGGATGAAATAAAAGTTTTGATCGATTTTGGGAGTTATGAGGTCTATAACTTAATGCAGATTTCTCTAATTAAGTAGGGTATTATTGGTTATATATTTTTGAACGTTAAGTATTATTGGGGAACGTTTTTTAATTTATTGGAATAGGAGACAAATAAAGATCTGCTTGAGTGATGACTGAGAAGTAAACCTGGATGCAGGTGGGATTATTACGCTTCGAACGTTAGCTTAGCATTATTTTTATTATTAATAAATGAAGGACTATTATATTTGTTGGTATTTATGTAAAAATATTTTTTATTCTTTATCGGTGGCAGTGGTCCAACAGTGAAATATAACCGTTTTAGCATTTATTCGAGGAGGCAGTAAAAAATAAACGGCCATTTGAGCAAGTGAAAACAATAGAAGGATCATTTCCTGAAATATACGACTTTCTGGCCTCTCAGAAAAAATGAGGCTCATCTGCTTTTATAGGATTGAAGGATGCCTCATAAAGTTATACTAATGGCCGTTTCCAGGCCGCCCACAGTATATTTACGGCCCGACGAAAATGAAACTTATTCATAAAGGTGGATAGAAAATTTGATAAGGAAAGGGGGAAAATAAGCTTCGGGATAAAAAAAGGGGGTAGGTATAAAACGACAAGGGCTGTTAGACCCCCTATCTCTTGTATCGGTATCTTTTCCAGGGGAACGCTTTATTTTATATATATGTCAATATTTCCATAAAGGTAGGGCGGCCAGGATCTGAATTGGAAAGTAATATCCTGAATGTATTGCAGTATCTGGTCGGGCTCTTTTGGATTTTCGAAAATCCGTCGATATATTGGCCCATCACTCTTCATTCCGCGTCCGGTTCAAACTGAGCGGAAACCAACCCCCTTCTCTTCATCCCCCCTCTAAATCCCGCCAGATCGGAATGAACTCACCTCGACTGATTACTCTACAGATATATTTGTATGTTTTATGTAAATAGAAGGTAATGTATTTACATACCCTCAACGGGGTATCTTGTTCAAACATTCGAAGGGTAACTTAAACCGCCTCTGGATTAACAACTGACCTGGAAGCTGCCCATCTATGAATAAAAATATATACCGAATTTTAAGCAAAATCCTCCTTTAATGACTGAATGTTTAAAGTAAAAAGTAAACCAAATAACTTTCTTTGCTCTTGAAAGTTTTATTCATGTTATAAATTTTGGCAGTTCGAGTTTAAATACCTTCAACTTAACCTTTATCTTGTACTCTCTCAAATGAATCTTGTAAATACTAATCCTAAGCTCTAGCCTAAAAGCCTAGCCTAATCCTAAGCTCTAGCCTTAGTTGTACACATTTATCCGCATTAAATGTATAAATGTTTGAAAAGTAATTTCAACCAATGTTTGCTCAAGCTTTTTATTCCCTGTTGTTCTATTCATATTTATTTATCCCACTTTAAAAATAAACATAAAAAGTTTGGTAAAGTGGCGGCGGTTCCTGGATAGTGGCAACGGGGGCTCACAAATAATCTTATTAGTCATAAATACGACGTAAAATATACGTCACAAGTAGAGGGGACTTCAGTTTTGTAATTTAACTACTCCGTCTAAGTTAGTGTAAAGCAGGCAGTTTCCAAACAACTAGAAGGCGTTAAAAGGGTTGATTGTATTCAGTGTAATTTTTCTTAGTGAAATTAAAGAGTTATTTATTTTAACAGATTTATTATTACAGTGAAAATAGATAACTAATAGATGTATTGGAAATGAAATTAACTGCTGTAAAAAAACAAAGAACCTTGCACCCTAACACCGAGCTGGTTGGTTCACACATTTTGTATGCACATATTACGATCATAGGAGGCCGTGCGGGTTGCGTCCGTCAGATTAAAGGCGTTCCGTTTCTGTTGATTTATTTTTTCTCAGATAAATAGTTTCTATTTCTTTTTGCTACTATACAGTTTTATTTTTATTTTATAAGCCAGGGGGAGTTACATGCTCATGTGTACTATTTGAATAACCACCACTGAGTGTAGCTTAAGTTTTACGAATTTGAAACGTAGTATTAAATGTCAAATTGACAATCACTTTGAATTAAACGTATGAAGATTAGCATAGAAGAGTAATTAGCCTTATATTCTTCTAATATTATTTACTCATAGTTGTGTATGCTTTTGCAAGTTCCCTTGAAATTATCCGCGATTGGAGAGGCGTTATTCAGAATCTTGTAATATTTGTGTTAATGTGATCTTGTTTCAAAATTCCCTTGTCCAATTTATTAACTTGTTTTTATTCGATGATGTTTTTCTATTAGGTCTAGATTTTTGAAACTCTGGTTTTGTGTCAATAATCAGAATATTTATTTAACTGAAAATATTTAGTACCCTTCTTATCTCGAGTTTTCATTAAAGTTAAGAATGCATTTTGCTAAGAAGGGATTCACTGTTTCAGAGACCATAAATATGCACGTTAGAGATAAACATTTCGTACGTTCAATTTTGCTAATTTTGATTTTTCTATCATATTAACATTATTATGGTCATATTTTACGAGTATAATCATCATAAATAAGCTTGTTCGATATGAAATATGTAGCATTTCAAATATACAGATAAGTCACTATCCATAGCAACCTATCTAAAACTTCTCTTATGTCTCCTATAAAAATTTAAAGGTTACAACAGTTTTTCTCTGATCTACAGAAATGTGTGTGTGTATACATTTATATGAGCTGAAGTAAAGTGCAAAGAATTTTAATTGTTTTTTAATTCTTAAAGTTTTCGTTATATATATTTCCATGTCGAATCTTTTATATGATATATTTATTAAGAATTGTTAATTTGAAAATAATAATAATAACAGTAATTGATAGTTCACGAAAAATTGGATTACTTAGTGATTTTTGTTTGTGAATAACGAAGGGCCATTTAATTATGCATGATGAGCTTTATTCGGTAAGTACTCCATTACGTTCCCTCGTCCAGTTTTCAGGTATGTTTTTTGTATTATGATGTTTTTTTTTTGTTTTTTATACATTTTACATTATATGAGAAATACTAGAGCCACTACCACTGCCTTGTTTGAGATCCCATCGGAAAGGACTATAGCGTCCGAAACTGGGGGAGGGTGCACAGGAACCCGCAATCTGTATCATAATTCAGGTTCCGAATCTCAACGGGATTTGAATTGGTAATAGAGACGATTCGTTTTCGGGTGCCGCTTCAGGCTGCCTGATTCCATATGTATCTGCTTACACTATTTCAACTGTATTCCACATAGACCTAATCCTTGTTACTCACAGTTGTTCACTTATTTTCTCTTCTCTTATCTACGTTATATGATTTTTGAAATAATTTTACATTTATTAAGTTATAAAGAAAAATCTGGTGTGCGCATCGCACAACTTTCACTTACAATCTATAAATTTTAAAAGTTTTCATTTAGTTTTCATGAGAATTCCATTTAGTTTCCATTAATTAATATAAATGTAGGAATTATATACTTCAACAATCACTTTCGTTTTTACATTTTTCGTCATTCCCCATCATCACCTTCTACGACTTTATTAGATATCATTTTTTCTAGAATCCCTAATTTTTAACGGTTTATTATAAATCTATATCGCTACTCTTGTTTTTGGAAAGCTGTTTTTTGTCTGCGATAATGTTTCTCCTTTCGATGAATATCTAATTCTTTCCTAGTTTATTTTTATTACTACTGAGAATGAGAGACGATTAATTATTTTGAATTAAATAAATTAAAGGCACTTTAGAAGAAGCAATTTTGAAAATTCGGCATTCAAGCTATTCCAATGCGGATAATACCTAGCTGATATAAAGTACCATTGAATTGTACGTTGATATAACAAGGTTAACCTAAATCGTTAGATTCGTTTTCGATAAAATGGTAAAAATGTGTAAAAACATTGAAAGTTGCTCTTCCGGTAAGCGGATTTTATTGAAAAAGTTGTTCCAACATTCCAGACATATGCCTACCTTAAATGCGTAATTTCTGTTTTGTAAAGCAGTTCGTTTTTGAGCTTGACTGACCACACACATACCTTTTTGCGAGACTTGGTAATTTGGAACGTATGATCGAAATATTTTCCCTTACTATATATTTCATATATCTGTAAGTGAAAGTAAAAAAGTTTATTAATTCTATTTATTAATTCGGTCATTTTGTATTTTAGGGGGCTAATAGCCTTATATAAACGTCTTATTCCTGTCTGTATTGTCCCACGTTAGTATCTAACTTTGTTTGCTTTACCTAGAGATATTGATTTAATTTAATTTTTTTTTAGGCCTTATTTCTTGGTCTATTACATCTCTCCCTTTTTAATTTAAAATTAAGTTAATTTAAAATTGCAACTTCCAACATTAAATACTTTTTTTTTTTGGTCATATTAAACCGTATTTCTCATTTTAAGGATTTATATTTTATTATTATTTGGAGATGGGACTTCGACATAAGAATAGATTGTTTTTTATTAAAAAAAAAAATATTTAGAATAAGTTATATTGAAAATCGGCCCAAAAGTACTAAAAAAATAAATTAAATGCCTTACTAATCAGTTGTTTGAAAAAAACAGTAAGTAATAAAAAAAAAAGAGAAATATATGTTAAAAAAGAAAATTTTTTGTTTACTTATTATTTTAGTTTTCAATGAAAATTTTAAGGGAAAGTAAGCAGATGGGCATAATATAATTTCTCGTAACAACGTTTGAATTATATCAGGCTGCTGACCAGTATGACCGCGGACTATCCTGCTAAAGCTTAGCAGTCTAACTTAGTTGTTGTTTAAATAGTTTAATCCTTATAACTTTCAACTATATGATATTCAGTGCGAACTTCTAAGCTGTCATTCTTCAATCTTATTGACAACATCTGTTAAAAGGAAATAAAAGTAAAAAAGAATTACCCATTACCTCAATTCAGCAACTAAGCAACATTTGACTGCTAAACTGGGTTGACTTTTCCAGTTTGTCCGATTTTTTAATTTGATTATTAATTTTGATTATTATTATTATTATTTTTTTGTCAAGGTGCGGTTATTGAAATGCTGTTATTAAACTATTAACTATCGTTTACAAATTTCGTCAGTGGTGCCTTTTTTGGGCAACTAGCAGTCCCCATTGAAAGGATTAATGACAAAATTAATCTTTAATATCTCCCAAGACTGATTTTTGTTGGAAATGACATTCGTGGCACAAAACCGGAGCCCCGACAAAGCTTGGGGAAAGACAATAGGTTGCTTAATGCAATTGTGCCGAGGTCTGTGAGGAACGCTTTGGTAACAGCTTTCTGTTCATCCTATAATAGAGGGTGGAAAACCTCCCGCTTGTGTGTCCCCGTTCCTAATTGTAATCTATTTGACCAATTAGTAATTGTTTTTTTCTAATTATTAAGCTTTACTGCAAGTTTCGTTACAAAAGAAAAACTTATGCACGTAATTAAAATTAAATCATACTTTGCATGTTCAGTTTTTTTTATTTCTACATCCAAAATTAAGAATTTCTGGTAACAATAAACCGTACAATTTAATATCAGTATATTGTGGAAAAAAAATCTTTGTTTTTTATATTTGTATATTGTTATAGAAAGATCTGAATATAAAAGGAGCTAGAGGAAAACGGAATAAAAAAACATAAAAAAAAAAAAAAAACTTTCTGGGTGATTCAGGTTTCGGATATATGATCGATCCGGATAAACGAGGTTCTGCTGATTTATTATTATATATGGTGTGCTTGTTTGTTAAAAGTTGTTAAGCTACGTGTATCATAATATAAATAGTATTAAAGCTGGAAGATCTAATAATAATAATAATTATAAAAATATTCCTAGAGTTGAAATTAGCTATAAGCTAATAGGTATGAAACTAAGTTAAATTTAGAAGACGAAAAAAGTATTATTTTGAAAAAATACATTTAAAATAAACGATTCAAGGAAACCGTAATGATTTACTATTCTCATTTCTTGATATTAAAACACGGTGTTCAACTTCTCATATTTATATTCATTCAGTACAATTAAGCACAATATACACCACACCTTTTTTTAAGTATTATCAGCTCTAATAAAAAAAATGTAGTGTCTTTCCACCATAGTCCTGCGGTATTTTAAAGGCGTGGGATTTCTTAGAGTGATTATTATTATGAGCAGAAAAAAATTTCTGCTGCTTTCCAAATAAATTTTATTCATTGAAAGATTAAATTGAAGCGCATACAGTGAAGTGAGTAAGTAATAACTTTTGTTTGGCTTTATTTTTTATATTAACACCTTTCAATGATGACAACCAGTGAATTTGCTGGCTAAAAATTTGTTGTCGTGGCATGAAAGTCATGATAGAGTGTGATATCCAGCGGCATCTCTTCTTGTCGTGATAATTGTTGTATATTATTAGGCTAGGAGATCACTCATCCAGCTCATCTTCAGCCTTCTGCGGGTGTTCTCAGGCATGTTTGTTGTAGCAATGTCTTGTATGAGTGTACTAGGATGTACATGTAAGTTATCGTGAAATCGTTGGTAGTGTGTCCGTATGTTTTCTTTAACTGTAAATATATTATGGTATATATATAGGGTAATGCTGCTGATGTACCACGGGGCTTTGGTTATAATCCTAAAAGTTGTTGACTGAAAAATTTGAAGTTATTGTATGTATGCTCTTTTGCCTGTTCCGTTCATCTGTGAAGCCTAGGTCCAGATAGGCTTGAGGAAGTAAGTGTAAGTGTTTAATTTATGTCTTAAGTTTTCAATTTTGAACATCTTGAATGAAGTGAGTATATTTGTATTAATAGCAAATAATAACAAATATCAAATCATTAAATAAAAAAAGGTTTATTAGTTTAAGTGAACGAGAAGCGGTGACGTCATCAACTCGACACTCAAAATTAGTCAGCTTCATTCCCTTACAGTATCATAAAGAATCAAAACATACCTTTTGTCTTTGAAACCATACAGCTAGTAGCTCTAGTATCAGCAATGATGAAGCGTTTAATTAGGAGCGTGGTTGGGACTAAAATGGCCAACAAAATAGGATTGTTGATCCAAGTAAATTGAACTAGGAAAATCCTACAGGATTAGCTGAAGAGTTTTCCTCCGTTTTCCATCGGCTGAGTTTTAAACAAGGCATCAGTGTTTCAGTCTTGTTGAGTGCTGTTAATTATTTAACCCGATAGCGCCCTTCTCAAAAGGAATTGAAATTAGTATATTTTAATTGATAGTAGTCCCTTCAATTAATTCTTGACATTGCTTCTTTAAACTTAAAGTAAATTTAGTGCGATAATTTACAAAGTAAATTTAGTGCGATAATTTACTAACTTAAATGGTTAGTGATTTAGTAATGATTATTAGTGACAAGCATTCAGTGAGATTCCTTCTGATTATGAGAAGAATCTTTTCGTTTTATGATTTTATTAAAAAAAATGGCCATGTCTGTAGTATATATTATATTTAGTCAGATAAAGGTTTTCTAGCTAGTACTGTATTAAAATATTTTAAGATCCCTTAAAATACAGAGTGTCGTTGCTGTTGTTCTGTTTTTGATTATCTCTTGTTCTTCTATAATGCTGAACCGGTTTTTATGAAATTCTTAAGAACTTTTTCAAAAAGAGTGGAGAGACAGGAAAAAATGAGGATGACATAAGGAAACCTAAATTTATCTTAATTGACATTTGTTTTGTTTTGATATCTGAATATATTCGTAATGTATAATTTTTGGTTCACTCTTAGGAAGTGGTTTTATCAGGATCTGATATAACTCAGAAAATATTTAAATATATATGAAATATGGTTTTTATTTTTAAAAATTTTTGAAACGTTCATCCTTGAAGTATTTATTTCGTAGCGAAATTCTCTCTCTCTCTCCCTCCCTCTCTCTCTCTCTCTCTCTCTCTCTCTCTCCATCTCTCCCTCGCTCCCTCTCACCCTCTCTCCCTCCCTCTCCCTCTTCCTCACCCTCTCTCCCTCCCTCCCTCCCTCTCCCTCACCCTCTCTCCCTCCCTCCCTCTCCCTCTCCTCTCCCTCATCCTCGCCCTCACCCTCTCTCCCTCCCTCCCTCTCCCTCACCCTCTCTCCCTCCCTCCCTCCCTCCCTCCCTCTCTCCCACTCCCTCTCCCTCATCCTCACCCTCACCCTCTCTCCCTCTCTCCCTCTCCCTCACCCTCCCTCCCTCCCTCCCTCTCTCCCTCTCCCTACCCCTCTCCCTCTCCCTCTCCCTCACCCTCTCCCTCCCTCCCTCTCCCTCACCCCCTCTCCCACTCTCTCTCTCTCTCTCTCTCTCTCTCTCTCTCTCTCCCTCCCTCTCTCTCTCTCTCTCCCTCCCTCTCTCTCTCTGGAAAGATATATGTATAATGTGTATATAAACCGAAAATTTGATTATTTTGAATTTGAACTTTGCATGATTGTTTTTTAACAGAACGTTTTTATAATGGAACTATGGTTTATCTTAATATTGAAAACAGTTTTTTATTTAGAAAATTTATTTTTGTTTTTTTTAACATAGAAATTAAAAAATTTATATTGGAAATTGATATATATATATATATTAATGTATTATTGGATTTTCCGGCTAGTTAAAAACAAGGACCAACGTTTTTATTTAGTTTAGTATTATTATTTATCTTAGCACAATCATGGTTAGGATGATATTTTATATAATCTATATAACATATATATTGATCGAATTGTTTTAAAGTAATCAAAAATGTTCTACGCTCAAAGATTTTTTTTAATTTTTTTATTTGAAAAGGGATATTCCCGAAATACCTTGTTTTAATGTACAAGGGACCTCTCCTGTTAAAGGTTTCCCTGAATCCCTTAAAAGCATTTCTTTTGAAAAAGTAAACTTCCACTTACTTAAAATCCACCTTTTATGAATATCAACTTTTAAACATTTTTATTTTCTAAGTAAAGAGTAAGTTTAAAACATGGCACAGCTTCTGCTTTTAAGGATGTCTTTTTTTCTTTTTTTTTTCTATGAATTAAGCAGTCCTTGCTTGTTGATTTAATTTTGTATGCTTATCTTCTTCGTTATGTTTTTCTTGACTATACCTATCTTATCTGTAAAAATATTGCACAATGCTCGACTAATCAATTTGTATATCGTAAAAAAAATATTGTACAGTATTCTTTTTAATTTATGAATTCCTGGTACCAACCGATGGATGTTTCTATCCGGACAAAAATAATTGTAAAATTTTCTGAATAAAAAAAAATATATCTTCTGAATAATTATTTTAATGAATACCGATAAGTCGAGGTAGGCGAGTAAGGGAAGAGAAAAGATCAATATTTATTCCATTTTCCCAAATTATGAGTAAATAAATACTTGACGTGACTTTGATTTATTTAATTGGATGGACTGGGACTTGATGAAATTCTAAATCAGCTTCATTTTTTTTTTCTATAAGAGATAAGAAATAATACTAAACACTACAGACAGCGTTCGATTTTTGTTGGACCGAAGTTATCATTGAAGGTGAATTGATCAAAGATTAAAGCACAAGCCTTCATCTTCCGTTACAGAAGACAGCCCCCCAAATCCTGATAAGGTAATAATTTTTATGGGCTTGTTGTGCGTAAGCTTTGAAGATAAAATCTACCTCAAAAATGTACCTCTCTTGTTCAGATTTGATATTTTCTGCTCACCTGGAAACCTGTGGACCTACTTTTGCCTGTTTTAGAAAATACAAAGAGATTGATTTTTTCTATTGAATGTTATTCTGTGTTCACTCCGTATCCAGTAAGCAATAATAATTTAAAGTAAAGGAGGGAAAGATAAAAGCAATTCAAGAGCACTAAGCGGTAGATATAAGCACATTTATTCAGAAGAGCCGCAATGAAATGATGCTGTTCCTGCTAAAGCTGTTCCTGGTGTAATGACAGGAGGACTAATCTTGAAGCAATCTTGCGGCAAACGTCCAATGCTGTGTGGCCCATCCTTTTTAATTTATCCTCGGCAATTAGGACTCTCCCCCTCCTGGATAGTTTATCAAGGCTGTAATTTCAGCTGCATTAGTTATTTTTTAGAAATGTATTTTTCTTTCTATGGTTACTCCTCAAGTTAATGTCTGTATTTTCCCTCTGGAAATCAAAATGTTCCATTCGTTCAGTGGAAAGAAAAGTATGTACCAAACGCCTACCCAATTCGATTGAAAAAAAAAAATCAATGAATCACTATGAAATTATAATACATTTCTATCTAAATATCACTCTGTTGAGTGAAAGTAGTGGTGAGACCCACCACCACGTTTAAATGCGTATCTAAATGTATCCGTGATATAGCCCAAGGAAAATTACTTTAAGATATGATAAACATGCTTAAAAAATAGAAAGGATTTAAAAAAAAAAAAATTAGTTGGGGAATTTTGGGCAAATTTCCAAGTTTTCCTTATGGAATGATTAAACGATTAAACATTATATTATTAGCATTCTTGTAGTTACGTATTAATCAGAATTTGGTAATCCAAACCAAATGGTTTACAATCGGGAATTACAGATATTGCTGATCAGTTTTGATTTTGTATATATAGGATCTGGTCTGTTATCTTTCCAAATATATTACGATTGAAAAAACTTTGGAGCATTTTTTTTTTTTATGAGAAATCATTATCGAAAACTTAAAAATTAATTTAATTTATATTACCTTGTTGTATGAAGTTAGTTATCAAACTTAACTTGGATTCGATATTCTCAAAGGTTGAAGGGTGGCCTTATCAAATTAAAATATAGGCTTCTGTATTTAGGGAATTTTATTTTAAAATTTGAACATCCCTAGTTAACTGGAACTGTTTATTAATCAATTAATTAATTAAATTTGAGTTTAAAAGAAAATTTCCATAAGGAAAGAGTTAAATAAAAATAAATATAAAATGATCAGTGATTTTCTCTCTCTCCCACTCCCTCTCACTCTCCCGCTCCCGCTCCCTCTCCCTCTCCCTCACCTTCTCTCTCTCTCTCCCGCTCCCGCTCCCTCTCCCTCACCCTCTCTCACTCCCTCTCCCACTCCCTCTCCCCCTCCTTCTCCATCTCCCTCTACATCTCCCTCTCCCTCTCTCTATCCCTCTCCCCTTCCCTCTCACCCTCTCTCTCTCCCTCTCCCCCTCTCCATCACCTTCTATCTCTTCTCAAAAGCTACTTAAAACATTAAATCATTCATAAAACTTTCTTATTAAATTTAAATAAAAAAAACCTTTGGGCTAGATATTTTGGCAGCTCAAACGTCCCATATTTTGCGGGGTTTATGTGACGTTTTCATGTCAACAAAGCTGTTTAAACGACTTTGTATTGGTTCTGGTGAAACTTGCTAAATTTGATCTAATCCAGTGATTAGTAAAACTATGGAGCAAGTTCGAAAACCTTCGTATAAATATTCTTCGTCAAGTGGAATTACTGCATGACTGTGATTATACATTTTAATAATAAATCAGTATTGAATAAAATATAATCCAAATTTTTTTTTGCAATAAATTTTAATGCAATTTCGCTTAATTGCTGTTCCTTTTATTGAAGTTTTAGAGGATTAATTTTTCATCTTCTTCAGCCGTCAGTAACCTAACGTTAATACCTCTGAAGACTCACCGCTAACAGAAAAACATTGGAAGAGTGAAGGTATGGAGGGAGAGAGGTTGAGTGGGAGGGAGGGCGGCCACACAATGGTGTGAAGTATTGATTAACCCAAGCCATTAGGGCAATTAATATGTGTTGCAGGCTTCTTGTCCATCACATCTCGCCCACTCTCTCAGCCTCTCTTTACCTGGTAACCTCCTCTCTCGAGGAGTATTTGTCATGCTACCTGTGGTACTATCAGCATCATCAAATCAGGAAAAACATATAATATATTGTATAGAGATAAGTAGAATACTTATATAAAATATCTGCTTTTTTAAAAATTAATTTGGAAAAGTAATTTATGTTAGTAAGGCATCAATAAGCAATCAATAAAAGTAATAATAGGAAATAGATTCTTAATGATGACTAAATTTCCTAGATTTAATCATCAAAATCATCAAAATTTAAGTCTAATTTTCAATTCCATAATCAACTTGCAACTTGATGGTCTTATTTAGTTATCATATAGCATAGGTGATATGTTACGTTTCATAAATAAATAACAAAGCCAAAATATACCATTAAAATAATAAATAGGTTCAATTAAATAAATTCTAGGAGCATGGTAGTTCAATGAGTAAGGCACTGAACCTCCGGGTTCAGAAGAAAACTTTACCGAGTTCGAATCCGGCTTTGTGAGATAATTAGTTATTCTGTTATATAAAATATGGATCGATCCTGGAGCACATCCAGCCTTTATAATGTAGGTACATTAGGGAGAAAAAAACGGGAGAAAAATCGGGCGGTTGCGTATGATTCTGGCCGAATCGTCTATTTGCACAGCCACTGGCCTAGGAGCAGTACGAACATACTCAGTACTGAGCCCATTCACAGATTAGATTGGTAAAGGTTTTTTTTGTTAATTCTTAAGCAGTCTTGTCTAGCCTTAATAAAAATGAATTTGGATGTTATTTCTATAAGCTTATTTCATTATTTTCTACTTCTTTAATCCATCGTTGAAACAGAAGTTAAAGTTGTTTATATTAAGAATCCACCGTTTTAATGTAAATTGGAAATATATGCATGGCAGTTGATGAATCGGTTTTGTCTGGTGCTTTTTGATAAGAAAATTCTCTTTCTGATTTCGCATCCTCATTGTTTTTTTATGTTGTGGCGTTAATAACATGTGACGAAACGCACTAAATAACAGCTTTAATAAAAGTTTTACAACATGTCACAAAATCGTATGAAAAAAGTTTTACAGCTCGGTTATATAACTTTTTTTCTGTTATATAACAGGTTGCATACTGCCTGGCGGTGAGTTCAAAGGAAGTTATATAACATTTTCGGCCGGTCCTCTCCTCTCTTCTCGTCTATCGTTCATGGCCTGCCTGTTGTTCGGTTGTTTATCTATTTTACATCAGTTCGGTCCAGGGATGTATTCAGACCAAAAGGCGATAGAGTTAAGCAAGTTAAGCTGTGGGATCCTACAGATATGAATTCTTAGAACTGACAGGAACTAGAACATGACGCCTGGGATGAATCCTTGCTCCTCGCTAATATGAGAACTGATCTTATATTTAATTATTCATTCTTTCATTGTTACTTTGTCTTAAAATTATGTTTTTCTTGCTCTTTTCATAAAGTTATACAACAGACTTGTATAACGAAATTGTTATAAAACAATTGTTTTGTTGACACATTGGACTCACTCACTCCTTCCATTTCTTTAATTTTTGTCTTCATAAAATGTAAATGAAGTGCAGCCAAAAGATATATTTTTTAAAGGAAGATAATTAGTGTATAATCATCAAGTGTATAAAGTGTATAATAATCTCGTTGTCTTTAATTTTTTTCCGATTAATCAAGAGTCGTACTTTTAAAACGTTGTACACTGTATCGAGTTGTTGAATATGAATTTCAGAACTGGAAACCTGCAATAAGTTCTAAGTTCCGAAACCCCTCTTAATTTTGTCTCTATCATTTCTAATCATAAACACTACAACGTTGTTTAAATCAAAGCGCTGATCCTTATGTATTTTTCCTAATGACGTCTAAAAGGACTGGGGGTCATTATCATTACATTATTAGATAGTTATATTATTGATATAAATAAATAAGCAAAATTGGACTAAAAATATTTTATAAAAGTCAATGTTTTCATGTACAAGGATTAACCTAGTATTATGCTGATATCGTCTGTCCCATGTTTTACTTACGAATATGAAAAAATTTGATTTTTGTTTTTGTTATGTTTCAATAGTATTTCGGTTGATACAGCCTGTAGTAAAGTTACAAATCTGTTACGGTATCAGGAAGTGCTGAAATTTTTACGGAAAACCTATTAAAGTCAGAAGCTTCCATATTAAATTAACGAATATGCGTATTATTATAAAAGTAAAACCATAAATATATAAATAAATAAATGAAACAATGAGGTAACAGAACAACACAAACAAACAAATTTAAAATAACTGTTATCGGCCTTTTTACACAGAACTAACAGTTCTTTTTTTGCTCCTCTGAAAAGTAGTGATTTTTACATTCGTAAGTTTACCATGGGGACGACGATAAGACTTAAAACTACAAAATTTTAGACTACTCACAACTAGCATCTTCATAATTAATCCGCACAAATCCATCACCGCTTAGCAAACACTAACTTCAAGAAATCTCCAGGAAATTTCGTTACCGACGAACGAATATGAAATGACAACAAGCATTTCCTGGTAAATCATAAAGGCAAGCAACAGGTTCTCAAAACATATCCTCGACCCATTTCTATAAATACCAGGAAAAGATGGAAAATAAGCTGTATAAGTGACCTGCCCTCTTTAGGAAAAACAAATATTTGCTCCTGTACTTAACTGTTGAGTATTGTTATCCGTAAGCCCCTCAAGGCTTATTTTCTTTATCAAAAGGTATTTGATGTTTCCTTATACTCTTTTTGCAGGTGTCACCAATAAAGTGTAACGATTATTAAAATAAATTAAAAATTAAATCCACGAATCCTCTTTTACTAACCATTATTGTTTTAATACTTCTTGAACTATTTAAATTTTTATAGAGATTCGTTAAACTAAAATATATCCAAAGTTTTTGTTCTTATGTATATAATTTTCATCTTCTACCGTTAAAATGTTCTGTTATTATTTTTTTAAGTGTCTCGCTTTTATACTTTAGGTTCATTAGCAATTTCTTTATATCCAACCTTTTTAAAACAACCCCTTTACAATATACAACATCAAATGGTATTTAAAAAAAAATGTATATTTCAATTAGTTTTTATGATGAGTTTATTATAAGTCATTTCTATCTCTTTGTTTCGTTGAATGTCTCATACAGATATTGTTGGCTATAATAAATTTTTGATAAACTAATATGATCTATATTAGAACCTTTAGGTTCGTCCGACCGTGTACGTCGTTTTGACCCTCTGAATTCCTCTCACAACCGTTCGGTATTCCAGGTACTGTATAGCTTGTTCCATGTTTATTTCTCAGTTTTATCAATATAAAATGTATGACCATCTGATAATGGATATTGAGAATACATGAAGACAACTTTATTGTAAGGGACATAATTAAATATTAAATTCTTTAATTAATTTAGCCTAAATAAATAAAAAGTTTTGTATTTTTCCTCAGTCAACTGTCCAACGGGTGGGAACTCTGTCCTCCCCTCCGTATAATACAATAAATTAAAGATTCAATAGTTACAACTAACAGCAGTCCATGTAATTGCTATATTAACAAAAAATCTTTAACACTGAGTATTTAATATTAACACAAATAAGATAGAAGTGTGTATTTTTTATAATAATTATAAATATTAAAAAAAAAAATACTCTACTTTTAGAGTACATTTATACTTTTAGAATACTGAAATAATTTCATGATTGCAAATTATTGATTGCTATGATGAGCATAATTTCAGTACATTATTATTAATTTTATACATTTGCATATCTCTCCTGTTTTATTACGGCACCTTGAATTTTCTTCTCTTAGTTAATTCTCGAGCCAATAAACAATAATTTTGTGACAAAATATTGAAAATTAGTAGAAAAAAAAATTGTTTTCAGAAATTTGTAAGATATTTTAACCTCAAATCGGATACTAAGATATTATTGAAGATGGGAGTTCACGGCAAGATGTTTTGGCGCGACTCAGGCTAAAACAAAAAAAAAAAGAGATAATTTTTTTTTTATAATTTTGACGAGTCGTAGTTTTGAGCCGATTTATTCTTTATATATTATAGATTTTTTTGTGTTTTTCCAACTTAAAATTGCCCACTACGAACAATCTAAAGTTCAGTAGATTGAATATTCATGACATAAGCACTAAATACTGACGACTCCCAGTCTCACTCTGGCCTTGACCAGTGACATGAGTCATAAAAATATATTGTAATTATAAAAGTATTTCCACCTTAAGTCCTACTTTGCCCGATAAGGAATAAAATTAAAAAAAAAAAAAAATTGTTATTTCGGAAAAAACTTTTTATGTGTTTGCTGATTGGCGTCTATATACATAACTTGCCATAAAGTGCATACATTTTGAGTTATGCACAAATAAAGTTTTCTTTTAATCATAACTTTTTTCTCGGTGAAGTACTACATATATGAAATGTTTAAGAGCTTTTAGCAGAAGAATTTAGGTGAGTTTCATCAGTTTTGAGAAAATTGTATAATTGATGATATCAAGTTTAAAACTGGGATTCGAAATTCTTCACGATCGCAATACTTTCCCCTTAAAGATTTAAATCTCGGTAAATCTGTGTGTTAAAGAAGAAATGAAAAAAAATATTTTCTATCTTAAGTTTCATAATCATTACATATACTATCTCATTGACATAAACTATGGCTTAATTAATGATTTTCTCAAAATCACTTAATTTTGCTGCTTGAATCTACTGTATCATCCCTATATATCTGGGATCTTTGTAAAGGGGCGAGGGCTGACGCAGAAGGAACTTGAGTAAACACTAATAAAAGTCCACTACGTGAGACCGAAGCCCAAGTCGCTAGTAATTGTCCGAGGCTGATGCTGATTCCCGGCTAAATAAAGATGGGTTCAATAGCTGTCAGCCGTTTGGAGCAGGTTTCGCTAAAGAATGCTTTATTGCGAGATAGCAAGGCGTTTTATTAATCCCGGTCGGGGGAAAATAGAGTCAATTATTAATCGGTATTTTGGTAATGTCAGCATTCCAAGATGTGAGTTCCTAACCCCCTTTGAATATGAGATTTGAATTGAAACTATAGAATAAAAATAACGCAGTAACGATCGTAGTTTCGATGTGAAGCATCGAGTTGGCCTTGGTCAAGCCTAGTCGTCAGTTAATTTGCATATGTGTTCTGATTAGGATGTTTTTTTTTTTTGCTGTACCAGTTTCTATGCCATATGAAATTGCTCCGCATAACAATTTGTATGACATATTTTAAAATACTAAATCATAAACATGTCATTTGTTTAGATAGATCCTCGAAATTTGTTATCAAAGAATGCTTTTTGTTACTCATTTTTTTTCGAAGATATTATGATTGACCTTATAATCGGATAATCACAAGATGTAATAACAATAAAAAATGTTATTCCAGAATTTTGAAAGTATACCGGAAATTATTTTTTACGGTTTATTCAATTTTGAATTTGGTTATGAAACCGTAACTAAAGGTATTGACCACATTTTCCGAAACCGGTTCCAGGAGTTGGATGCCCCTTCCTTACCCAATGGGCTCATTAGAGTTACAAATAGACATTAAATTCATGGTCATTGGTCTCTCGTCTCGATATTGAGGAGATTTTGATCTTTTGACATTTTTGTTGTTGTTTACTCATATCATATAATTTCTACTCTCTTCTGGAAGTTTAATAAACGCAACGAAAATAAAAAAATGTTAAAGAAAAATGTTTAGTTCACTATATATATATATATATATATATATATATATATATATATATATATATATATATATATATATATACACAATATTTAATATTTAAAAATTCATGCTAATTGTCGGAAAGCAATTGGTTCCATCACAATATCATTAATTAACGGAAATTTACCTACAAGCTTCTAGGATTTTACCCGACCACGTATTCCTTAGTCTAGGAAAACCTGAGCGTTCATTTAATTTAATCTATCATTTCGGTTTATGATTTTAATTAATGAGCCTTTGTTATCTGCCCATACAAAAAAAAACATTTCAATCTCTTTAAAATTTGAGGCCAAAGCCTAAAAAAATAATCCAAATTAATATATTTTTTTAGCCTTTGTATAATGATTAAAACGATTTATGTACCGTGTAATTTAGGTAGTTCAGCTCTGTTTATTGCAGTCACTTATGTAAGTATTTCAATATTTCGTTCTAAGTCTACTGTTTGTTAGATATACTATATGCAGCACGATCTTAGTTGATTTCTACCTGAGCGACCTTATGCCATCTTTTGGGTAACTGATTCGACCAAAGTAAGTAAACTGCATGTTATGCCTCGGATAAGGTCACATATCAATTTATTAAGAATTAAGCGTATATTATTTATTTTGTTTAAGGTTTAATTTTTTTTTTTTTTTTGTTTTATCTTGTTTCTTTTGGTTACAAAATGAAATACTTTGTTCGTGAAAACTTTTTTTTTTTAAATTGGTGCAATACCTGTGATATTCTAATAAAGTTATTTCGTTATTCTAAGAATCCAAACTTGTTTCAAGTTCACATTTTTATTTTTCTGTTTGAAATTGAAGCATTCGATTACAGTTGGTTGATGTATTCATCTGAAAAACATACGACGCTCCAGCTGTATTTGATGCAACTCTAATTAACCAGGAGAGAATGCCAATATAGAGAATGCTCAGAATAGAGATATTGTTCCTCATTGTGGGTTCGTATCGAACACAGGATGTTGTGCTATATAGACATGGTTATCAGCCCGCTGCAGATCATCTAATTAGTTAGGAACCTTGCTATTATATATATATCTGGATATAGTTATGAATTAATAATGATTTATTGTAAGATCTACTAACCAAATATTACTTGTTGAATAATTTTAATAATAATTGTATTAATAAAAGTTCGACTTATATAAAACCTCTATTGATCTTCCCATGAAATATTCGTTGTTTATGAAATTAATTTTCTTTTATTTCATTTTTTCCTTAATTGTTCATTACCGAGTTCAGAAGTCTTACAAACGGAGGGCACAGTCAATGGGCCACCGATTTCAACCACATTTTTAGTTGTGATTCTACATCGCAAAATATTGGGACCGCTGGAACTGTTTTATTTTTTATCTCGAATTTGGAAAATTATATCGACGTGGCGTTTCCAGCAAAACATTTGTTTTTCAGAGTATATTAAAGGAGAAATAAAAAAATATAAAATTATTGCTTTTTGGTCAAATAAGTTGAAAAAAAAAATGTTAAAATTATTAGGGTAAACGAGCCTTATAGATTTTTTCACAGCAAAAATTACGGCAGATTCTGATCCAGCGCACCAAAAAAACATTTACTTGAAAATATCATCGAAAACAACATATTTTTTTTTTCAATTTCGAAGAGATTCAAAATTTGTAAGCCACGAAATTACGTTTCGATTTGAAGCTCTGTACCTCGTATTCAGTTTATCCTATTTCGATTTTTTGGATTCTTTGGAGAGAGTAAAGTTTATTTTTTTTCATAAATATAAACAGCTGTTGCATTATCTAGAAGGCCTGTGTAAAAAATATAATTAAAAAATAAAAACAAAATTAGGATATTTTGTTGATAACGTTGGTTCTAAAACACGTAGGTATACTACAGATAAAGAAAAGGCCTAGATTAAGAACCTTTACAAACGACCCAAATTTGGTTTTAATCGTTCAATGGGCGATTTTTAAATATCTTAACAGAATTGAATATTTTTGGATGTAGAATCAACACAAACTCGATAGTAAACTATAAAGGAAAAAAAAGAAAAGAAAAATGAATTTCATAAACCACAAAAAATTCAAAATTTTATTTATTTATTATAATTATGCTTTAATTTTAAATACAGTTTAGTTGAATTTTCATAATTAGATAATTCTTGAAGTTTATGCATTAAAATGATATCTTATGGTAATTCAGAAGATTAGGTGAATATGGAGTTTTTGGAATAAAAATATGGAGGAAAAAATTTAATTAAAAGCGATTATAAAAAAAAATGTATAAAAGGAAAAAAAGTGTATCTACTATGTAATTTGTAATCATATTATATTTTTTAAATCTTAAAAATTTGTCTATATAGATGTAACAAGTATACTGTGTATGTAGGAATCCAATACAGCACCCTTTTAATAATAAAGTTTTTCTCTCTCTCTCTCTTTCTCTTCTTGCATAATAAGTAAGTCAGACGTATCGGCATCTTTTATCGGTCTAAATTCCCGCTTATTATAACATTTTGATTTAATATCTTTGCTGGTTAAATTAAACAAAAAATTAAATTTATATAAAATATTTCAATAAAATGTTGTAACAACATGAAAATTATATATCGTAAGAACAGGTAGTAATCAATCCCGTCAACCAAACAAGTCCTTAGACAGTTAGTTGGCTTCTGTGCATAAGCCCTATTCTATACTCTCATAAATTATACACAGCAACGTTAACTTATATTAAAAGTTATACATTCCAATACTAATGATATATAAAACGGTCTTTGGACGATTTCTTGTATTCATGACCTTGTTTCTTTAGTCTGCACTTTTCTCGTTGAAAGTTGCCTATTCTGAATATTTCTGTTCTTCACGTGTTTTAAAACAAGACTTATTATAATCTGTTACGATATTCGGCATTCGAGCAGATGAATTAAGGATCGGATGATGTATTGCCGGGTGTATGATTTCCTATTATTTTTGCAGGCCTCCAGTTGGAAAGGACAATAAATCGCAAAGGATGAGATGTAGTGGGACCATAATAGGCATAAATTTATATCAGACGAGGAGCGGACCATCCAATACAAAACTAGAACGAAATTCGTGCCCCTCCGTCTGATATACTGCTCCATCACCTCATCTCATCGCATAACACATATTTGTATTGGGGTCTCTCTGCTCTATTTTTAGTGTTTTCTACAGTCCTCGCTCTTCTATATCACGGTGTATTGTATCAACTGTCAATTTCGTTTTTGTATTACGGAACGATTGATATTTATGTAATAATGGCTTTATTTCTGCGGATTTTCATTTATTTGTAACTTTTTTAAGGTTTAATTGATAACCTACTTCAACGCAGCAAGTGTTTATAATTTAGTTTAATATCAACTGTTAAATATCATGACCTAATTTGCCTGAAAAAAAAAACACATTCTACTCCGGGAGCCAGTGTCTAGAAAGGTGACTTGTTCCATACTAAAGTCTGTGCATATAAAATGAACATGTCCAAAGGCCTGACATCAAAAATGTACATCTGCCAATGCAGCCGCTGGTATACAAAATGGCGGCCAGAAAAACCTCGAAAGTTTAGGTTTTGTTTTGATTTTTCATCTATAATTCCTAAATGGTGCATTCCATCGAAAAAGCTGTTGTATATTAAATTAAAGGACATCAAATTCTGTTTCTAATGAGCACCACACAACATAATGATTTGGTCAGTTGGCGTTTTCGAAAACCACGGTCAAAAACGAGTGTGCACTAATGCTCTTAATGCAACTTAAATGTTAAAGATTTTAATGCTATTTAAAAAATGTCCTTAACTTTCGAGTTTTTTTGGCCACCATTTTGTATCCCAGTGGCTGTAATATGGTAGACGTGCATTTTTCATATCAGGCCCTTTGGACACGTTCATTTTATGTGTGGAAACCTTGGTATGAAATAAATCAACTTTTTTCTCGACGGGCTCCAGGACTATTAGAAACATGCGGTTGATAAGATGTTAAGATTTTAAAAAATGTTTATAAAGAAATTTCGAAAAAGGTGGGGGAAATCTAACAATTACAGCCAGCTGATTTTTTTTTTATTAATCTATCAATCATTTATAGATCTTCAAAAAAATTCATTTGCTTTATTAATACTTTTTGTTAGCTGTAATATTTCTTTTTCGTAACGATGCGAAATCACAAAATGTTTGAATCTTTGTATTCAGTGTATTCCCTTTAAACAGTTTAGCCTTAGCCCTTTTAACAAGTGTGGATGAAAATGTAATATTTTTTAAACCCGGATTATTACTGTGTTTTTTTTGTTTTGTTTTTTATCTCAATAAAGTTTCTAAGTAATAAGTCCGAAATTATTTCTAAACAAATAGAAAGTATTCTTCTAATTGGTCCCTTGTTCCCCTGAGAGTCTCTTGTTTGTTTGAGGATATGTCTCGCAAAACAAAGAAACTTCAAGTGCTTCCACTCAACTGTGGCATGCAAGTGGAACGGAACCCGTTTCTTCAATATCTTATATCAATCTTCCACTGAAGGCAAATATTACTATTCTTAGGTATTATTTTAGGTATTATTTTTTATCTTTTTAGGTTTTTATAAGGCTGAATTCGATTTTGGCTGAACTAAAATTAAAATATTATCGTTGTTTGTCTATTTAATAATAGTCAATTTCAGAACATCAGTTTGTTATTGCTGTTTTCGATCACTATAATTGGGTCTTATTTATTAGGAATGCGATGGACGATAAGCTTTGATATAATTATTTGCCTTGTTTTGTGTTTTTTATGATTCATCTAATTGCTCTGCTCCACCTAGAAACTTATTTTTATGCATTCTGGTTATACTTTGTATATATATATATATATATATATATATATATATATATATATATATATATATATTTTTTACTTTATATTATATGATATTTTATAATATATATATATATATATATATATATATATATATATATATATATTTTTACTTTATATTATATGATATTTTATATTATAATTATATCTGCATTTATCTTTAATGATCTTCTAATGAAATACTCAGAATCTAAGCTTTTTGTATATAATGGTCGCGTCCAATTCATGTAATCTAGTTACAAATTTTGTTTGTGAGAACCTTTAAACGATTTCAATTACTTCAGGGAATACTTACATGCATATAAATTAATGGAAGAAGTAAGATAACTTATTATATAAATATTTATCAAACCTTTGTAACAATTTAGAAAAAAGGTTTGTAATATTATTTTAATATAAAATAAAGTTATTTTTTCAGTTTACATTTATGTTTTTTGTAATGTATTTATTATAAAGTAATGTATTTATAAAGAAAACACGTTTTTGTAATTCCTTAAAAGTCTCCAGGTTTAAAAAAAAAAAAAATATGAGGAAATCACTTATCTTCATATATTTTACGTTTCTATTTGTTTCTTGGTTGTTATCAAAAAGTGAATATTGTGTTATCCTTTCTGTAAGTATTTTTTTTCTTTTCCTTGGTTATCCTTTGAGAGAGTCCTGTATTTATAAATTTTATAGATGCTGCTATAGACATACTACCTGAGTAGTAAGTAATATTTTAGTGACTTTCGATGCGAACCTTAATTAATGAAATACTATAAAAGAAAAATATACAGCATGAAAGAAAAAATAATAATGAATAAAAAGACAATTAAATAGTAGTGACTATTAAATCAGGTAACACTATTAAATAAAATAATACAATTGCAGGATTGCAAATAACTAGTATGTATGATACAATTCAAAGATCACACAGTTTTTCAATTTTAAAAACTCCCTTTCTAAATTAAATACTTTTTTTTTTTATTTTAATTGATATTTCTTCAGTGTTTTGGCGGTTGAAATGAGATTATTAATATTTTGGGCTGATTAATGAATAATTATAATAACGTTCATTATATGTTGTTATATATAATTAAATTATGTTCATTAAGAGTTTTTTTTTGTTTTGTTTTTTTTGTCGTAACCGCGCCTTCTTTAAGCCAATACGTTATCATTAAATCCGATACTTTTAACAATTAAAAAAAAAAATTGTCTCTGTTTTCCCAATATGTGCCATGGGACATGTAAACATGACCAGAGGGAGCTTGGGAAGGGAAAAAAAAACTTTAAATCAAAGCTTGTCAAAAAGGCTTATTTTTAACTCAATATTCTTGGCAAGAGGAAGCTTTGGAATGTATGAAAAACTGCTCCCGTTCCCTAAAAGAACCTTTTCCTTTTTTCACAAACTAAATAAGCCTCCAACTTTTACCTGTGGGACTTTTCACTTTGCCGTTTACGTGAGTAAAGTACACAAAACTTCGGTTGTGAACTCTTCCCAAGAAAGCTCTCTGGAAGAAAATTAGGCTGTTATTAAGCCGAACTATACAGGAGATTACAATTTATACACCATTTTCCCCGATTTTTCGAATTCATATCTCGTGGATTTTTTAGATGTGGTCCTGATTGAAGCTCTGAATATTTTAGTTATCTTCGTCATTTAATATTGTAAATTTAAGATTATTTATTGTGCTTTTGAATTTATTCTCAAAGGCTATGGTTTGTATTTTTAATGTTCTGTTTTTTTTAATATGCTGTAGTTCAATATTAAAGTATATTTTAACCTTAAGGAAGATTACACATGAAAAACCTTTTATCTTTTAGTTAAGCTTATTAAGTATTAGCCGACGTTTCTACTGCGTAGGCTAGATACTACTACTTGTATACTTGTATGCTACTGATAATAGCTTTAAACTATCATAATTATTTTTCAGTTGTTGCAATATATGTAATTGGTAAAAATACAGATGCGATGAAGATGAAATCTCATTAAATATTTCTGTAAAATTTATTTTTCTAAAAAACAAGTGGTTTTAAATTTTAATTAAACGATTCGTTATGCTCCAAAATGTTTAAAACACTTAAAACAATAGTACATAGCAATAATATTGTTCAAAGTTATATTTTAAGGATAAGTGCAAGTATTATTTATTTTATACATACATACATACCAAGTACAAAAATTATTTATTTTATTCCTCTTCTATTATAATTTTTTTATTTTATTTGGTTATTGAAATTTACAATCGTAATAAAAACGTGACCAGGAAATTTGATACCTGATTAATTAAGTATTTCAAGCTATTAACAAATTAAATTTAGAGCTTGAAAAAAATATTAATATGTTCAGGATGAAACAAAAGAGTTTATAAATAATTATTGATACTTTTTTTTTTTCATCCTGACTTATGAAAATTTCAACTAGCCTTCTTAAAAAAGTAATAAAATGAAAAAAATATTAAGCTATATTGCAGCGTTACAGGAATTTCTTATAGAGTTGTGAATTATCAGGCTAAACGATATTATATCATTAGTTTTAATAAGAGTTTAATAAGAGAGGGGCGGAAAAATGTCTCTTGTTTTGTTTGATTTAATTTTTATTTAAGAATTTCATCGTTGAAGCAATTTAGAAATTTTTAACATTTTCGTTATAGAAAAAATTAATTCTGTCGATATTACACTATTATTCCCAAAGATATATTAACTATGCTTTGAAATTAAAAATATTCCTCATTTTCCATTAACTCCTTTCAAATATTTTCCTTTGAAGGTTAATTCATTTTCTTATACATTCATAACATTTTGAGATTTTCATTATTTATTTCATGATTCCTGGTTTATAAAACTGCTTGTGTAAAATGTGAAATATAAATATATATGCACACTTCCTTTTTAAACGAAACTGCTTACTCCGCAAACATTAAGTCTACTGTAACTTGTACCAACACCATTTAATAAAATTCTGTGTAATACATTGAGAATCATAGCCACATTCAAAAGATAAAATCTTAAAAATCAGTTGGTTTGCTTCATCTTTAAAATAAATCTTCAAATGAATCAAACAAATTCAAACCAAAACAATCTGATGTACATTTCAATATGTTAATTTTTGTTTCTTTACTGACTAAAGCCATATTTTTTGCTATATGTTTATTTTCATATAGTGTATTCTTTTTTAATTGATCGTATGAATGTATTTTATACTACTGACTGACAAAAAAGTTAAAAATCAATAAATTGAAGAAAAATCAATATATTAAATTGTGTTTTCTGTAACTGGTAGCTTTTAATTAAAGTAAAAAAGTTAAACAATTATAAGCCATCAGAAGTTGAAAAAAAAAGTAAAAACTTTCCTTTTAAATTTCAAATTCAACTTTCTTAACTGCCAACCAATATCAAATCAGCAAGCTTACATTATGAGATTGTATTTAGTTGAAATACATGAATTGGTTGTGACAAATACATGTGCTCCGTGTCCTCAGAGTTTGATGTTAGGAAAGTTGGAACGAGTTTTTCAAAGCGCCCAATGCGGAACTGTGCGAGTTCCCCATCTCATTCATTTAATATTTATTTTGATGTATTTTATCTAAACACTCCCATTTGGCAAGGGAGAAACCGGTGGGTTGCCTTCCAATATTAAGTATGAAATATTACATATTTCGGCGAGACAAAAAATGTTTCTGCCACAAACACCAATATGAGAACCAAACTTCAGATTGCTCATCCACATTCAAATTGAAACTATTCGGATGCTTGAAACTAATTTTAGGGATCGGAAATGCACAGGTTTTTATGAAATATGTATACAACCATAACTATTAAATGTAAATTTTGATATTTTTTCAAAGTCGCCTGTGAACGAATTTTTTTTTTCAATAAAAATACTAGAATTGTCCAGTTATCATATTTCTGAAGGTTACTGCGATTGTTTTTGAGGAACTGTCCCATATCTTCAAAAGTATTACTACTGCCGTCATCATTTCTTTTTTAGCTTTTCCCGTAGACATTGTTCAATAATTATACGTATTTCTTCAGAAGGGGACGAAATATGAATCTATATATGACGAAAGAAGAATCTTTTTTTTTCTTTTCTTTTTTTTTTCATTTATTCAAAAGAACCTTTTGAATGAATTGCCGATTTGCGTGGTCGTTGTTTTTTTTTATTAAATTTTCATGGTTATCCTTAAAAATTACTTTCAATTTAGTGATTATAGACACTTATTATTAGGGGATTAGTTGCCTTCTTATTTTTCAAACACCCCTCCCAAGAAAACATTTTATATTATTTTAGAACTATTACCAGCCAAAATAATTAAAATGAATATTTTAAACATTAATATAATGAAAGAATGTGTATTCTTTCAAAATTTACTATATTCCATTTAGTTCTTGCCAAAAAGTATTGTATCCACATTTCTTTCCAAAAAGTACTGTATTCATATTATATTGTCAAAAATTATGAGGAAAGTGCAATAAACTGAAAAAAGAAAGAAGTTAAAAGTCTAGATTTTTCTGCAAAAGAATCAGGTAAATTGGTCTAATAACAAAGTAAGGAGAGATTTTTGCATTTCCTATAAAATTTCATACAATGGATTTAGAGCCTTTTGGGAATCGTCGTCTCAAATACTGAAAGTCAAAATGTTACTTTTCAGGAGAAAGAGGGGAGCTCTAGTTATACAGCTGGTTGGTTTTGTTTAAAAAAATATCCTAAGAGTTATTGGAAATCGAATCTGCGCATTCATATCTCATAGTCGTGTACATTAAATGCTTAACTAAGGATACAGTACTTTCAGCTCTACAATAAAATATTTTTATTCTCCTATTTTCTTGCTGAATGGCGAAACGTATATATATTACATCCGACGTTGAATTTCTCCTAATTCCAGGATTTAATTAAATTCTACTCGTTGTGAATTTTCTAAATAAAAGTTGGTCCATTTTTTCCCGGGAGGAGACTTTGTTCCCTACTTTCCTACTTCGCCCAGCAACTTTCTAGATAGGATTAACCCCAAGCCGGGGACTAAGGCTTCTGATATTTCGCTAATGTTCGCTTAGAGTTTCATGTCTCTCATTAGGCCAGCTATTGTTTGTGAACATAATTTATTCTCTTCCGTAATATTTCTAAAATGTATTCCTTCTGATAGTGTTAGCATAAATTGAAAGGATTAATTAACTATAAACATTAACTGTTATATATTCTCAACTTGTGACGTTTTGGTATCTGCTCTACAGTTCAGATTCACCTGAAGGATTTAGATCCAATCTAATGATTGAATTAATTCATCATAGAATAAAAGATTTGAAGTTAATTAAATAATTACTTAATGATTGGCTTAGGCTGTTATCATTTAAGAATTTGAGGAGTAATTAAGGTTTTAATCACATTATTGTTATTTAATAGATTAAACTTTCCTTATTTGTATTCCACTGTAAAAGAAACAGATGTTCAGTCTAAAATATTTTGTATGAAAAATTTAAAAATTGTATTATTAAAAAAAAAAAATTATATATATTTTTTGGTTGACTATAACTCTTTAACTCCACACCTGTAACCTGAAGGACAGTATCCAGAAACTCGATAGAATCGATATTCTTTGGACTATCGAAATGACTATCGTTGGCATTGCTTACTTCACAGACTTTCTTAAGCTTTTAGTCATGGAAAAAAAAACAACCACCAAATGAAACTTAAATAAATCATATGATTAATGAAAGAAGACTATTAAACTTCAAAATCTATAAAATGTTTGTATTATTAAAGCTTCATAAACAGAATAGTGTACTCCAATCCAACTGTGATTCCGAGAATTTCATTTGGAAGTTGTAACTTAAACAATACAAGTTGATTATTATTTTTTTTTTCTTATCCTCCGTTTATTTTAAGTCTCTTTCACATACATATATATGAACAATGACGTACAATATACAACATATACAATTCCTTACAAGTTGATTAAATAATGCAACTCAGCTTTAAGTATTAAACAATTGTTTTCCTGTAAACTCCCAAAAAAATAAATGTTCCACAATTCTCCTCTTTTCGAACTGCTATTTCTTTTACGATTTCTATATTATTCACAGTCTCACCTTGCCTTTTAAATCGCTAATTAGTAGGAGTTTTTTTTTTTTTTAGTGTTGATTTAAGTCCTAGTAAAGCTGAGATATTTTTTTTAATGTCAATGTCAATCAGTGGTGGCTTGAGTAATTGTTAATTACATTTGTGCTCAACCAAATAAAAAATAATTAATTAATCAATAAAAATTATTTTGAACTATCACCAGCCCTATCAGAAGCACCTCCTCTCGGATTTGATTTCGGTAACATAATTCACGGAAAGAGAGCTCTCATCCTGCTTCTTTGTAGTTGCCCCCTCATATTATAAGTTTGTTAGTTATCTCCGTGGAATTCATTATAGAAGCGGGGATTAAAATTTCGTATGTATTGCTCTATTGTCGGTTGGCGTAATTCAGTATGTTGAGTTTTGTTTATTGCGTATTTAATTACGAGGCGTATTTCCATGTGGGTATAAATAGGTATCTGCTAGTATTTGTGATTTATCATGGTTTAATTGCCTTCTCCTAAGTGAGTGTCACTCGTGTTTATGAGTGATTTTGATCTTACAGTTAACTCAAAATTTCTAGAAGACCCGAGCTCTTTGAAGAAATGAAGAATTAGCTCTTTCATTTAGGTATTATCGAATTATATCAATTACATTTTCGCCATGTGAAATGTTTTCTATCAGTAGTCTCCTAGCTTTTTCTGCCTGAGGGAACATTTATAGGTTAAGGTGGAGGACATCCCATTTTTTTATATGTTTTTATTCAATGTAAATTCATTTTTGGGTATTGTTAATAATGTTCAGATTTAAGAAGACGTTTCTTATAAAATGTAGCATGAAACTCTAAAGTCACACTGAAGGTTCTATTTCTTCGATAGTACAATTCTACTACCACACTACAAACAAATTTGCCTTTGAAATTTGAAAATCAATAAGATTCCTCCCAGTTGTTTCTAAAATTATATGATGATTAACAAGAAAACATAAAATGCTGTGGCATAAATAAGTTGACATGTTCGCTTATTCGAATAAGTTTCCAGTTAATTATTAGATATTTAAAAAGAAAAATGTACAATATTTTATTTAAAACTTGTCGATTTGCTGTAGCCCACTTAAAACAATAATGACTGATAGCATAATTTACCAATTAATTATTAGATATTTAAGAAATAATAATATACAATATTTTATTGAATATCGCTAATCTCCTGCAGGCTGCATAAAACAGTTTGTGATCTCTGGTACAGGTTATGATAGGTGGGAAAAATTGTGCCCGTGGGCACAGGGTTGGGGACTCCCGGTTTATACTCTAAATTTTATGCATTTATTTATTTTTTTTGTTAAGTAACGTTTAGTGTAGTTGTTTTTATTTACTTATTTTTTAAACACTCTAATTCCGCCTGTATTTCTGATTGATTTTAACTATTGACCATGTCTGACACAGTTCCTCCTGTTGACCCACTTTCAGTAAACTAATAAACTCAAGACAAATAGTACAATTGACTTATTGGGCTCCTGTCAGCACGTCCTAGTTTACTTGTGTATGGCCGAGACGTGTTGTAGAGACTAAGTGATCGGCGGTAGATAATTTCGTCATGTTAGCTGCAAACTATTAGAAATATATAATTTAAATATCTTTTACGACATTTGAACGCCATTTTTATTATGTCTTAGAAAGAAATTTTTTGTTTTCTTGTTTGATATATGTACGAATTTTATATTTAGGCTCTTGTGTAGATCTTTTTTTTTGTCCATAAAGGACTCTTGCAGTTGGAATTTTTTTTAATTTATTTTGTAAAAAATTAATTTAAACCATACATTCATGTTCTATTCATATGTCGAAAATAAATAAATAAAGTGCTATTTGTGAAGCACGAATTTAAAAAGCAGTGCTACGATTAGGACCATTTTGTTTATGAGATTTAATGTCTAGTGAACCTGATCAGAATCAAACCAACAACATTTTGAATTTGAGCTGAAGCTTTTTTAATTATATCTATTAATATGTTAACAGTGAAGATTGTTCTATAAAAATGTAATGAATGCAAAAATTATTTATTTACTTAAATTGAAAAATGAGACTTCCCTTTCATTTCGTAATAACAAAATTTCTTGATTCATCTTTGAATTAATAATATTGGGAGTCAAAGCGTAGAAATTTTACCATAATAATAATACTAATAAATTCTTTATTTATTCTGGGACATGTCCCTTTAGAATATTATTACATGTAAAATCAGTAGAGCTTTAGAGCCTTAGAGTAGAACAAAATATAATATGATATTGAGTAAATAATAGCATAAATAGACAAATAAGAAAAAAAATGAAATCATAACAATAAATAACAATGGCATAACTTTTAAACCTTTAAGGAAAAATAACTCTTAGAGTTTAGAATAAAAATAAACTTGCAATATTAATACATTAAAAATAAATACAGTAAAAGAGAATAAATTTATATTAATACTAAAAGTAAAAATAATGTATTAATACAGAATTGGGTGCAAATTTTAGTTGAAAATAAATATCTATTTACATATCTTTTGGAGCTGCATGGATATGAAGTGACTGAATAGACGAGATTTAAAGGTGGGAAGAGTATTGTAGTATAAAACCTGCGGATCGGTGGGCCGTTTTATATAAATCTGAAGACCGAGAACGGGTATGGCGGGAATGAACGGAGGATTTGAAGGAGGTCGAAGATGTACGATGGACGGCGGGATTGGATGACTTGATAGAGGAAGGATGCCAGGAAGTACTTACGACGGTAGGAAGGGTGTAGCCAATTCAACTCTTCATAGAATCGGGAGACAGAGGCGTCCCTCGGGATCCCGAAGATAAATCGTACGAAGCAGTTTATCAATCGTTTTATTTTTGCCTCGAGGTCCCCAGAGACGCCACCGTACAACAGTAGTCAAAAGGTATTAAGGAAGTAACTAGGAGTTTTCTGGTTTCAAATGGGAATAGGTAAAGAAGGTAATTTAGTCGCGTTAAGGTGGAAAAGGTACGACGGGAAATATCAGAGACATGGTTTTTCCAGGAAAGAGTTTGGTCAAAAGTTATTCCAAGATTTCTTATGGTTGGCTGGAACTTAATGGGATTATTATTTAGGAACAAGATTGGAATATGAGGAACAGTTTTAAGGAGGTGAGGGGAACCTATTACAATTGCCTTTGTCTTCTCTGCATTCAACTTCAGCTTGTTAGCAACAGCCCAGTGACTTATTCGATTCAAGTCCTCCTGGAATCTTTTTGTGGCTAGTAATAGGACAGAGGGCGGGAAGGACTAGTATATTTGGAAATCGTCAGCATAGATATGGTATTGGGAGTGGTGGATAAGAAGGGGAGGTCATTAATATAAATAGCAAATAAAGTAGGAGACAAAGAGGAACCCTGAAGGACACCAGATGAGAGGGACAGTGTCTTGGAAGGAGGTTGACCTGGAACGACTACATACTGCATCCGATCTGAGTAGAAGGATTGGAGCTAGCGCATAACACTGTTGAATAAAGGAAGACTTTGTAGTTTCTTAAGGAGGATGTTATGGTCAACTGTTTCAAAAGCTTTGGAGAAATCTAAAAGGATGAGGATGGTCAGGTTTTGGTGTTCAATGGCGGTTTGGAGGTCGTGGGTTATTTTGAGGACAGCGGATTGTGTTCAGTAGCAACATCGAAAGCCAGATTGGTGAGGGTTAATGAGGAAATGTACTTCTAAGAAGTTTGAAAGTTGAATCTGTACAAGGCGTTCCAGTGGTTTTGAGAGATTAGAGAGTAGAGAAATCGGACGGAAGTCATGGTGTGAATAAGAATTTGTAATTTTATTTAATGGTCGGCCTAGGGCCGTTTTCCATGAAGAGGGGAATGTGGAATTTTGTAGAGAAAAGTTGTAAATATGATAGAGAAGGGGCATAAGGATTGGCAGACAGGATTTTATTAGCTTTACTTGGACATTGTCGGGACCATAATCATTGGTGTGGGATTTTGGGATAATGGAAAGTAATTCATCATATGATACGTGGGAGAAAAATAAGTTTTCTGGGTTGAAGGTATGATGTTCAATATCAGCAGCAGGTGAAGGACTAGAAGTAGAGGATAAGAAATAGTCATTGAGGTCGTCTGGGGCGACTGGGAAATAACTCAGGTTTTTAGATTCTTGTAGGGATAGTTTTCGAAGGATATTCCATTTGGATTTGGAATCAGGAGCATTGGAAAGGGAAAAATGAATGTGGAGGGATTTGGCACGTCGGGCTGCGGATTGGGTTTCATTGTGCAGCTGTTTGAAAGACACAAAATCACCTGGAAAACGGGTGCGACGAAATTTGCGTCTTGCTGCTTCTCTTCTTCTTGTCATTTGCTTTATTTCATGGGTTAGCCAAGGAGCAGTGGGACGGCGTAAGGTTCGGGTTTCAAGAGGAGCATGAATGTTTAATACGGATGTTCCATATTATCCATAGGACCATAGAGAGAATAATTTAAAAGAAAATATAAATCTTTTATATTTAATTTGTTTTTTATTTCCGGTTGCATTATGTAAAACTTTCCTAACTTTTAAACTATAAAAATTGGAAACATGTACTTGCTTAATTTTTTTATTTAAACATATATTAAATTGGCTCAATAATAATATTTATACTAATTTGTAACTTAATTCACATTTACTTTGGAATAAAAAGATACGGTTGATCATTCGAATTTTCAATATTTAGCAAGTTATTATTTGCTTTTTTATGTACACATATTTATTTTAATTTTAATATGTTTCAATAGTTTTGTTTATTATTTTTTTTTAACTTACCTAATTAATTTAAGAGTATTCTTACTTATGCTAATTTTTGCTTACAGGTTCATGCCAGCAACAGTACTTCAGGTTGCAACCAAAAGACGTCAAAGTTCAAGAGGGCGGGGAAGCTACACTCCAGTGTGAGATTACACAGCTTGCTGGTCAGGTTCAGTGGACCAAGGATGGCTTCGCTTTAGGTCAGTAGAATCTTCTAACAATTATTACCTACGCTATTTAGAATACAAACTATCAAATGAGGATTTTAAAAATTATCTACTGAATCAACGAAATACACATTTAAAAAATCACAAGAATTAGTCAATAACACAGCCTATAGGTGATTGTAATGTGTGGAATTTCGGTTTAAAACCACTATGTTCTGTTTAAACAAATTGCATATTCTTTAGCAGAATAATAATTTTGAAGAATATTTCAAATTTTAATTTTAATAATTCTATGGCTGCATTTGCATGTCCGTTACAGCAATACATTAATTGAAATTATTGGTTATTACTTTTAGGTAATTTTTTGGTTTTTAATTTTAAAAAATTAAAGATTATATTATTATGCCATGCAAAAGCTACTGTTATTAAAGTATTTTTAATTACATATTTCATAAGTCAATTGAATTCGAAAAATTGATTTTGTTTGTACTCCTATTAAGGCGAACGGGTTATTTCTACAGATAACCAACCTATTATAACCACTATGTAATAAATTTCAATGCGCCCAGGCCGTATTGGAAACATCGCCAACATCGGAATGGAAACATCGGCAACCAGGCCTCCGTTCGTTCAACTTGACGCAAAATAAACTTGTAACAAACATGAATTAGTCTGTTATTTCGATGAAAAATGAAAGGAAATATGATCGCCCTTGTATGTATGTATTACCCTGACACAGAGAAATGGCGAGGCAGTCACAGGACTGGAGGACGCACAATTGATGTTTGTCAAGAGAATCCAATTTGTACGGACTGTCCTTTGTGAGATACATCAGGTTCAAAGACAGAACGCTCGATAGATGACCCCTGGGTTCTCAAAATCGATTTTAACTCTCGCTGTTTTTATTTAACGGAAACACCAGCAATCAAAAACGGAGTCGAAATTTTTATTTCGTTCTTTGATGGAGAATCTAATATAAGTGCGCCTTATGGCGTTCTGATTTAACATTCCGGTCAATAAATGATTTCGATCAGGTATTAAAAGCAATTATTCTTCAATATAATCGGATGAATCGTAAAAATTTTTATTATTAGTTAAGGTATACGCAATTATTGTAATTGTTAAAATGCAATTTTTATAATAGAAATCATTTTTTAATTGAATATTCTAAAAACAATGCCTGGAGTCTCTCAAATAGCTGTAAACAACTAATTGTTCGAATTGGAAGCAGGTTTACAATTAGACTAATTTGCAAAATTGGGCTAATTGGAAGCAAGTTTACCTCCGCTATTATGTAAATGACAAAAATTGGCTATAAATTGCGTATCCAAATTATTCCCGCAGACAAACCATACTTTCTTGGATTGAGGCAAGGTCTATATGGTATCTGTCCAGTTCAGCCGAAGCGACCCCAGTCGGTGTAGGGATAAAACATTCTACTGTCCGCTATTTAAGTCCAATTGACGAATCCTAAGTCGTTTTCCATTTAATCAGTTCGGCTAGTTCTCTTTGAGGTTTCATGATTTATTTTAATTTGACGATATAGTCGCTAGATCTCTAAAGGATGCTGTCAGCAGGGTTGCCAAGACTCTTTTCGTGCATGCGAAATTGGAAAGCGGCTTCACAAGACCGAGCCACCTGGCGGAGGCTCATTGAGGAGGCCAAGGTTCCCATTGGACTGTAGTGCCATTGAAAGTAAGAGAGACCATGCCACTTACAAATATATTTTTCTGCCAAAATTCTTGGTAGCTTTTCGGCAAAAATGAAATTCAACACTTCTCCTGGCAGAAAAAATTTTCACAGTTATTTAAGCATTTAAAGCGATTCCCCTATTTAAACCTGAAGTACAGAATCCACCTTCGACCCTACAACCAATGGTCCATTTTAACTGTTAAACATATTTTTGAGAAATTCACTCACTATGTCCCAACAATAAATAGAATAGGGCTGATCCCAAAATTAGCTAGCGCTCTTAATGACAATGAATCTTCAATGACATTGGTATTTAAGTTTTTGAAATCACGTCAGGGCGTCTTCCACTCTGCGGCTGCTGTGGTAGGATTTAGACCATGGTTTTACCATTTTTTATAGCTATTAATTATTAGGGGAACTTTCATCCCACCTTGCTTACCATCTCTCTGATATTTCCATTTTCTAATGTCTACCATTTCTAGAGTTCTGAGGGGGTGAGGACGGTGGTCAGGGAGCGTGAGTACCTCTCGGGCGCTTGATCAGCGTGCTCGTTGCCTACAATGTCAATATGACTAGGAATCTATATGAGATATATGCATTTACTTAGAGTATTGATAGATGCGATTGGATTCTTATAAATTCTGGGTGTTTTTTTTAAACCCTTTTAGAGAGCTTAATGAATCCGACATTACGACGATAGTGTGAGCTATTGATATACAGAAATGTAGAGCTGAAGCTATCGTTTGGAGCTCGGCAGTCTAAATAGAAGATAGTTTATGTTATTTAAATTTATAGATTGAGTCGCGGGTTACAAAAGACGAAGCCATAAGTTTTCTGACTTGAATCCACCTGAATTACATTAAAAAATGTTCCGGAATGTTAAGGTGGAGGGTAAACAACCGTTCTTTATACTCAGAAGGAGTGGCATCGTTGGAAAAATGGAAGAGATTTAGCATTATTTTAGATGGCTGTAGGATCCAAGGTGGATTTTGAATGAGTTTTGTCATTTAACATAAACTATTACCTTTTTTAGAAATCCATAGCTATGTTTTTCTTTATATAATGACTATATAAAATATTTTTCTGTTGTAATGATTCAGATTAATAAAAAATAAAATAAAATGAAGATTCAAGTTATTTACTATTTACAGATATTTTCAATTATGGTCATTTCTTTCAAATTCAGAAGAACGTATTTTTCTGCAATTTTCATGTTTTATTGAATCAAAAGTCAATATTAAAATGTTTTTATGCATCAATTCATTAACTTTTGCTAATTAATTATTTTAATAAAATGACATTTGCAATTTAATAAAATGAACTTCCCTTAGCTCACAGATAATCAATAAAGTACATATTATACATAATTCGGGCCAACCAACGTTACATTATTATTTGTATAATCATATTTTAATTTCTCTTATTTTTTTATTTATTCCCTTTATTAGTTTTTCATTTTATCTTTTTTTCTTATTAAGAAATTATATATTGATGTAATATCCAAACTTCTTGCTAAACAAATGGTAATTTGAGTTGGTGAAGGTTGGGCTTGGTAGAGATAAAGGCACTAACTAGCCAGCCAGGTACTTGGTCCCGAGTTGGCCGATCGGAAATTCACTTTAGAGTTGAGCCCTCGAGGGGATCCCCCTTGGAAGATCATCAGCTTGGATCGATTCAATGGAAACTGGGTACCTCAACTTTCAGCTGGTCAGTAGAAGGCCCCGGTATTACAAGTCTGATCATTGAAACTTTACCTTCAGTCAAGGAAGGTAAGCTTCATCTCGACTCTTGAAATATCACTTATTTTTTATATTCATATCGATTATTCGAAGTATTTAAATTAGTCTTCTCCAAAAGAGCCTTCTACTTTTCAGAAAATGCTTATAAACTATTTATGAAAAGGTTAGCTTATTCCAGGATATACATTTAAATATTTAAAAAAATTATGTCCTCGTGGCTTCTGATTTGGTAAGAATGAATGTCGATATATACTTACTTCTAATTTTGATTAAATCCTAAAATAAAATAAAAAGATTGAGACATTGTGGTAATGTCTTGAGCACATCAACTAGTCATGCCTCAACTAGATCATTTCAAATTGACGAATATAAAAATCGCGTTTTTGTAAATTCGATATTTGGACATTGAAGGGACAGTGTGTACAAAAAAAAAAAAAAAAAAAAGCAAAGAAAAACCGAGTGGTGTGCAATTATCTTTCAAACATTCTTTTTTTTTTTTTTTTATCTTGTATGTTCCTATTACGTGCATTATATCTTCGTCAGCTTGTAGCCTTGGAAAAGACCTACAACGTTGTCTGAAATGTTGGCATTCATTAAATAATTGTTTACTATTTTAATAAACTTGATCTGCACCCTGTCCACATTTTCCTTGAATAACAAAAAAAAAATAACTATTCAATGATTACTCATTTGTACTCAGGTACCATAAATTAGATAGTTTTACTCTACTTATTTTTTTAATAATTTTGAGGGACACTCTGACATTTCCTAAAAATAAATAATTGTCCCTAATTTTGGCAATTTCCCTTTTTTTCGTACTTACTATCTCTGTTTAATATTGATTAATACTCCATTAAACATTTTTTTTTCTCAATCAAGCTTTTGATACTCCATCAGTGTAAATGCTAAATTCAGCTAGGTGATAGAGATCCGATAATGTAATGACTACGTGATATAAGCTGAAATTCGTCCATGTCAGACGAGGTGGGGTATGGTGATTAACTTTTAATGAGGTCAGCGCTAGAACAGTGAAGAAAGTTTGGCTCGTTAAGTAGGAAGAGGAAGATGTGGCTGATGTGGCCCCTTCCGTTCTATTTAACAGCTGCTTTTGAGTGATAAAACTAATTTACCTCCTTCCTCGGCTCTCCATCAGTCCCTTGACGAGTTGACAGGGCGGGTATATAAATGCAAATCCCACTCCGCACTGCGTATCAACTATCCCTCTAGTCGATGTGGTTCTGGATCATCATCAGCCAAAACAGATCCTCTCCTGTTCGGGATTACTTAAGACTACTACGCGTTTGCAGTTTTGAAGCTTCTTTAAAGGGTTTTCACATCAGTTATTCTTGCTTTATTATTAAGGGAGATATGTTCTTCCTACTATTTCATCCACATCTTCCAGAGAAATTCTTAAGAGAGACCGATGATGGAAACTCCTTCGGAGAGACCTACGGGGCTTCTGATGAATCTGACCAGTCTCTCCAAAGAAGTCTCCTGGAAGGTTTGGACGAAATATCAGGAAAGATTGAAAACAACAAGTATATATATATATATAGATTGAAAACATTGTTATATATATCACATCTTAATACAGTTTGCTATGTTTTAAATAAACTAATTAAGGGCCGTTTTTAGAGATGCCTGCGGATGGCTTAAACGCCGAAACGTACCATCCAAATAAAAGAACCAAAATAATAATTTCAGCCTTCATTTATTTATATAGACTACCACTAATTTGTTTTAGGAAGTAGAAGACTATGAACAATACATTGTGTCCGCTTTATAACGGACTGGAGACTAGGTCGCTTCTGAAAAAAAAATTTAAGCATTCCCCTAGGATTTCAAGAAAATTTATGAAATGATCTAGACCCTCTAATATTGGATAATATATAAATATGGAGCCTTATATTAGGATGTTTTAGAACGGGAGGTGGGATATCTAGGAACAAATAGAAATATTTTTTTTTATAGAATGTTGATATTCATTGGAAAATAATTAGTTTCCTATCCAAAATGTTGCTAATTAACAATTATAATCTTGTGCTTGAAAATATGCAACAGTGGATATCAATGGATAATCAATTTAAAAACAAAATAAAAAACAACAACATATTTCCTTCTTTTTAATTCATTTTGCTTGAATAAAATAACAAATTATTATTTTGTACATTTTTAAGTATTTTAGGGTACTTTTGTTATTATATAAAAAAGTATATTTTTCATCTCACGTTGATATTATAAATAATATGACCGATGTACTTGAGGATTCAGATTTTTATCTAGTTATCTATCAACCGCTAATGCACTTTGGTGCCAGTGCCTTCTGTTTTTCGAGAATAATATATTATTAAGGTAAAATATCTATGTTAATTATAATTCATTCCAGGTAACATTGAATTCAAACTATTCCGCTTTGCAGTTTCGAACACATAACTAAATAGATTGACATTGGGATGGACATTGGACCTAACCCCACCTCCCAGGGCGGTACGTGCCTGCAATTCAATTGGGGTTTCCTTCACGGTCAGCGGTGGGATCCTATCGATTCCAATCAGCATGAAAAACCTTAGCTAGCAGCAAATGGAGATGAATCAGGCGAGGTGTATCCATGATAGCCGATTGTTCATTAAATCCCTATGGCGGCGATTAGCGATAATCCTATAATGGGAGTGGGCCTCGTTGTCCCATCCTGCCGTCCCATTGTCCAACTTCTCCATCTGGTAATAAAACGCCCGGCGATCCCTTTGTATATGCTGGTTGGTTTTGTGTTGGATAATAACTTGTGATAATTGGGCAACGGATTAATCTCAATGAAGTGGATAATTATAAATCTTTTCTTTCAAATAAGTTTGTTTATTGCTGGTGTTAATAGCTGATTCCATCTTTTAATAAATTATCGCTTTTTTATAATCACTACCCTTAACGATTTATTTTACTGTTATGAAATGCCAGACAGGATGATATTTAGGATGCATACGCTGGGTATAATAATTAAATCTTTAAGTGGTCCAATGTGGTTTTGATTATCAATAATTTGCTATCATTTTAATTCTTCATAGCCTTGTGACTCTAATATAATTACTTATGAAATTCTTTTTTTTTTAAATTGAAATTATTAATATACATTTCCTTTACTTAAACATTAAAATGTTGATTGTCTGAAATAGGAGACTGGGAGTAAAGATTACGTTATGACTTTTCAGATAGATAGAGGTTCTACCGGCTTTACATACAAATCGCCTGGCCAGGATTTATGGGAACATTAGGTGCCTATAGCCTCCCCTTCCAGCGAAGCACCCTCTTCCTATCTAAATAATTAGTCCTGACCTACGCCAATGTCTTCCTATTCCGAGGATCAACCCCACGCTCTATCCTTCGAGGTGTTAAGTTTCTGGAGTGATAAGTTGTTAAGTTTCTGGAATGATACTTGGGCAAGATGGATGAAACCAACGAGGGTCGCTACTGAGGATATTTATCCCAAGAAAACTTAATAGTGAAGTCCATGTGCGAACCTATAATGACCAAAAGCTGCTAGTCGACTATTTCAAACTTTACTAGACGAATGCTTATATGTTTCTAATCAATTCCAAAAATTATCAACTTGGTAATCAGACATATTACGATTTTCGGTATAGTTTTATTTCTTCATTCCGGCTGTCATGAATTAATTACTGGAAACAGGAGAAAATACATTTTTTAATCTGATTGTCCTTGTCTCGTTTCTCTTGAGCTGGTTTCGAGATTTAAACATAAATCAAAATCGTATTCCCTTTTCAATCTAAATTCTTATTTTTTCACAATTTTATTTTTAAATTATTTTACAAATACCATTTAAAACTTGATAAAAATAATATGACAATAATTAATTAATCTTAGATTGAAAAAGGTCCACTGTAAATCCCAAGAAAACATTTTTGATTAATGTAATTCCGAACATTTTTATTAGGTTACAGTATAAATATCGTCACCTTTTAGCATTTGCAAATTTTGATAGTTCATTTATATAACTAAAATTTTTAACACCATTGCGCATAAAATAAATTAATATCTACAGCTCTAGGAAGTACCTGTTGATCAAAAGTTGTTTTTTAATTTTTCTCCCAAACAATAGGAAAAAATTAATGGATATTCATGAATGGGAATTATGTTATCACCCAATTGACTATTTGACCACATTAATCAAATAAAAACTGCTTTTAGAAGAAAAATAAATAAAATAAAGTACTTTAAATGATGAACAGGCACTTCCTAGAGTTTTAAGTTTTGATTTATTTTATGGACAACGGTGTTAAAATTGTAGTTATATAAATGAATTACAAAAGAACGAAAATGTTCAAAACGTTACAATTTTAATGATGCAACCTATTAAAATTCATTAGGAGTTTTATAAAAAAAGTTGTTTTTCTTGGGATTTTTTGCGGTCCTATTTTAATCTATAATTAATTAATTATTATGAATACTTTAAAGTCACAATTTTTTATTTTAAAAAATGAGCAATCTAATAAATGATGTAAATGACAAATAATACATAAAGGTGTTCAATACTTTTCAAGGAAGGGGATTGAGAACATTTTATCGTCACGAATTGGATTCCTATATTCCTCAGTGTCTTTGGGCATAAAGCAGGCAGTGCAGGTTCAAAGAATTAAACTGTTCCAAAAGGACACCATGAAGAAGACTTAAGACTGGATGCAATAAGATGTGCTGCTCCGATCTGGTGAAACGCTTTGAGCCTCTGAGACCGCTTCAGCCTTCCGCATGACTACTCCACTCTTCAGGCTCATACCCTTCAGTATCTCCTTCAGCCCTTCCTGCTTGGGGAGAGGAGGGAGTTTCTTGTCTTAAACGATCCGTTGTTCTATCCCTTCGGGTCACTAATTTTATACAATCTAAATTACACTTCAATTGTGGTACGTATTCATTACGAGGAAATACTTTAACATTATGTACCAGGAAATAACGTTAAATTCTTACTACGCAGTATATGTTAGTAGATTTGTGCTTCAATATGATTAATTTATTTTCTGGTCATTTATGAGAAAAAAATGTACTTATTAAAGAAGATAATAGCCTTTTTATTTTACTATTAAGTAGATATTGGTTCATCTTTCACCATAAGTGTTGGTATATTGAATTAATAATAAATCAATGTCTCTTAATACTTTTTTTTAATTCTTAACATTAATCTGAAAATTAATGTCGATCGCATAAATCAGGTTTCAGAACGACTCGGCTTTATTCAGATCTTTCTCGAATCTTTGAAATCCGCTGAACAGGCACTGAATTCGAAAGTGCTTTCATAATAAATTATTAACAATACAATTTTTCGCCGATCCCCACCACCGCCCTCATTAACATACAAACGAGCGTTCGGATAACGCCCCTCCCCTCCCATACTCCCTCCCCAGCTCAAATTAATTGATAGCGGCCAATAATTAAAGGCTGCTTAGCATTAAATCACCGAAGGCCTCTCCGTCGGCATTAAAATTTCGTATTACCGATTTACAATTATATTGGTCGTTAGGCAGGCTTTTCCCGCTTTTCCATCATCCCTTTTTGTGGAAAGCGGAAAAGGAATTGGACGTGGGGCGTTAACTAATGAAAGGTTTGATTTATGCATCTGTTGTGACCCCGCAAGCAAAGCGAATCTTGTGTTTATATTTCATCCAAGAAAAAATTTAAATAATTTGGTTTAGGATTATAATTTTTCTCAAATGGTGGAAAGTATCAGGTCTTTCAGTGCTCCTTAAAAAAACTTCGCCGTGCCCATCGCTAATGACTTTGGAGACATTTTGTCTCTCGAATTTTTGTCAGATATTCGATACGCCCCTAAAAATTTCTTCTGAATATATATACATATATATGCAAGAGCAAAAGCTAAAAATGAGACAAATAATTGTTATGACATAAATGGAAAAATCCAATAAAGAAGCCAAGAGTCACAAAATTAATATAAATAAATAAAAATATCGACAGATTATATATATATATATATATATATATATATATATATATATATATATATATATATATATATATATATATATATATATAAAATTGAAGTGCGTTTATGAATTATTAGATTGTTTTTAGACTGTTACTTCCTGTCAACTCATCAGCGCACTGTTCTGAAGATAAATAATAATTATAAAGATAAATTTTAATTATAAAAATTATTTAAATTGTAGAATAATTTTACATTTTTCTCCCTTCTGAATTCTCTTATGATATTATTTTATTTTAAAAGGACGGAATCAACTTTAATTTATAAAAAAAAGCATGCAACTGTGTCATCCTGTAATAGTAAATTAAAATACCTTCCATTCCTGAGTTGTTGAAATTCCTAAACTACATTCCTTCTTCTGGTATTGTTAAGTTTTATGAAATCTCAAAATTTTGTCGAGAACTAAAGAATTTTTTCATTATACTGTGCTAATGAGTAGATGTCACGAAAGGTGTTCGTTCTAAACAGGTATTCTTTTTCCACAATGGATGTATTTTCAGGGTTCTCTACTCATCATTTACCGAACTAAAACTTGTATTAAACTATATAATAAAAATTACCATAATTGACCGAAATAAATTTTAATTGAATAGGATAGAGTATAATCGGGAAAGAATTACCGTTTCTGTCCGACCAGATTGAAAGGATGTGTCTGTTGGTGCCAATAATAATTATATGAAAATTACAAATTGCAAACTTATAGCCAAAAGATTAAGCATATGAAAGAAAATAAATATAAATTACAACAATAATAATACATTATAGTAGAATTTATTATAGAAATACACTTAATTAATTAGCAGAAAAGAATAGGAATTTAAAGTAATATAAAAAAATAATTATATATAATCAATGTACTCTGCAATAAGATAAAAGCATAGAAAAAAAAATGATAATGCATATAAAACAGAAAACAAATGAATAAAATAGTTAATATTGAAAATAAGACATAATAATTATGTAATTAAACATATAATATAATAATAATTATGTAGTATGGTAATTAATATTATTCTACACAAGGAGTAAGAAATATAGAATATCAATAAGCACAGAAGAGAATGTATTGGTGAACAACTTAAAAGAGAATCTTTTTGTAAGCATGCGCCCAACAAAAACCTTTTGTTATTGAAAACACAATCAGCTTAGGAATTAAAGTTGGTTGAAAGAATGTAAAACAATTCAGAATGTTAAATAAAAAAAAAATTCAAGATGGCATATTTGACAAGGTAGTTGTCTGAAGTTATGTAAGGAGAGGGAGGAGGTTTTCTTCTCCTTGAGCGTAACCTCCAGGCCTAAACTCCGCCCTCAAGGTTATCCCTCAAGTTGTTTGCCTATGTATATATTATAAGACTTATGGAATATATGTAACTAGAAAATAGCATCTATACTTAACTAAGGAGATAATATAACTAAGAGATATTCATTACTGAATTTGTTGGAAATGTAATGAAACATAAATTATTAAAGTATGTAAAGTAAGTATGTAATGGTTGAAAGTATTCAATCCAAGATATCTTTTTTAATTTTCTTGGTTTATCGTTCCTTTACAGGTTTCTCACCAGAGATTCCCGGTTTTCCGAGATACAAGATGATCGGGGACTTCAAGAATGGCGTCTACAATTTGAACATCATCAACGCCAGCTTGGAGGACGATGCACAATTCCAGTGTCAGGTTGGCCCCAACGGGTTTCACAAACCTATCAGGGCCAACGCCAACCTATCCGTTATATGTGAGTAGATTATTTTTGTATTCTTTGTATACCTTTTTACATGATAAATTTAAAATTATTTTATGCTTCAAGGGGCCGCTAGTGTTTAAGTACTTAAATAAAAAAAATATTCAAAAATATATTTATTTAAAGCTTGGTTATTCAATTGTTTTTATTACAGTTTATATTCTATCGATAAATTAAATAACAGTGTATATCTCATAATCATACTCCCATTTTGTAAAATTATTTATTTCATCAAAAAATCATTGTGGTTCTATGTCAATTATGCTTTCAAGCTTTTCATTATGAAAATATTTTTAGAACGTTTCTGCTTGTTTTTCTTGGAATTATCGCTGTACCATTTTTTATTCTGGTCTGTAAGTGCATGTTTTTGAAATAGTAAAATCAGTCATGAAATTTGAAATAATATTTTTTTTTTTTTACAAATCTGAATAATATTAAAACAGAGTCATGATTTATTTTCTAAAGGAATTGATCTTTATGACTATCAATATAAATGTAATTTTAATATACTTTCTAATGAGCACATGTACAACTTGTTCCAGTTTTAATGAAGCTAATTGTTTTAATTTAGCACTGTAATACGACATCTGAAATGTAATTCGTACTGGGAACGTTGTAGCTCTGTGCGGGGATATACATTAGCAGTAACCATGATTTGGTATTGCCTGGGAAAGACTTGAAAACCATCGAATTAAAAGCATCAGCTTTATTCACTAGTATCGAACGTTGATAAAGGGGAAGAGTTAGGTCAACATAAATACGGAAAAAGCAAGAATGTGATTAAAAGTAAAAATATAACATATCATATATATATATTAAAAATATATATATATATATATATATATATATATATATTAAAAAAAATATATATATATATATATATATATATATATATATATATATATATATAAAACTTAGAGTTTATCGAGCGAAAAAGTTTAAAAAAAAAGAAAAGGTTTTGTAATAAACGCAACGAACTCAGAATGATAACTGGCTTTATTCCTCTAGTAATCCTAGATATATAGCTTTGGTTTGTTTACATGAAAGCTCTTTAGGATTAACGTAAATATTGTTAGCATATATTATTATGCATTATGCAAATATTATTATACATATAATATTATTAGCAGTAACCATGATTTGGTATTGCCTGGGAAAGACTTGAAAACCATTGAATTTGAATTAAAAGCTTTATTCACTAGTATCGAACGTTGATAAAGGGGAAGAGTTAGATCAACTTAAATACAGAAAAAGCAAGAATGTGATTAAAAGTAAAAATATACATATCATATATACATATATTAAAATATATATATATATATATATATATATATATATATATATATATATATATATATATATATATATATATATATATATATATATATATATATATATATAACTTAGAGTTTATCGAGCGAAAAAGTTGAAAAAAAAGAAAAGGTTTTGTAACAAACGCAATGAACTCAGAATGATAACTGGCTTTATTACTATATATGACCTGCATATGTAGCTTTGGTTTGTTTACATGAAAGCTCTTTAGGATTAACGTAAATATTGTTGGTCTCCAGTACTTAACTTATATATATATATGCATATATATATATATATATATATATATATATATATATATATATATAACTAAATAATTAACTCATGTTGTTGTTGGAACATAATTTAAAATCGTTCAACATTCTGATTATCAGGCTTATAAGCAGTTCTCATTATTACCCCTGTGTTACTTCAGGATTCCTAAAGTGTAATATACTAGAGCAGGATACAAACCCAAACCAGGGGGTTCATTCGATCAAGGATTGGAACTTGTAGGGTTGCATGTCCCTCCAATCACCCCAACCCCTTTATTAAAACGGGCTTCCGCTGGATCAAGGGTTAAACGGATATCGTTCGGCTGATCTCATCAGCTCCCCAACATAAAACTCCTGATTTAGTAACACTATGGCTTATCGGTATGTTTCTATCTGTCGGTAATAATACAGACTATTTCTTTAAGATATGTCAGTTAAAAACTCATCTACACACATATATACATATTAAGAATTTCACGATTCCTGATTCACAGTATTATTTTTTTTTTCTGTCGATCCTCGGCCCGTCTATAATCTTTCAAATAAATCTGGTGCAGTTTATCAACCTGATTTACCTACCTATAATAATAAAGAATTTTTTTAAAATAATTCTAAAGAGTTCGCATAAACACTATTTGAAATATTTCAAGCAGCATGCACTCCTTCTGGTCTTCTCTCACAAAAGTACAATAAAATAGCTTTTTAAACAATTGCAGTACGACAATTCTGAGCACTATATTTTTGGTTTGTCAAACTGGAAATATATTTTACGTTAAAGTTTCCATTTAGTTTCCAGGAGATGTTTCCATTAAATAAGATAAATTCATTAGGCTTATAATTCCTATTTTTATATTATTACATTACGTTATCACAGAACTTATCGGGAGGATGAGAGCGTCGTGGGAGGGGGTTCGGTCGCATCCGTCTGCTTTCAGACACACTCGGCATTCAATCTAGGGTCATTATAAGATACACTGATAGTCATTATAAGATAAACCGTATCTTTGCTGATACTGGTCCGATTTAAATCTTTTTTTGTTTTTAGAGAATTTTACTACCTTTTATAATTCACTGTACCTGAGGCACTGTGACATCTGAGGCAAATAGCTACCTTAAATACCTAATTTCAGTTTCGTAAAACTTTTCGTTCCTGATCGTGGCTGTTCTCATATAGAGTTTTTCAATAGAAGGGGCGTAAGACATTAAAAAAAAACAAAAAAACATTCTATGTAGCCATGTAATTACTGCTTTGATATAACCGTTGATACAGCACTGTTTGTAGTATTTTGGAAGCAAAAACCTGAGGAATATTTGTAAAGATATTTTAAAAACAAAGTCAGGAGAAGAATATACAGAATTCACTCGTATTATATTAATTCATTGTTATGAAATAGTTCAATACAATATAATTAATTGTAGAAATTTAAGGAGAGCCGTCATCGCTAATGGCTCCAGCAGTCGAAGCGAAGTCGAAAAAATGAATATATATATATATATATATATATATATAATTTAATTAAAAGATACTGGTTTTTACGAGTAAGAATATATCACAAGAAAATCATTTCCTTCTGTCTTATTGCTCCCCGATCCAGTACTCCAGTTTGCAATAAAACACAACAGACATGAAGAAAGTAAATAGAAGGGGAGATAGTAAAGATGGTAGGGAGGGGTTGCGCAGGGCGACCCAGTTGGCCCGCCTATATATCCTACCATCCGGGGCGATATTTCAGCCGCGCACGCTAATGCCACTTGTTGGCCTCGTCGTGCAAGATTTGAATAATAAAACGGACCGGGTCCAATCTAACTCTACATCATACCTACCTCCTTTTAGCCAGCACGGATAAATATCTGTCTTCTATATCCCCTTGTATTTCTTCGGGGCTTTCTCGCTGGCAGTTGGTCTTTGTAGGAGCGGTACTAAGGCGAACTTTGTCCCTTTCGAAGACGGATCCAATGCGGCAAATCTCTTCGTGAAAACTTTGTAGAATAAGATCAGAAAAAAAGAGTGCCGCCCCAGAAAATACTTTAGTAACTCAATTATATACTTACCGAAGGTATTTTAACATGAACTTTACATCATACTTTTGGACTTTTTTACATAGTGCACGAAGCATATGATTGTTCAGTTGATGTTCTTAAATCCTAAGTACAAAGTGAAATACAATGACACGAAAAAACAAACAAAACAAAATTGGTAGTCTGTGGCGTAAGTATTTAGTTTCGTTAACTGGAATTCCATAAATCATTACATTTATATCATTACAAATTAGTTATTAAACCAAAGAAAGTCGTTTTTGAACCTAAAATACGCCATCAACTATGAACACTTAAGGTTCTATACATCGCTCTAAAAAACATATCGCTTTAAAAAAAAAAGTTTAAAACAATATACAAAAATACAATTTTAAAATGAGCCGTCCGATTATGTATAATTTAGGATTACAAAATATTTTACGAAGTATTTTATATTGTATGTATTTAATAAGAAAGGTATTCGATCGTGTAGTTAATCACCAAAGCTAAATTAATTAATAATTACAAAAATTAATTGGTGAAAGTTTCGACTCGGACCTTTGATTACTTCAACGGAGCATTATAATCACCTAGACCTAAGATTCATATAAATGGGTACAATGCATACTAACTTTTATTTTGTTACATATCAATTTAATCTCGCAATCAATCCAGCTTACGAATCTTTATAATTTGACATCGAATAACTGGTCGTTCATAATGAAATAATCGAACAGCTACGCAGGTGCTATAAATTATCTTTACAATATCGGAAAATGCATGGAGACCATAGCGCGTGTTCTAGCATTGATGGATGAGCGACATGAGAGGATCGGTAAATACCAAGACCATAACTACCCCTCCGGGAACCATAATATCAACTGCTCTCTCGCTTCTGTCAGCGCCTAATACCCTACTGTGTTCGGTCAGCCGGAATCTTTTCTATAGGACAAAAGCGTTACATATTTAAATTTGTTAATTCGCATAATTATATCTTAATGTATAGTAGAGTAACTGACAATTTCTTTTATTACTTTATATTTTTTTTTTTTATTTCGGAATATTATTTAACCCTTTAAAGGACTTAGGTCCTCTCATGCACAATAAAAATGTTTATGTGTTGATATAATGGATATTGGTTATAGCAATAAGGAATGGCACTGAAAAAATGTTTAAAGAAAATTCTCTCCTCCAAAAAACTGGGTGGGGCATATACGGCCGTGCCGAGTTTGGTACATAAAATTTCATTAAAGTTTTTCTTTGATTAGATATCATGTGTTTATATTGACAACAAACACAATAAATTAGGGATTGATACGGATGTCAACTGAAACACAATAAAAATATTTATACTTTCTTATATTCATTTACTATTAAAAAAAAACATTGCTGATCAGAATAAGACATATTATAAAAGCTCAATACACTTACAAATAATTATATAGACTAAAAATGTCAATATATACAAATAATAATGAAAAATAAAAGCTACGTCAAGCTGGGACAATTTTACCAGTTTTACCATGTATGATAAATAAAAATCTGGTGCGGTGCGCGCATGACACAACTTTCCCTTACCGTCCTATAATAATCATCTTTTTAATACAATTATAAAGAGTTCACATAAACATGCTTCTAATAAACTCAGCAGCATACACATCTTCTCCCACTTAAGTACAATAAAAAAAAAATTTAAACAATTTTAGTACAACAATCCTAAATTAATAAGTCAATCGAAATTATTAAGTCAATTTTCGCTTTTGTATTCTTAAATTACTTTATTACAGAGCGTATTGTTTACAACAGATTGGCGGATTGGTGGGAGGAGGTTCGGTCGGATCCGTCTCCTTTAGGATGGGCTTGGTTATCCATCTAGGGTCTTGTACTCCTCATAAAATACACTATATCTTTGCTAATACTGGTCCGATTTTGATGATTCTTTTATTGTTTTGTAGATAATTTTATTACCTTTGATACAATTCTACACATAATTTACATTAGAATGCATACTTTTTAAGCTATACGCAAATAAAATATTCTTTTCATTATAAATTTTTTCTCTGCAATTCTTCGGTTATTTACTACATAAATGAAAAGTTAAAGGCCTTTATGAAGAATAATTTAGGCAAGTTTATTCAAAATCGTTACAGCCGTTTCCGAGAAAAATGTAAAAAAGTGTAAAATCCGTGATAATAATAATAATAATAAAAGGCTTAGCGAACCCGGAGGTTCGATGCCGATACCACTAATCGCTGTCTACAAATCTCGGTCCACCGACTACCTTCGAAACCCAAATTCATTAGATCACTCTTAATACTATCCTCCCACCTACGTTTCGGTCTACCCCTCGGACGTTTACCAGTCAGCTCAGCGTTTATTAACTTTTTAGGAATTCGTTCGTTACTGAGCCCAACAACTTTGCAAGCCCATTTCAACCGTCGCGATGATATCACTTCGATTATATTAACAGGGTGCATGCTCCGCAATTCCGCGTTGTGTAATCTCCTAAACTCTCCAGTTGACTCATCCTTTTTCGGACCAAATATTTTACGCAGTACCTTATTCTCGAATACCTTAAGGCGTTGTTCATCCTTCAAGGTTAGCGGCCACGTTTCACACCCATACAGAACTGTAGGCAAGATAATAGTTTTGTATATTCTAAGTTTTAAGTTTCTGGACAAAATGCGCGACCTAAGTAATGTTGACACCGAAAAATAACAAGCATTTCCCGCCTTTAACCGCGCCTTTATTTCCTCTTGAATTTCGTTTTTTCTAGTAATCACAGACCCCAAATACTTAAATTTCTCAACGTGTTCAAACCTATTTTCTCCTATATCTATATCCTCAAAATCGCCTCTGTTTCTATTGCTAACCATATATTTCGTCTTATCCGTATTTATTTTGAGGCCAACCTCTTTCCCAGCTGTCATCAACGTTGCTGTATTCAGTTTTATAGTTTCCGCGTCCTCACTTAATAATACCAAATCATCCGCAAACCCCAGCACGGATATTCTACCACCCAGATCTAAACCCCTTTCGGTAAGCATTACCTTTCTAATGACATACTCTAATGCTAAATTAAATAGGACAGGTGAAAGAGAATCGCCTTGTTTTAACCCCGAGCGAACTTCAAATTTCTCCGAAAAATAATTACCTATTCTAACTTTATTGAATGTTTCGGTCATGCACATTCCTACTAGATTTACTAACTTCTTCGGTATTCCCTGCTCAATCAAAATGTTATACAGTCTCCGGCGATCAATGGAATCATAAGCCTTTTTGAAATCCACAAAAAGCTGATGAACTACACCGTTGAATTCTAATTTTTTTTCTAATATTTGCCGTAAGGAAAATATTTGATCGATAGTTGATCGGTTCCGTCTAAAACCACATTGGTAGTCTCCGATAATTTCCTCGGCATATTCCATGATTCGACTAGTTAGGATCAACGAGAATATTTTATAACATACCGGGAGGAGTGATATTCCACGATAGTTATTACACTCCGTCCTCGGACCTTTTTTGTGAATCGGAATAAGTATAGATTCTTTCCATTCTTCGGGCATTTTTTCATTTTCCCAGATCTTTTTAACCAAAAAATGTATTTTAGAAACTCCAGCTTCACCGCACGCTTTTATTATTTCACTGGAAATGTTGTCGATTCCCGCTGCTTTATGAGATTTTAATTTTCCGATGGCTATTTCGACTTCCTCCTTACTCGGTTCTTCAATTAACGGTTCAGCACTCTGATATTCAGAAACAGGAGATTGATTATTATTTCCCGAATTCAAAATACTTTCAAAGTGTTTTTTAAATTTATTCACAATGTCCCCCGGATCGGCCAAGATGTTGTTATTTTCATCTCTAATTGCATTCATTGCTGGTTCAAACTGTTTACGCGATCTGTTTATACCCTTGTACATGTCTCTTACGTTGTTTTCAATTCTATTAGTTTCTATCTCTATTATTTTGTTTTTAAGATATTCTCGTTTTTTATTTTTGAGGAATTTGGACGTTTCATTCATCAAGGCCCGGAAATTAGCAACATTGTTATCGCTTGGATTATTCAAAGCTTTTGGTTTCGCGGCTCTTCTTTTTTCGCACAAGTTTAGACAATCATTATCGAACCACGGTTTATTCTTTTTATTGTCCCTTTTTCCAAGACACAGATTACTTACCTCTTTAATATTATCCCTAATTCCGATCCATAGCTTGTCTACATCTTCGCGATCCTCATCTAAAGATTCCAAGGCTTCAAACCTATTCTTGATTTCTACCGCGAATTGATTTCTAATTGAAGGGTTTTTCAATTTATCTAGATCAAAATTTTCGGAACAAATACGGCTTTCTTTCCTTTTTTTTATATTAAGTTTTTGTCGAAGCTTCGCGATTACTAATTCATGATCTGACCCACATTCTGCCCCACGATAAGACCTCACGTTAATTATACTATTTTGCCATCTTTGTTGTATCAAAACATGATCAATTTGATTGCGTGTTTGTGAATCCGGCGATGTCCACGTATACTTATGAATATCCCTATGTTTAAACGTAGTACTTTTGATTGTTAGGTTTTTCGAGATAGCAAAGTTTATTAGACGGATCCCATTATCATTGCTATGTTCGTGCAAACTTTCTTTACCGATCGTCGGATAGTATACTTCTTCCCTTCCCACCTTTGCGTTTGCGTCCCCTAATATTATTTTCATGCAGTTTCGAGGTAGTTTATCATATACCCACTCTAGTTTATCATAAAATTCGTAAAATCCGTGATATAATAGATATTTCCGGTTAGTCCGATGTGCTGTATCTTTCCTAATACTGGTCCGATTTTGATGATTCTTTTATTGTTTTTTAGATAATTTAATTACCCTTCATACAATTCTACACATAATATACCGTAAAATGCATACTTTTTAAGCTATGCGCAAATAAAATATTCTTTTCATCATAACTTTTTTCCCTGCAATTCCTCGGTTATTTACTACATAAATGAAAAGTTAAAGGCCTTTATGAAGAATAATTTAGGCAAGTTTATTCAAAATCGTTACAGCCGTTTCCGAGAAAAATGTAAAAAAGTGTAAAATCCGTGATATAATAGATATTTCCGGTTAGTCCGATGTGCTGTATCTTTCCTAATACTGGTCCGATTTTGATGATTCTTTTATTGTTTTTTAGATAATTTAATTACCTTTCATACAATTCTACACATAATTTACATTAGAATGCATACTTTTTAAGCTATACGCAAATAAAATATTCTTTTCATCATAACTTTTTTCCCTGCAATTCCTCGGTGATTTACTTCATAAATGAAAAGTTAAAGACCTTTATGAAGAATAATTTAGGCAAGTTTAATTAAAATCGTTAGAGCCGTTTTCGAGAAAATTGTAAAAATGTGTAAAATCGATTATATAAAGTGGCACTTCCAGTTAGTCGATTTTGACGAAAATGTTGCTGTAACATCACATGCATGTGCTAACCTAAAAGATGTAATTTCAGTATAGTACAGCTTTCCGTTTTTGAGCTAGACTGATCACATACACACAGACACACAGACCATTTTGCGAGACTTGGTCATTTGGACTCAGGGGACCTTAAAACATGTATTTCCGTTGAAAACTCGAATTCGATAATTTTCACGATCGCAATACTTCCCCTTACTATATACTTCGTATATAGGTAAGGGAAAGTAATGATTCGCATTTTCATTTCAAAATGGCGACCTATTAGAGATTTTGTACCCCGTAACTCTGCTATTTATAGTGATTATCTCGAAAAATATGACTCATACGAAGAAAATGAATATTAACATTCTTAATGGAAATGTCTTTAATTATTGGATATGTCACATTTTTTTCTACAATGCATCGTTTTCGAGATATTAGTGGAAAACCCAAGAAAGGGGCCTAATGCATCACCTCCTTCCATGAATTGGGCGGAGAATTTTAGTATCTTTACTTCCTAAATATCTCGCAATAAATGCTCTTCGCTCCTCTGTGTTTTTTTCAGGCCCCTTTTGGTTTATTATTTTCAAAACCAAAAAAAGGTCCCCCAGATCTTTGCTGAACTTGGCTGGTATATTTTATAAATTATTCTGTAAATATTCCTATGGAAACCGATTTACCTTTAGTTAGTTATTTGATAACTCGAAAACGTTACATCTCCCGGAAAATAAACCAAAGCAATAAAGAAAGTCGTGTGTATGGACACACCAGATATTTTTGAAAGACAGCTATTTGGAAATAATAAATCATTGTGCAGTATTTTTTTTTTTTTTATTGCACATACAAGCAATACAATCTGTCACACTTAGGTGCAACAGGTACGAGTACTATATGTAGCTACTCTACCGCATTACGATATGAGCGCTACCTTTTCTTTTAACTTAATAATTTAGATACAAATTTTCATAACGTTAAAAAATATGCTTTTAAAAAAAAAAATTAGTTGTCATGACTATAATATAACGCATAATATAACCATTACATAACCCATTCCTTTCTTTAAAGTTCGAAAAAATGCCTTATAATTCAACGAACTGTCACAATCTTCTACCGGTATAAGTTTTCCAAATCATCGAATTACAATTGTCCATCATTGCATTACAAATCCTCACAATCGTCGAAATCACTGAAGTGGCTGAAATTATTATCAGGGACGCCAGAGTAAGTGGAAGATTTAATATCTATCGCTACTGGGGAGTGATTTATAGTGTTCCTCGATGGACGGAATAATAGTGACGGATGGGGGGTGCCGTAACGAGGGGCGCCGATGTCACTCCTAACTGCGCCACTTTATTCTGCGCCTCGTTACTTCGCCTCCTTCAGGACCTGTCCCTGTCTTCCAAGGAGGTGGGGAGGGTGTCACTGTAGCCAGTCCCTGGGGGTACAACTGATATCGTATAGACTAGTTAATGTGATAACATCAATTACAAATTATATACCCAGTAGGAATGCTTAAAATTCCCAACTTCTTGCGCTAAACGACATGTGGCTCAAAATTTCTCAATTGTGATCAGAATTGTTACTGTTTTAATTAGCAATAAACAAAGCAAGTAGTTTTCTCAAAACCAAAAAGAAAAGAGAAATACAGTTCATCCTCTGTATTTAAAAAGGAAGTCGAAAAAAAAATTGTGCGCGGAATACAATGGCCAATATACAAATTTGTTTATTACAGGAGCATAATGGTACCATTTTAATTCCTGCAATTGATTATAAACTTTATTTAATATATTTGAGATTTCAAATATATATATATATATATATATATATATATATATATATATATATATATATATATATATATATATATATATATATATAGATCATGTATCTATCTATGTTAATTATTCTAATTATACATTTTATTCTAATCATACAAATCCGTTTCGAGAATGATAACTAGAGCCCGGATTCTTGTGCAATTGTACTTATTTTTCGGTTGCTTGAAATCGATTGGGGACAAGTTATTTACACGAATTAAAGCATCCGGATTAAGATATGTAAGTTTTATTTTGCACGAAATTGCCCATTTTAAACAAGTATAGATTAATTGCACGTTTTATGTTTTTACTGCATTAAATTGCACATTTAGCCATAATTAAAAAAAAATATATTTGTAAATTGCTTCAAAACATAAACATTGAACCAAAATTACTTAGGACGGATTCACGAAATAATACGTCACTGTTTATAACACATTAAATATAATTCAATTTTCTGGAAAATTCTGAAACTGAAACTGAAAATGGAAGTTTGTTTTGCTCTTGTGATTCGTGGAAAGCCAGCTAATCCTTACCAATCCATTCGCTTTCTTTTATGTTCTACAGTTCTACATTCAGTCTACAGCTGGCAAAATAAATATGCTTACACACAGTTATTCGTACAAATTTATTTTCAATAATTTATTGAAAATTAATTAATTAGTGGATATGATGCCAAACAACATCCCACATAAAATTTTACGAGTGGAGGGAATTGAAAATCCCTACAACCTAATTAAAAACAAATATTGGAAATTGGTCGAACAATAAAATTATTCATGCTGTAACAGTTGTGATATTAAGTAGTTAGTTAGTTAGTTATCTGCTCATGGTTTTCATTTAATTAATTATATCTTATTCAAATATAAACCCAAAATGGGAAAAATTATCATAATTGAAAGACAATCCATCAAAATGGATCGGCAATCCAAAGAGTCAAGTTCTACCGGCAAAGATGAATGGTTCAACTTTTTCGATAAGGATTAAATTATCGATATATCGGAAGACATTTGGGATTGTCTCAATTTACCATGCGATACATAATATAATAAGAAAAATTAGTAATTTATGAAAGAAAACAAAATATGTAGATTTATTTTTTTAAGTATAAACGACGTAAATGACAGAGTTTTATTTTGCGTTGCACATTTTTGCAGGTTTTGGCATTTTTATTGCACGTTTTACCATTTTTTTATTGCACGAAATTCGGCCTCTAATGGTAACTTTTCTGATTTCGATCTGGCACTTAAGTGGTAATAAAAAAATGTGAAAACATATAGTATACTCATTTTTTTTTTCTGTCGATCCTCGGCCCGTCTATAATCTTTCAAATAAATCTGGTGCAGTTTATCAACCTGATTTACCTACCTATAATAATAAAGAATTTTTTTAAAATAATTCTAAAGAGTTCGCATAAACACTATTTGAAATATTTCAAGCAGCATGCACTCCTTCTGGTCTTCTCTCACAAAAGTACAATAAAATAGCTTTTTAAACAATTGCAGTACGACAATTCTGAGCACTATATTTTTGGTTTGTCAAACTGGAAATATATTTTACGTTAAAGTTTCCATTTAGTTTCCAGGAGATGTTTCCATTAAATAAGATAAATTCATTAGGCTTATAATTCCTATTTTTATATTATTACATTACGTTATCACAGAACTTATCGGGAGGATGAGAGCGTCGTGGGAGGGGGTTCGGTCGCATCCGTCTGCTTTCAGACACACTCGGCATTCAATCTAGGGTCATTATAAGATACACTGATAGTCATTATAAGATAAACCGTATCTTTGCTGATACTGGTCCGATTTAAATCTTTTTTTGTTTTTAGAGAATTTTACTACCTTTTATAATTCACTGTACCTGAGGCACTGTGACATCTGAGGCAAATAGCTACCTTAAATACCTAATTTCAGTTTCGTAAAACTTTTCGTTCCTGATCGTGGCTGTTCTCATATAGAGTTTTTCAATAGAAGGGGCGTAAGACATTAAAAAAAAACAAAAAAACATTCTATGTAGCCATGTAATTACTGCTTTGATATAACCGTTGATACAGCACTGTTTGTAGTATTTTGGAAGCAAAAACCTGAGGAATATTTGTAAAGATATTTTAAAAACAAAGTCAGGAGAAGAATATACAGAATTCACTCGTATTATATTAATTCATTGTTATGAAATAGTTCAATACAATATAATTAATTGTAGAAATTTAAGGAGAGCCGTCATCGCTAATGGCTCCAGCAGTCGAAGCGAAGTCGAAAAAATGAATATATATATATATATATATATATATATATATATATATATATATATAATTTAATTAAAAGATACTGGTTTTTACGAGTAAGAATATATCACAAGAAAATCATTTCCTTCTGTCTTATTGCTCCCCGATCCAGTACTCCAGTTTGCAATAAAACACAACAGACATGAAGAAAGTAAATAGAAGGGGAGATAGTAAAGATGGTAGGGAGGGGTTGCGCAGGGCGACCCAGTTGGCCCGCCTATATATCCTACCATCCGGGGCGATATTTCAGCCGCGCACGCTAATGCCACTTGTTGGCCTCGTCGTGCAAGATTTGAATAATAAAACGGACCGGGTCCAATCTAACTCTACATCATACCTACCTCCTTTTAGCCAGCACGGATAAATATCTGTCTTCTATATCCCCTTGTATTTCTTCGGGGCTTTCTCGCTGGCAGTTGGTCTTTGTAGGAGCGGTACTAAGGCGAACTTTGTCCCTTTCGAAGACGGATCCAATGCGGCAAATCTCTTCGTGAAAACTTTGTAGAATAAGATCAGAAAAAAAGAGTGCCGCCCCAGAAAATACTTTAGTAACTCAATTATATACTTACCGAAGGTATTTTAACATGAACTTTACATCATACTTTTGGACTTTTTTACATAGTGCACGAAGCATATGATTGTTCAGTTGATGTTCTTAAATCCTAAGTACAAAGTGAAATACAATGACACGAAAAAACAAACAAAACAAAATTGGTAGTCTGTGGCGTAAGTATTTAGTTTCGTTAACTGGAATTCCATAAATCATTACATTTATATCATTACAAATTAGTTATTAAACCAAAGAAAGTCGTTTTTGAACCTAAAATACGCCATCAACTATGAACACTTAAGGTTCTATACATCGCTCTAAAAAACATATCGCTTTAAAAAAAAAAGTTTAAAACAATATACAAAAATACAATTTTAAAATGAGCCGTCCGATTATGTATAATTTAGGATTACAAAATATTTTACGAAGTATTTTATATTGTATGTATTTAATAAGAAAGGTATTCGATCGTGTAGTTAATCACCAAAGCTAAATTAATTAATAATTACAAAAATTAATTGGTGAAAGTTTCGACTCGGACCTTTGATTACTTCAACGGAGCATTATAATCACCTAGACCTAAGATTCATATAAATGGGTACAATGCATACTAACTTTTATTTTGTTACATATCAATTTAATCTCGCAATCAATCCAGCTTACGAATCTTTATAATTTGACATCGAATAACTGGTCGTTCATAATGAAATAATCGAACAGCTACGCAGGTGCTATAAATTATCTTTACAATATCGGAAAATGCATGGAGACCATAGCGCGTGTTCTAGCATTGATGGATGAGCGACATGAGAGGATCGGTAAATACCAAGACCATAACTACCCCTCCGGGAACCATAATATCAACTGCTCTCTCGCTTCTGTCAGCGCCTAATACCCTACTGTGTTCGGTCAGCCGGAATCTTTTCTATAGGACAAAAGCGTTACATATTTAAATTTGTTAATTCGCATAATTATATCTTAATGTATAGTAGAGTAACTGACAATTTCTTTTATTACTTTATATTTTTTTTTTTTATTTCGGAATATTATTTAACCCTTTAAAGGACTTAGGTCCTCTCATGCACAATAAAAATGTTTATGTGTTGATATAATGGATATTGGTTATAGCAATAAGGAATGGCACTGAAAAAATGTTTAAAGAAAATTCTCTCCTCCAAAAAACTGGGTGGGGCATATACGGCCGTGCCGAGTTTGGTACATAAAATTTCATTAAAGTTTTTCTTTGATTAGATATCATGTGTTTATATTGACAACAAACACAATAAATTAGGGATTGATACGGATGTCAACTGAAACACAATAAAAATATTTATACTTTCTTATATTCATTTACTATTAAAAAAAAACATTGCTGATCAGAATAAGACATATTATAAAAGCTCAATACACTTACAAATAATTATATAGACTAAAAATGTCAATATATACAAATAATAATGAAAAATAAAAGCTACGTCAAGCTGGGACAATTTTACCAGTTTTACCATGTATGATAAATAAAAATCTGGTGCGGTGCGCGCATGACACAACTTTCCCTTACCGTCCTATAATAATCATCTTTTTAATACAATTATAAAGAGTTCACATAAACATGCTTCTAATAAACTCAGCAGCATACACATCTTCTCCCACTTAAGTACAATAAAAAAAAAATTTAAACAATTTTAGTACAACAATCCTAAATTAATAAGTCAATCGAAATTATTAAGTCAATTTTCGCTTTTGTATTCTTAAATTACTTTATTACAGAGCGTATTGTTTACAACAGATTGGCGGATTGGTGGGAGGAGGTTCGGTCGGATCCGTCTCCTTTAGGATGGGCTTGGTTATCCATCTAGGGTCTTGTACTCCTCATAAAATACACTATATCTTTGCTAATACTGGTCCGATTTTGATGATTCTTTTATTGTTTTGTAGATAATTTTATTACCTTTGATACAATTCTACACATAATTTACATTAGAATGCATACTTTTTAAGCTATACGCAAATAAAATATTCTTTTCATTATAAATTTTTTCTCTGCAATTCTTCGGTTATTTACTACATAAATGAAAAGTTAAAGGCCTTTATGAAGAATAATTTAGGCAAGTTTATTCAAAATCGTTACAGCCGTTTCCGAGAAAAATGTAAAAAAGTGTAAAATCCGTGATAATAATAATAATAATAAAAGGCTTAGCGAACCCGGAGGTTCGATGCCGATACCACTAATCGCTGTCTACAAATCTCGGTCCACCGACTACCTTCGAAACCCAAATTCATTAGATCACTCTTAATACTATCCTCCCACCTACGTTTCGGTCTACCCCTCGGACGTTTACCAGTCAGCTCAGCGTTTATTAACTTTTTAGGAATTCGTTCGTTACTGAGCCCAACAACTTTGCAAGCCCATTTCAACCGTCGCGATGATATCACTTCGATTATATTAACAGGGTGCATGCTCCGCAATTCCGCGTTGTGTAATCTCCTAAACTCTCCAGTTGACTCATCCTTTTTCGGACCAAATATTTTACGCAGTACCTTATTCTCGAATACCTTAAGGCGTTGTTCATCCTTCAAGGTTAGCGGCCACGTTTCACACCCATACAGAACTGTAGGCAAGATAATAGTTTTGTATATTCTAAGTTTTAAGTTTCTGGACAAAATGCGCGACCTAAGTAATGTTGACACCGAAAAATAACAAGCATTTCCCGCCTTTAACCGCGCCTTTATTTCCTCTTGAATTTCGTTTTTTCTAGTAATCACAGACCCCAAATACTTAAATTTCTCAACGTGTTCAAACCTATTTTCTCCTATATCTATATCCTCAAAATCGCCTCTGTTTCTATTGCTAACCATATATTTCGTCTTATCCGTATTTATTTTGAGGCCAACCTCTTTCCCAGCTGTCATCAACGTTGCTGTATTCAGTTTTATAGTTTCCGCGTCCTCACTTAATAATACCAAATCATCCGCAAACCCCAGCACGGATATTCTACCACCCAGATCTAAACCCCTTTCGGTAAGCATTACCTTTCTAATGACATACTCTAATGCTAAATTAAATAGGACAGGTGAAAGAGAATCGCCTTGTTTTAACCCCGAGCGAACTTCAAATTTCTCCGAAAAATAATTACCTATTCTAACTTTATTGAATGTTTCGGTCATGCACATTCCTACTAGATTTACTAACTTCTTCGGTATTCCCTGCTCAATCAAAATGTTATACAGTCTCCGGCGATCAATGGAATCATAAGCCTTTTTGAAATCCACAAAAAGCTGATGAACTACACCGTTGAATTCTAATTTTTTTTCTAATATTTGCCGTAAGGAAAATATTTGATCGATAGTTGATCGGTTCCGTCTAAAACCACATTGGTAGTCTCCGATAATTTCCTCGGCATATTCCATGATTCGACTAGTTAGGATCAACGAGAATATTTTATAACATACCGGGAGGAGTGATATTCCACGATAGTTATTACACTCCGTCCTCGGACCTTTTTTGTGAATCGGAATAAGTATAGATTCTTTCCATTCTTCGGGCATTTTTTCATTTTCCCAGATCTTTTTAACCAAAAAATGTATTTTAGAAACTCCAGCTTCACCGCACGCTTTTATTATTTCACTGGAAATGTTGTCGATTCCCGCTGCTTTATGAGATTTTAATTTTCCGATGGCTATTTCGACTTCCTCCTTACTCGGTTCTTCAATTAACGGTTCAGCACTCTGATATTCAGAAACAGGAGATTGATTATTATTTCCCGAATTCAAAATACTTTCAAAGTGTTTTTTAAATTTATTCACAATGTCCCCCGGATCGGCCAAGATGTTGTTATTTTCATCTCTAATTGCATTCATTGCTGGTTCAAACTGTTTACGCGATCTGTTTATACCCTTGTACATGTCTCTTACGTTGTTTTCAATTCTATTAGTTTCTATCTCTATTATTTTGTTTTTAAGATATTCTCGTTTTTTATTTTTGAGGAATTTGGACGTTTCATTCATCAAGGCCCGGAAATTAGCAACATTGTTATCGCTTGGATTATTCAAAGCTTTTGGTTTCGCGGCTCTTCTTTTTTCGCACAAGTTTAGACAATCATTATCGAACCACGGTTTATTCTTTTTATTGTCCCTTTTTCCAAGACACAGATTACTTACCTCTTTAATATTATCCCTAATTCCGATCCATAGCTTGTCTACATCTTCGCGATCCTCATCTAAAGATTCCAAGGCTTCAAACCTATTCTTGATTTCTACCGCGAATTGATTTCTAATTGAAGGGTTTTTCAATTTATCTAGATCAAAATTTTCGGAACAAATACGGCTTTCTTTCCTTTTTTTTATATTAAGTTTTTGTCGAAGCTTCGCGATTACTAATTCATGATCTGACCCACATTCTGCCCCACGATAAGACCTCACGTTAATTATACTATTTTGCCATCTTTGTTGTATCAAAACATGATCAATTTGATTGCGTGTTTGTGAATCCGGCGATGTCCACGTATACTTATGAATATCCCTATGTTTAAACGTAGTACTTTTGATTGTTAGGTTTTTCGAGATAGCAAAGTTTATTAGACGGATCCCATTATCATTGCTATGTTCGTGCAAACTTTCTTTACCGATCGTCGGATAGTATACTTCTTCCCTTCCCACCTTTGCGTTTGCGTCCCCTAATATTATTTTCATGCAGTTTCGAGGTAGTTTATCATATACCCACTCTAGTTTATCATAAAATTCGTAAAATCCGTGATATAATAGATATTTCCGGTTAGTCCGATGTGCTGTATCTTTCCTAATACTGGTCCGATTTTGATGATTCTTTTATTGTTTTTTAGATAATTTAATTACCCTTCATACAATTCTACACATAATATACCGTAAAATGCATACTTTTTAAGCTATGCGCAAATAAAATATTCTTTTCATCATAACTTTTTTCCCTGCAATTCCTCGGTTATTTACTACATAAATGAAAAGTTAAAGGCCTTTATGAAGAATAATTTAGGCAAGTTTATTCAAAATCGTTACAGCCGTTTCCGAGAAAAATGTAAAAAAGTGTAAAATCCGTGATATAATAGATATTTCCGGTTAGTCCGATGTGCTGTATCTTTCCTAATACTGGTCCGATTTTGATGATTCTTTTATTGTTTTTTAGATAATTTAATTACCTTTCATACAATTCTACACATAATTTACATTAGAATGCATACTTTTTAAGCTATACGCAAATAAAATATTCTTTTCATCATAACTTTTTTCCCTGCAATTCCTCGGTGATTTACTTCATAAATGAAAAGTTAAAGACCTTTATGAAGAATAATTTAGGCAAGTTTAATTAAAATCGTTAGAGCCGTTTTCGAGAAAATTGTAAAAATGTGTAAAATCGATTATATAAAGTGGCACTTCCAGTTAGTCGATTTTGACGAAAATGTTGCTGTAACATCACATGCATGTGCTAACCTAAAAGATGTAATTTCAGTATAGTACAGCTTTCCGTTTTTGAGCTAGACTGATCACATACACACAGACACACAGACCATTTTGCGAGACTTGGTCATTTGGACTCAGGGGACCTTAAAACATGTATTTCCGTTGAAAACTCGAATTCGATAATTTTCACGATCGCAATACTTCCCCTTACTATATACTTCGTATATAGGTAAGGGAAAGTAATGATTCGCATTTTCATTTCAAAATGGCGACCTATTAGAGATTTTGTACCCCGTAACTCTGCTATTTATAGTGATTATCTCGAAAAATATGACTCATACGAAGAAAATGAATATTAACATTCTTAATGGAAATGTCTTTAATTATTGGATATGTCACATTTTTTTCTACAATGCATCGTTTTCGAGATATTAGTGGAAAACCCAAGAAAGGGGCCTAATGCATCACCTCCTTCCATGAATTGGGCGGAGAATTTTAGTATCTTTACTTCCTAAATATCTCGCAATAAATGCTCTTCGCTCCTCTGTGTTTTTTTCAGGCCCCTTTTGGTTTATTATTTTCAAAACCAAAAAAAGGTCCCCCAGATCTTTGCTGAACTTGGCTGGTATATTTTATAAATTATTCTGTAAATATTCCTATGGAAACCGATTTACCTTTAGTTAGTTATTTGATAACTCGAAAACGTTACATCTCCCGGAAAATAAACCAAAGCAATAAAGAAAGTCGTGTGTATGGACACACCAGATATTTTTGAAAGACAGCTATTTGGAAATAATAAATCATTGTGCAGTATTTTTTTTTTTTTTTTATTGCACATACAAGCAATACAATCTGTCACACTTAGGTGCAACAGGTACGAGTACTATATGTAGCTACTCTACCGCATTACGATATGAGCGCTACCTTTTCTTTTAACTTAATAATTTAGATACAAATTTTCATAACGTTAAAAAATATGCTTTTAAAAAAAAAAATTAGTTGTCATGACTATAATATAACGCATAATATAACCATTACATAACCCATTCCTTTCTTTAAAGTTCGAAAAAATGCCTTATAATTCAACGAACTGTCACAATCTTCTACCGGTATAAGTTTTCCAAATCATCGAATTACAATTGTCCATCATTGCATTACAAATCCTCACAATCGTCGAAATCACTGAAGTGGCTGAAATTATTATCAGGGACGCCAGAGTAAGTGGAAGATTTAATATCTATCGCTACTGGGGAGTGATTTATAGTGTTCCTCGATGGACGGAATAATAGTGACGGATGGGGGGTGCCGTAACGAGGGGCGCCGATGTCACTCCTAACTGCGCCACTTTATTCTGCGCCTCGTTACTTCGCCTCCTTCAGGACCTGTCCCTGTCTTCCAAGGAGGTGGGGAGGGTGTCACTGTAGCCAGTCCCTGGGGGTACAACTGATATCGTATAGACTAGTTAATGTGATAACATCAATTACAAATTATATACCCAGTAGGAATGCTTAAAATTCCCAACTTCTTGCGCTAAACGACATGTGGCTCAAAATTTCTCAATTGTGATCAGAATTGTTACTGTTTTAATTAGCAATAAACAAAGCAAGTAGTTTTCTCAAAACCAAAAAGAAAAGAGAAATACAGTTCATCCTCTGTATTTAAAAAGGAAGTCGAAAAAAAAATTGTGCGCGGAATACAATGGCCAATATACAAATTTGTTTATTACAGGAGCATAATGGTACCATTTTAATTCCTGCAATTGATTATAAACTTTATTTAATATATTTGAGATTTCAAATATATATATATATATATATATATATATATATATATATATATATATATATATATATATATATATATATATATATATATATATATATATAGATCATGTATCTATCTATGTTAATTATTCTAATTATACATTTTATTCTAATCATACAAATCCGTTTCGAGAATGATAACTAGAGCCCGGATTCTTGTGCAATTGTACTTATTTTTCGGTTGCTTGAAATCGATTGGGGACAAGTTATTTACACGAATTAAAGCATCCGGATTAAGATATGTAAGTTTTATTTTGCACGAAATTGCCCATTTTAAACAAGTATAGATTAATTGCACGTTTTATGTTTTTACTGCATTAAATTGCACATTTAGCCATAATTAAAAAAAAATATATTTGTAAATTGCTTCAAAACATAAACATTGAACCAAAATTACTTAGGACGGATTCACGAAATAATACGTCACTGTTTATAACACATTAAATATAATTCAATTTTCTGGAAAATTCTGAAACTGAAACTGAAAATGGAAGTTTGTTTTGCTCTTGTGATTCGTGGAAAGCCAGCTAATCCTTACCAATCCATTCGCTTTCTTTTATGTTCTACAGTTCTACATTCAGTCTACAGCTGGCAAAATAAATATGCTTACACACAGTTATTCGTACAAATTTATTTTCAATAATTTATTGAAAATTAATTAATTAGTGGATATGATGCCAAACAACATCCCACATAAAATTTTACGAGTGGAGGGAATTGAAAATCCCTACAACCTAATTAAAAACAAATATTGGAAATTGGTCGAACAATAAAATTATTCATGCTGTAACAGTTGTGATATTAAGTAGTTAGTTAGTTAGTTATCTGCTCATGGTTTTCATTTAATTAATTATATCTTATTCAAATATAAACCCAAAATGGGAAAAATTATCATAATTGAAAGACAATCCATCAAAATGGATCGGCAATCCAAAGAGTCAAGTTCTACCGGCAAAGATGAATGGTTCAACTTTTTCGATAAGGATTAAATTATCGATATATCGGAAGACATTTGGGATTGTCTCAATTTACCATGCGATACATAATATAATAAGAAAAATTAGTAATTTATGAAAGAAAACAAAATATGTAGATTTATTTTTTTAAGTATAAACGACGTAAATGACAGAGTTTTATTTTGCGTTGCACATTTTTGCAGGTTTTGGCATTTTTATTGCACGTTTTACCATTTTTTTATTGCACGAAATTCGGCCTCTAATGGTAACTTTTCTGATTTCGATCTGGCACTTAAGTGGTAATAAAAAAATGTGAAAACATATAGTATACTCATTCCCTAATGCTTACATCAGTATGAATGCATGAATACACAGGAGCGCTACCCATATATATACGTAGATTAATTATAAGAAATTAAGAATGAAAATAAAACACTTTATTTTAGTGCGATTTATTTATTTATTTAATTTCCACAATTTATTAAGACTATGTAAGTAACACCGGCGTTGGTAATTGATATATTGTTTTAAAAATTTGGGACAATTTGTCTTGGACATTCTTTAGGTATATCATTTAGGTATAAATTTTCATTTGTCTAGAAATAAGTATAAAAAATGGGGTTTGACTGATTTCATCTCATTGGTCCGGTAAAACCTCCTATGTGTGAAACACGTGATTTTACAGTACAAGGAAAAAACTGATTTATAACCAATGTTATAAAATATAATTTTATAAACGTTCCAACATATTAGGTAGTAAATAACTGCGAAATCATCTATGTGAGAACTGTTTTTGAAGTGTCTCATGTGTGATTTCTTGTGGTAACTGTTGCGTATTCGGTAAATGCACTATAGGTAAACAGTAAATTTGTTTTAGGAGTATTCTTTTCGATCAATTAAAATAATGCTTCAATTCTTTAGCAAATGAGTGCTTTTCGCCAGCGCATAAGGGATAAAATATTATAACTGATTTCTACTGATTAACGCATAACTGATTTTTACTGATGAACACATAACTGATTTTTACTGATTTTTCATAACACCCATAACATATGTTGGTTGTGAACTTCTGTTTATTAATTTTGTATCAGACTTTTGTATGGAAAGTTCTACCTCTATTCTGAATCAAAGTAATTTTGTATTTTTCAATCCAGATGAGGCCTGCATTGATTAAAACTGCTCTAAGAGAGCCTTTGGAATGTTCCAATAGTCTCTTAATTATAATTTTTATCTCTTCCTTTATTTTTGCTCTCATTATTTATTTATGATCCTTCTGGAAGGCTCTTCCTGTTTTTTTCTCAATCGAGATATCTCTGCTAGAATTTAAGCAAAAACCATTTAAAATTGTACAGTTCATCTAAATTGAAAAAAATATTAATAAACTCTCTTAAGATGACTTTTAATTGTAATTTAGAGGGAAGTCTTCTGAAATTTAATTAATTGGTAGTGAGTTGGGACTTCCATTAACTCTTAATTATGCATGGATATAATTAACAGGCTAAACATTTTTATTATTATCTAGATAAGCTAATTTTAAGGATGTAAAAATTTTGGCTCATTGCAGATATATGAAACATGTATTTTGTAGAATATATTGCCAAATAAACTGCTTTAGGATTGGCGGTTTGTATAGTGAAACTCAACTAAATTTAAATAATTAAAGTTTTTATTTATAAACATTATTGTTACTAATCTCATAGAATATGAATACTAACTAGAATATTAAACAGATATACTAACTAAAATATAATAAAATATTAAATGAAGAACTAAACAGGAGGTATTCCCATCTATCCAAGTAAATGTTTTGCTCCTTAAAAGTACAACAAATATTAAATGAGGTTGAGAAGACATCATGTAGAACATTAAAGGGATAAAAATAAATTAGAAAATAAAACAAACTATAAGAAACTCAATAAATTTTGATTTGAAGTAAAATAAATTTGCTTACACTCAATTTTTTTTTTTAAAATTAATTAACAAATAAATTTGCTTAAGTTTACTGTTTTAATAATAGATATTTCTATCAACTTATAAATGGATCCGATCAAAAATACTCATACCATCAGCCGGATTGGCAATGCAAAATGTAATTTTCTTAGCAAATATCAAGTGAATCAATTCAGTGTTTTTTAAAACCAATTTTCACAAAGTAATACACGTGAATCATAATTTTAAACCAATAAATTTATAGAAAAAATAAAAACGCTGCAAATTATTACACAATGGTTTATTATTTCTGCTTAGAAATATTTCAAAAATATCTATTCTGTCCAAATAAAAAAAAATTTAAGCAGTAGGCACTAAAGTAAAAGAAATTTGAAGCTTGTCCCAAGATGATCGCCGTGAGAGTGCCGAACTGGGAGTGTTAAAAAAAAACTCTACTTGTAATGACAGTTTTTTCTGTGATGGTCAGGACATGTAATCAGAGGGTAAAATCATACAAAGGAAATATTTGATGTGCAATTCAGTAGGAAAAACAAAAAAAAGGAAACACTAAGGAAGCTAAAGGAAGTACAGAAATAATCCAAGGAAGGATAAAGCAGAGAGATACGAAGAAGTCAGAAGTCCAATAGATAAGTCAGGGACACGATGACCAGCCGCACCAGAGAATTAGTCTACAATGTTCATTACGCTCTGAGCTCATAACTCTATATCTTACGATAATCTGGTCCGATTCAAGTGATTTTTTTCCCTTTTGTAAGGAATTTCGTCAGCTTTCGTTTAAATACAATTAAAAAAAAATTGAGGACGGATTTTTTTTATTCGATATTTATGCCTTGGTATGCTGATTCCAAAACACCTTACGTTTCCCCTCAATCTTTATAAATTGCCGAGTTATGGGCTAATAAGATCTCTAATCGGCCGCCATTTTGAAATAAATGGTTTCAAACGGATGGTATTGTCGAGTTTAGAGGATCATCCTGGGGTGATATTATATATCTATACGATACTAGAGGTGATATTGGTATATATGATATATACATTGGTACCGAATCTCAAAAAAAAAATCGGTCCAGTAGTCTCGGAGAAAAGCCGCGGACGGATGGATTTTTTTTTTTATTCGATATTTGGATTCTACGTATCTTGAAACGTAAAACCTTAAATTTTGAGAGAGAGTTACAAAAAATATTTTCTTTGGTCGATTCCAAAGACCTAAATAGGATAATATTCTTGAAAATAATAAACCAAAATTACTGAAAAGTTAACTAACCGGAGGTCACTTAAGTGGATGGCGTAAAATTCACTGTTACAATTTCAAAAATTGTACCCAATCTTCCACGGTAAAGTCTTTTTGAAAACTGATAGAGGCTATACTTCAATACCTTAAGAGCGATACAGAAGATAAAGAAACTCAAGTTTGAGCACCAAACCTAAACTAAAAATTGAGGAAAATCATGTATTTTGCGGGATACTCTACCAAATTGAGGGTTAAATGATTTATTTGTTTATCACTCACATTTGATTTTTTCCTTTTGGGGTCTTATCCCCATCATGAGACATACAATTTTTCTAAAATACATCGTAAATTATTAATACTTTAATTTTTATATTTAATTTATATCGAATTTTCCTATAGCAATAACTTTTTTCTTTCTTCTCTCTTAAAATATTAATTTAAACCTGCCAACAGTGAGTTGACAATCAGCAAATGAGCTAACGATATAGGGAGCAACAACATGTGAGGCATGAGGAATCTCTTCCACGGCTTGAATCTCTTACCTTTGTTAGTCAAGAAAGGAGATCTCTCATCTAGCACCTCGTTAGTCTCCTCTAATGGTCGTAACCATATCTCTAATCAGTATGTTGATACTGATATAATAACCGTGGAAGTTATTATAAAATCTTTGATAAAGAGTCCTGGCATGTTCGTCGACTGTTTGTAGCGTTACTTTTCGTCAGTGTGTAGGGGTTTGTTAGTCAAGTACCAAAGTGGATTTGTGATGAATCGTAATATTTTTGACTGGAAAGTTTGAAGTTTTTGTATGTGGGTAAAAAAACGAGTTGTTCTTAGAAATGGAGGATGACACTGACCGAACCATATTTTTTTTTTAAATCAGTTTTTTGCACTCTTTTTTTTTGTCCTAAAACGTATACATTAAGTGAGATTTCGAAAACTCTATTTTTTCTGACCCATAACCATAATCCTCCCCCTTCCCTACCTCCGGTTGTTGGGGATGTAATTATTTCAGCGGATAAAGTGTAACGATATATTTATATCTATTTTTTTTTTGTTCTAACCATAAAGAAATTATTGCTATAACTCTTATTGCGAAGATAAAAGTAGTTGGTAATGACTGCTCATAGCATATTAAAAAAATGTTAGACAAACATTTATAGTTGTCGGCAGAAATAATTTAGCTACTGGCGCACTTGACCTCTTGCTAAAATAATACCCAACCGGAGCCTCCCAGTCTGTATCCTGTGCTCTCCCTATTTCATCCCTATTCAGCATTTGCTCACTTACCATTTAGAAATAAATATAAATTGTATTGGAAGTGGATCGGAATGAGGGTAGTGGGTTGTACTCGGCTATTAAGGAACTTTCATGAGTAAACATAAAAATGGAAAAACATAAACATGCTTTTATTTTTCTCAGTACATTGATTTAATCCTATGATCGTTCTTTTTAGAAAATTTTGGTTTCTTTTTTATGGCATTTATTTTAATTTATTTTTTTACCCGACTACGGCGAAGCCACAAGGAGGGTTTTGTGTTTAGCTTAGTAGGCATCTAACGATTTTTTTGAGCAAACGGCTCAACCAATTTTCAAGATTAATGGCTCAAATTATTCGTTGTGATCTCGTGAATGATTTGAAACATTTTGAGCAGAAATTACTCCATAAATATTGTATTAAATATGGTACAGGCACCGATTTTAATGCTTGATGGCTCAAATTACTAAGTGAATTCTCGTGAAAGTTTTGAAACATTGCGAGCATATCAAAATACTGATATGCTCAATGTACTTGCTTATCTACTTAAGCACATTGGTGGTAAATGAAATTGACGCTCCTGAATATTGAACCTTGGTGTTGAAGTCGGCTGTCTTCTACTACAAGTTTCGGGTCCTTCAAGTCAATTTCGTCCCGTTCATCTGTGCATGTCAAAATACAGAAAGCTCTTTGCACCTATGCATGTAAACATACGGAAAGTAAATTAATGTATAAAGAAGATAATATAATATATAAAATATAAGTATATAATTAATGAGTAAAGAAGAGTCTTAATTTTCGTTTGGATTTGGAAGGCGCCCGACTGCAACAAACTTCAATATTCCTGGGTGTCAACTTCACCAACAACCGACCAATGCGCTTAAGTAGATATGCAAGTACATTTTGTTCCTTAGGAGAAATAGGATTGTAAGGTAGTCGTGGTTTTCTAAAACAAAAATATTTTTTTTATATTACTAATGCTAATTTATTCCTTATTTTAATTCAGTCATACTTATCACATGAACACATTTAAATAACGGAATATTTTGGTCACCCGCATTAAGGGACAGAAGGGATTTTATATTCAATTCTATTCGGAATTCAACATTTAGAATACCTGCTTCGAATTCTAAAAACTTGTAAGCATTGAGTTTCAAGTGGATTTTGAAATCTTCAGTCTTTTATTTTGAATTTTCGTATTGCGATATCAGATTTGGATTCCGGAGCCTTACCATTCATGTATATTACGTCTGTTACTATACATGGATATTACGCCTACCTCAGTTATTCTAAAATTCAGAAAAGCATGGTTATAAAAAAAAGAATCAAAAGTTTATATTATTTGAATTTTATGCGATTCCCAAATAAGAAAGAATACTGCGAAGTAAAAAATTTTAAAAATGAAATTCAGTAATCGAGCATTGTATTGAAATGGTAATGAAGGATGTACGCTACCACGAGTTGTTAGAATGTATAAGAAATTATATTGTAAAATGAAATGTTTTTATCTCGAAGAATTTTATTTTTCTCCATTTTTGAACCGATTGAATTATAAAATTCGTTGTACTTTTACAAAACCTTATTTTTTTTTAAATTTATCTAAACCAGAGGATTTATTATACACTATTATTATCAAATTAGAGGATCTAATTATAGGTATCCAAGTTGAGGGTGATAATTACCTTATGTTATTTTATTTTTCATAACATTTTTATTATATAATTTGTATGTTACGTAGTGGATACCAGATCCGCGGTATGCTTTTTAATTAAACATAAATATCAAAATAATTTTTAAAAATTTCGGAAATAAATAAGTATTAAAAAAAAAATGATAAAAAAAATCGAAATTTTAGATTATTCACAAAAAGATTTTGAATTGATAATTTTAACCTATTACTATTAGTAATATTGTATATATTTTAATAAGTATTGTAAGATTTTTTTTTTTTTTTTTTTTATGATTGTCCTAAAATTAGGTGTGTTTAAAAGAAAAAATATATTTAATTATACACTTCTTTTTTTTTTAAAACCTAGTTTTAGGCCTTTTAAATACAAAAAAAAATATTTTTTCTTGCATTACTAAATATATGTATTTCATATATATGGTATATTTATATATATATATATATATATATATATATATATATATATATATATATATATATATATATATATATGTTTATAAAGGGTGTTCAAATTTTAGGTTTATTTTTTTATTTTAAATAAATGACATAAATTCTGTGAAATCTTTATTTATTTTTATTGGAAATTATAATGAAAAAGTATGTCGTTCAAGTGACCTTTTCTGGTAGCTCGGCAGGCTGCCAAATCTTTTACCAAAATTTTGAATAACTTTTTCGCATAATGATTGTTCAGTTAGTGATATTTGCTCGATGGTGTTGCCTTTGAGATGTTGAATAGTTTAAGGATTATCCGCATAAACTTCAAGAAACCTCATAAGAAGAAGTCTAATGGTGTTAAATCGAATGATCTTGGTGCCAATTCACGTCTGTACTTCGAGAAATTATTCAATTATTAAACTTCTCTTTCAAAAGATCGATTGATTTCGTTTCTGTGTGGCAAGTTGCACCGTCCACCGATCCGTTTTAACTTGAATTTATGTTCTATATAATGTTCTGGAATGTATTTACTTCATACATGAAAAAACATCGGTGTAATCTAATATCTACCTGTAAAAAAAATTGCAACAAATTTAAAAAGATACCTGAAATTTGAACATCCTTAATATATAATATCAATAGACATTATGTTATAAAATTTGAATTGGATTATTGCAATTTAATACTTAATTTTTTTATACTTAAGGATGACCTTAATTTAGGTCAATATGCTTATTTTAATTAAAATATGCTTGTATTCAATATTGTCATTTGAATTAAATCTAAAATTAAGAAAGGATTTTTAACCTATTTATTATTTTTTAAGTTTTCAGGAGAATTCTTTAATGTTTTTGAATATTTGATATTTTTTTTAAACTGTTTAAAAAATTATAATGCATGATCATTGAATTTAATATGTTATAAACGGACCATTTTTAATTATACAACAGCTTTTTTACTTAAAACATTAACAAGCAACAAAAGAATAAAGGATCGCCTGTTCTGAATCCTGCTGCAGATGGAAGGATGAGTCGGATATTGTCTTCTGCTATGTCAGAGAGCGAGTGGGATAATCCTGATCCTGCGAATCAAATTTGTGATGTGTTTCACAAATCGCACTAATGATGGTCCACTTAAGAGGATTATGGCACATCCCTTGTGATAGCTACACTTGATAATTCTCTCCGGATTATTTCCGCCACTCCATACAAGAACACGGATTGAGGTCAAGAAAGGAGTGTTTAGTTTTTATATTGACCCGTCTCAATTTACTATAAAAATATTTTTAAATGCTGATTATCAATTGCCCGAAATAGGAGACAAATAAAACAAATTCGTGGGATCAATACTCCAATATTGGTATTGAAATACTGATTTCTTGTATAGCGTGGTATTGAGAAACAGATTAAATAAAAAAATGAAATTTTAAACTTGCTTCTTGAACTACTTTTTAATTCCAATGATTATTCATGTTAATTGATATTTTTAATGTGTTTTATTGCTTAAAAAGATTTTCAAAATAAAAAACATTCCAAGGTTTTTATTTAATAATTAATATTTATTTCGTATACTTTTTTTTTTTCTCACAAAAGTCTAATGGTTTTAATGTATTTATTTTATTAACTGTTATCCTTCTAATATTCGTCGAATGTAGTTCATTAATTATGAACAAACAAAAAACAATTTTTTAGGTAGGGTTACGGTAAATTTGAAATTATTACAACAGAGATGAGTGGATAGATTTTTTCGAAATAATTTTTTTAGTGCCTGGGGACCTTAAAACTTGTTGACTAAGTTCGATTTTGAAATACAACATCTGACCAATAACATTGCTTTTCATACTCCTGGCGGTGGAAAAAATAAAACTTTAATCTGCATTCAATAATAAATAAACTTTCAATAGTGCATACTATTCTTGATTGGCTGTCTCAATCATTTTAGACATAATTCTAATAGCATTAGCTAGATATTTAATGTTCTCCCCTGCCTCTACTATTTTTATTATTTTTCGTCATTAGAAGTCGGCCAAGTTCATGTCAGAGATGTTTATTTGGATTTAAGGCCTTCCAGATGCCCGTCTTAAACTCAGAAGGTCTGTGTGTGTACTTAATTATTTTGTTTGTTATTGATGCCTTCCGAAATTGTACATGAATGTAAATAGAAAATAATTTGCATTTTAATTATATGCTTTGCCTATTTTGTTTAAACACATATTTCTTTATTATATATTATTATTTATAAATCATAAGGATGATTTAATGCATTATAAACATGTAACTAGAAGCTACATGATCCTATTATACTGTAAGGACTTCCGACATTGTGTTTCCACTTGTCCGGAATATTCACCACCACCCACTTATTGTAAACCAACTCAATCGTTGAAGGGGACTAATGGATTCCGATTTCTATAGACTGTTGTAATTTTCTAAGTACTGTCAAATTTAATATCAATCAATAGCAGTGAGTGGTACATTTCTACGTTTTTACATTGTACATAAAATTAAATAAGAACAAAAATATCATAGCACAACTATGCATGTGTTTCTAGAACTCCTGAAGACCCCCAACCACCCCTACTATCGCTTCCCGCTCATCTGTAAGTGCAAATTAACAGCTGCTAATGCTCAACACTTAAGTGGAGTAATTGGCTTAAACTCCATTAGTCACACCTTACAAAAGGTCTCTGTATCTGTTCCATTTTAGTCTTCCTGGAGGATTGTAAGGATGAGTGGAGTTGGGTAGGAATTGGATTATGGGATTTGGATGATGGTAAAAGTTCTTATGAAATTTAATTTCAGAAAACTTCTAACTTTGTATTTCATCGAACCGAAATGGTTAGTGTCCTTCCAGGTTTTAAGCCTAAATTAAATTTAATATTTTACTTTCAGAAAGTTATTAATTCAATTCAAATTCTTTCTAAAATGAAATTCTAGTTTTTTTTTAAGGTTTCTTTCTTATGTTTAAAATATTAATTATGACATAAAAATGTTAATGATAATCGTGACTAGTTCCTTTATGTATAATTCTTCTCAAAGCAAATTAACTGCATTAATTCCATCACTACAAATACTCAGGAGAGTTGGAAGAGCAGCGGCACAATAGTCACCAATGTTTGGTTGAGAATTGAAGTGTGTTTTTGGAACTGTGTCGAATGTGTGAGGGTGACATCCAGCCTGGCCATGTAATTCTCTCATGTCGGATACAGCCAGCCTGACGGAGGTTGTCAATCAAACGTCGAGAGACCAGGGTCCTATTACCATTACAGCGATTCTGAGGAAACTCTCTGTAGATGGTCCTAATGTTGTTCATTGTACATAATATCTTTGGTAAAGGAATTTGATTATGCTATTCTGAATGTTATGATTCTTCAACAAAAAATATCTCTCTCCTCTCATTTCTTTGATCTTATTTTTATGTTACGCAATACTTTGGACTGAAAGGAATGAATTCTTTGGATGTCGGAGACTTTAGGAGAACCTCATATTTTATCTCTGTTGTAATAAAGTATATCAGTTATAAAATATATAGAAATCCTAATAACTTAATAAAATGAAACGTTCGGACTTAGCCTCCCTTCTACACCCCATAGCCATTATTAAATTTTGTAAAACTATCGAAAATTCTGATTTATAGCAATTAGACAGAAATTGACGACTCATCTAAAGATGTAGTTATTCTCAATGAGTATTGGGGCTTTAAATGTGCATCAAAGCTTTTACTAAGGGAGAACAAACTTAAGTGTCTTCATGTTCTAGCTTTAATCACAGTATTTTTCTGTTTCATAAAATGCTTAAAAATAGAACTAATGTTATCAGTTATATTTAGAATAGGATTGAAGCTGTGAATTTGAGCAGGTGGTGAGAGGGATGAGAGGTATTAGAATGGGTCCTGTGACCCTCTTACAGTCCCTGTTTGCCAAGTCAATTGTCACCCGGCTTTTCTTGGGCCGGTGTGTAAATATCTGAAGAACTAAAATCGCACTATATATGCGGCTTTAATTTGATTTAACTATTTTTATTATTTATTTTGAATCTATTCGTTATTTAATTATCTTCAAAGAAATCATCGGTCAGAATATTACATCTCTTCATTGCCTTCAGTTTAGAGCTCGTCTCGCTTCGGCTCACTTCTTCCATTCATCTTATCCATAGGTTTTATCTGGTTCAATGTCTTTCCACTTTCTATAGCCAGCTTTTCAGCATATTCACTCAATGTGATTCGTGCCCTGCCCACGGATCGTCTTCATTCTGGCGTTGATTCTATGTACTATTTTACTTTTCTTTCTCCTCAGGCATTATACACATGTACCCGAACCATTTTATCTAATGCTCCTGAGCCCTTATCTTCATGGATAGAATCTTCAAATCTTCTCATTGATGATTTCATTCCGAACACAATCCTTTCGTGTTTTTCCAACTACTCGCCGAAGGAGTCTCATTTCAGGAACACCTTTTTAAAAATAACTAACTTCGTGTCTCGTGCTATTTCTTCTTAGCCAACTGAGGTATGGTTAATCAGGAAGCATAGACCATTGCTTTGCTCACATGGTTTTCAATTTCCGGGTCCAGCGTTTCCAATTACCAGAGTCCCGAGATATTGGTCAGTCCGTTCAATTATACTTATGAGAAGTACTTTAATTTATTATTTATAACTTAAATTTGAAGGAGCTCAATTCACCCTTTTGGATCTGTCTCTGACACAAACTTCAGTTATGATAACTGTTATATCCCTGGCAATAAAGTTGTTTTAAAACCTTTATTATAATTTTTGCGTTGCATTGTACGCCAAAAGTGATCCCTCGATTCGTTTTGTCTCAATAATTTCCATATATGGTGAAATTAAACTGAAAAGCTCAATCAAAGGAAAATCTATTTATTTGGTTCTGTGATACAAAAATTGTTTGGGACAATTTTTTTTTTTTTTTCTGTAAATTACAGAATGCCTAGCAAATACAGTAAAACTTTGTTATAACGCTATTTTAGGGCACAAAGAAAAAGAGCGCTATAACCGGGAAATCATAAAAAACAATTTTAAAAATTTTTGTTTTAATTTATTTAAACTTCAAATAAAAAAGCACTTAAATCTACACTTTTTATGTACCTGTTTTAAAGTAATCATGGATTTTTTATTATTATTATTTTTCTTAAGGTAACAAAATATTTAAAAAAAAAAACAGTGTTTTTCTGATTTATTTATTATTTCAAAATTTTCGTCTTGTACTTGAGATTTGAGAGTTTGTTGAATAAATATATAATGGAAAGTCCAAAACTGAAAAATAAAAAATTAACATTATGAAACAAAACATAAAAACAACAAGATTTTCATTAAATTATTATAATTTATTTTTAACATACATGACGGTAAAATTGTAAAATTTAGAAAACAACATATATAGAAAAAAAAATTTCTATAAATAGGATCAACTTGAAAATGAGCCAGACGGCTCGAAATGTTTCATGTGAGAAAAATATAAAATTCGAAGTATAAAGGCTTTAATATTTCTGGCTGATAGCTGACTTCAACTCTTCGAAATCAGCGTCATTTTGTGTTAGTATATAACCTTGAAATTGAAACATTATCAATTTATATAAAATTTAATTTACAGTACATAAGATTTAAATATTATAATAATGTGCATATAACAAAAAAATTAACCTTTATCATCTTATACCCATAGAAACGGCAAAATTTTCTGCGAACAATTACATTATCATAATTATCATCATCCTCGTTAGATCATGTAATTTATCGGTCCATAATCTCAGGTAAAATCCAGATTACTGTTTTTCGTAACACGATAACCGAACGTTACTTTGATGACTGCAGAAAAAAGCATTTTTAAAAAATCGCATGCATATGCAAATGTACCTGTGTTATTATTTGGTGGAAAAATCTAATGATTCCCTTTTATCGCCGGCGGCAATCAAAACGACAAAGGCATTGGTAATTCTCCCCAAATCCGATCAGCATATATATTAATACTGCACCAGCTCTGATGCTGGTATATTCCCTTTTTTTTTACTAAAAAAAACAGTGAAGGGTTAATAAATAAAATAATAACGAGAGAGGACAAAGGTTTAAATAATGGCTTGTAAATCCCCAGCAGGACCCCGACTATATTAGAAGGGAATACTGTCACTGAGAGATACTTCTATGTCATGAATATTCCAAATGGGACACCCGAGTTACGAGTTAGAATCATGTCCTATTCAAATCTGATTCCTTGTGTCCGAGCTCCGTCTTATCGAAGGCAATAGTATCATTAACTTTAATTCAACAACAATTGTTGCCCCATTTAATAAAACCTCAGATGTCGCACAGCCGAAAATCAGAAATCATCTTTACTTCCTTCTATATCAATGATTTATTAGCATATTTTTGTGAGACCCGATCAATAGCTTTTTCTCTCTCACATATACTTTTCTGCAACTTTTTGTTAAATCCGAGTGTATTTCATTTTAATATTGTCTTTAATCTATTTACTGTACAAACAAATGCATTTAAATTCACCAAAAATAACAATGAATTCTGTATAAAATGCTGACAAACATTTCTTAGTTCGTGTACAAATATTTGATATTTTTCATCATTGGTTATTTTTTAACCAAACATATCTTGTCCGATTCGTTTCAGAAATTCTTACAAAGTACTTAATCATATAATACTAATAAGACATCATGAATTATAAATACGTTTCGAAAAGTTGTAATTACGAAATGTAATATACTCACTAATTTTGACTCATCCTCATCCTTGTGGAATTCCAATCCTTCTATATGCTCTTCCCACCTTCAAATACCGCCTATTCAGCCAAATCCAGTTCCAAAAAAAATTGTAAAGAGATTTTACTTTTTTTAATGTAAAATTTATAATTATGTATTAATGCATAATTTGTGCTTTTTAATTATTATAACTTTATTGTTTTCTAAATTATTAATATTAGAAATTTGTTTAAAGTAAAAGTTACTTCCTTATGATTTATTTTTATTTCATTTTTTATTATTATTTGGTAATTCCTTCGTTCTCATTTATTCTATTCTAATACTCTAAAGCTCACCTAATATTGTCTGTAATTTTATTCTAAAGGGACGTGTCCGGGAATAAATAAAGAATTTATTATTACTATCAAATGATTCTTTGAGCGATGCTCTAGCTGTTAAACACAAAACTTTCACAATTTAAAGATATTAAATTAACTTAAGAGAGCCGGTAAACTATCGCAAAACTTTGAAAATATTACGGGAAATGCTGTGAAGTTTGTATCTCCTAGCAGCTTGACTCGTATTTAATTAACAGTTTTAACTATCTTGGATCTAATTAGATTAGTTTTAAAGTCATAACCACCATCACTAATTGATGTATTAACTGGACCTGTTGGGTGGAGGAGCCTTTCGTAATCGAAAGGCTATTCTCTCCCCGGTGAAGTTGCCGGTTCTAACTAGACTAAATTAGGAACGAATAAAATAATAATAATAAGGAAAATGAAAAATATTGCATTAAAAATAATGCTATAAAATAAACCTTTAATATGAAATTAAAATATTAGCCAGAAAAAAATAATCAATATCCTTTACCAGTGGTTTACACAAATGTATTGTACTAATAAAAACAAACAAAAAAAAGCATTGAAATTTTCTATAAATAAGAATAGATTTGTAGTGAGAAAATAAGAAAAAAAAGTCTTAACAACAAATTGTCCTTAAATTAATAATTAAATGTACTTTAATAAACAAAAAATTAAGCACTTATCCATTAAAAAGTCAATTAAAGAAGTAATAAAAATATATAGAGATATTAAATAGACGATAAATCTAACGGGCATAAGAGCGATACTGTTTGTGTTGCGCTTTAATCCTTCCAAAGCAGACGAAAACATCGCTCTAATAGTGCCCTTTATAAACATTACAACTACATCTAGATGTACTGATACATGAACTGTCTAAAATTGTAACATTTGTTAGCTGAAAACAATTAAAACAAAAAAACAAATAAAAAACTTAGCTCCCAATCCTTTATCACTGGTAGAGGGTGGTAATAAAAAATGTAATCTATCCGGGCGTGAACAGGACCTATGATTTTTTTTTTTAAATTTGGGTATAATTTTTACAGTTTTCATCAACAAATGTTTTACGAAGTAATTGCTTATGATACATCTTTGTGCAGGTCGACAATAATACTTAACAATCGTAATTAATTAGTTTGGCTCAGTGAAGCTCGTCCCTTGCTCGGTAGCGGCATTGACAGCCGTCATTCTCCAGTTAATTACTACTACTGCTTCTACAATTTCGAATATCAAGAGCTTATTCTTTATTTTTTTTTTTATTAATTAAAGTTAAATTATTTATTTATTTATTGTAAATATTATACAAAATCAGATGATTGTCTCTAGTACATTATATTGAAAATATATTTACATAATTCAGCTGTATCATAATTGTGTTGATTTGACTTATGTTTCCAAGATATCGCTGCCATCTTTATCATGATGGCGATGCATTTTTTTTATTTATTTTTTTTATGTAAAGTAAATTAAGAGAAGGTAGTAAATTAATTTTTCTATTTTTATATCTCTATTATCTGTGATATGGAATAATTTCTGTTAGTTAAAAGTACTTTAGGTACAGCATCTTTAGATCAGTATGTTATATTCGATAATATCATAGTGCCTCTTTCTTTTGGTGCAATAATTTTACTAGTTGTTAATTACTGAAGTTAAACTTCGTAGATCGAAATTAGTCTAATAATGGACACTAAGTTTATTTTCAACTAATTATTTTTTATAGCGGTCCTGAGTAGCCCAGAGCGTCGTTTCCTTTCAATTCATTTAATGCGAATGGGCTCTTTCCAAGTTTCGTTGATTATCCAGATATCTTATAGTAAATATTTTTTTACGAAGTAAATATTTTTTTGTAATGTTTTTTTTTTTTTGCTTTTTTAAAAAGCTTTTAGCTTGGTATTAAAAAAATCTAATAAACTGGTAAAACTCCGAGGGGTAGACCGAAATGTTGGTGAGAGGAGTGCGTTAAGGGTGATCTTAAAGATTTAAGTTTGGACGGTAATCGTTGGACGGAGGTCTGTAAACAGCGATTGGTGGTATCGGCATCGAACCTTTGTGTTCACTAAGACATTGATTTATTTATTGTATAGTAATGATACTGATTCGTGTACAAATATTTGCACGATTAATTTAATTTAAGAAGGTATCGTCTGATTTCATCACATTTATTAAGTAACTAGCTGTGCCCCGCGGTTTCACACGCGTTAAATTTGGATTAACCTCTAAATTACAAAATAATCTTTAAAATAGCCTATAATAAGTTGGACAGTCTCATTTGTGATAGACATTTTCAATGAACTTAGTCAAAACTACAATATATAAAAATAAACGGCTATAAAATTTATCTTAAATAAGTTTCACCTTGTCCTCCCATTCTATTTTCAAAATAACAAAAATGAAAAACAAATTTTCACCCAAAATTTTGTGTTTAACACGGATCTAATTTTGAGAAATCCACCCCAAACGGAGATGGCCTTTAAGTTCGTGTAACATAATATTTTCTATTCCAACATATATTATTTCTGAAATAACTTCAAAATAGTTCTATACAATTTTTGTTTATAGATAAGAATTAGTATATTACATAATAATATTTAATTTCAGGAAGGTGGGAAGGTTCGGACAACCGTTTGGCTTCGGCACTACTGGTGATAGCTCTTCTAATTTTTCATTATCCTTCAGGCCTTATATTACGAGGGCAGCAGGAGGCCCATGATACATTTGCATCAAAGAGCATAGATACTAACATGTGAATTAGCAAAATGTTTATTATAATATTACATAACGCCGTTGCTCGTCTTATAGTAGACCGTTCTATCTCCTCAATCCTTTTTCTTGTCGTCAATCCTTTCTCTTGATCTGACCACTAAAACCACTCTAAGACCGCGTAAAAATATAATATAAAAAGGGGCTTGTAAAAAAACCTATTTAAGGTTTAATATAGGACGTGGAAAACTGTTTTATCGTACCCATGAGAGGTTCCTCTCGAGGAGCGGCTAGGGCCTGATAAAATATGCTTTATGTTTCTAAGGCCATTTCCCCAATGGCCCAGCCTAAATAATTCAATACTCTCTTGTCTTCCAGGATGTCAGTTACTGGGATGTCATTGGTGAGAGGGCTTTAGGGCCTCTTCGGTCTGATCTGGCTGGCATTTGAGCCCAACGACCCGGATTAATTTTTCAAGAACTGCTCGTCTTGTTTCAATGATCCTTTAAGTGTGCGTGGCTTCTTAGGGGCTGGACTTTATATTGAATTTTTATGTATTTTGTCGTTACTGTACGTTGGCGACCTTTATTGTAGAATAGCTTTTTTACTTTATCGTTAATTTCTCTCGTTATCACCTGCACCCAGTAAGTCCTTCTACAGTTGTAGAATAGCTAACTGACTTAATGCACTGTATATTGTAAATCGGCAACCTATAAATTAGTAAGATTAAGTATTAATAAAATGGCAATCCATGACTTCTAAATGGAGGACTGAATCATAGATTCAGGTTCTCCAATTATCATTATGCGTATGCTTTATCCACATCCGTCTCAGAAATCGATTATCCGATTTTGATATAGTTCGCATCGGAAATATTGTTATTACTGTTACTGATTGTTAAGTGTATAATGGTTCTTTAAACTATAAAGCTGTGAGATTCTACCGATTCTCTTGTATGCTGCTGTGTCAGGATTTCATTAAAACAAAAGAGAAATCCACGCTAAGAAGAACTTGATTGCCAAGAATCGAAGAATTTCTTACTAGTCAGCAAGAATAATTTTTTCTATTCTTAGCAATAGTTGGCTAACCCGTCCTAAAGCAGACTAATGCCTGCTAAGTTGACATTGCTTATATAATAATAAAAGCGAATCCAAAAGTTCGATGCCGAACCATAAACAATAAACTAATTTTAATCTAGGAGTGAATTTATTATTATAGTGTAAGCTTAGCACAAAGCAAAGGTTAGTCCCGTCATCGAGGAATTTCTAAGGGTATCAGTTTTCCAAAAATTAATCCAGACCGATTCCTCTTAAAATTTATTGTGCTATAAAAGAAATTTGTAGTTCAAGACTAAATTTATAAAAAAAATTAAAAAATAAATAAATAAATTTCAAAAAATAGAGCTTATGGAAAAATAAAATGAATAAATTTGAAAAATGTTGGCTTAATGGCTGCATTGGAACGTACACAACTTTTCGGTTTATGGAGTTCGAAAACATTCAAGAAAATTGGTAGTTCGTACCATGATTGAAGTAAAAGCTTATGGTTGAAGAAAAAGCTTTATGTCAGATTTTAAGATCAAATATAGCGATTATTTTTTAATTAATTTTTTAATTGATTGCCTCCCATGCTTGGATTTTTGGTTCAGGAAATAAAATCAGAAATCAGGATTTAAAGTCGTACAGTTATATAGCAATATTTTATTTTTTACATTTATTTATGTTTATTTCATAGCTATTATAAAAATTAAATCATTTTATTCAGTTACGAGAGTACTAATTTTTGTTTTTTATCTCTTAAAAAAACAGCATTTACCACTTAGTAGACTTTGCTAATCTTATAAAACCATTTTTTTTCATGAAAGGCTGTTTGATATGCCAAGTTTTCATGTTTTCTAACAAACAGAGAAACAGAATATGAATTGTTTATTTATTATTTTTAATCTTTTTTTTTATCTTTTTTTTTTTAGTTGGAGGGGAGCGGATTTAACGTTCCTATGTTCTCCAACTGTGGCGTAAAGGACGGGGTAGTCTATAGTTTACCAACCCACTCTAGCCAGACAAGGAATTTCCAAAATTATCTCTCGTTTCTTTGCCTAGTGAACCTACCATCTCTCTAATTTTGAAACATTCCTTGTAAATCAAACTTGTTAAAACTGAACTGATTCCAAAATTCCTGCCGGAGTCATTAGTCTTCAGCGATTCCTCGTTAATTGTTCCGCCTGTGCTTTCGTTTTGGAGGATGGGAGGCGATAGAAGTAAAATCATTGGAAGTTGCTTTGTGTGACTGGAACAGAACAACTTGGCCCTATCTTTCTCCTACCTCTAGCTTAAACTTTCCAACTCCCTCAAACCTAACAAATAACAAAGGCTGCCAACTGTAACCAATTCCCCCTCTTAATATTTCATTCTTTATCGCCGATTATAACCTAATAAAATACCTCTTTTTTTTGTCCTGTTTGTTTTAGATTTGTTTGTTAACTAAGTTTTTTGTGTTTTCTTCGTATAGCCTGCTTACTTTCCGCTAAATAAGGATTTCTCTTTCATTCATTTCCTTATGGCGTCTTTTGATGCCTTAAAAGTCTTGTGTATATATTTTAGCATTTAGATTTTCTCAACTGATAAGGCAGGAGAAGTATGATGATTGGTTGAACAAACATTTTTCTGACTTAATTTAAACCTTTAAGGGTGTCCTGGGTTCATAAAAATGATTTTAATAATGTTTCTGTTTCGTTTTGTTTTTTCCTTCGGCCCCTATTCTACAATTCTACAATAACTGGCTAGTGAACTTAATTCGATGAAAAGTCGTGGAATTTTTTTTTATTAGGACAAATTTATGAAATTATTTGTTTTTAGATTGTACAGTCCATGAAAAAAAATTATTTTTTTTTAAGAATATGTTAGAATCATTTAACAAGGAGCTCATAAAATACGTGTGGGACACATAACAGTTCTTTTTTTGTTTTGCTTTTAGTTCGTTCGATTTCAAATATAATGGTTTTAATATTTTAGAGTTGAGATGTATCTCGCGAAATTAATAACTAATTATATATTCCATTATTAAGGATTTCAGCTCTAGATTGACTTTACTCGTAAATGTAGATTGCAATTGTGTAGTTTTCATGACAAACTTCTGAATATCTTAATTATTTTATATATCAATTTTTTTAAGGCATTTGTTTTAAATTAACCAAAAAAACGTCATTGGTTCTGATAAATCTAGCAATCATTTATTATATAAAATAGGTATATCTATTAATCAACTCCTTTTGTTGTAAACATATCATAACCCACTCCGTTCCCTATCTAACTGCATTTATTTAAAGCCGGCATTCTGCGTTTCCAAAAATATACGAAACATCTGAAAAAAATTATAAGCTCGTAACTTTCTTGTTATTTGGTGTGCTTATAATAGGGAGTCTTACGCTTTGGTTGTTACATTTTCTTGATATAGTATTTACGTTTCAGAAAATTGTTGCCGTTATTTTGTTCAAACCTTCTAAATATTAAATCGCAGCTCCAAAGAAAGTGTTAAAAAAGAACCCCTGCGAAGAGATTTCCCGAATTTATGTCCCGGTCATAGAGGGGAAGGAAAATGTCCTTCTAATTATGACGCACGACGCAATTGCGAGTAGAATTGTTTTTTAAAGATGATTTGTGCCGGTAATATCTTCTTAATCCCGCAGTAGGAGATTTCTTGCGCATTTGTTCACCTGCCAACGAGGAGCAGTTGTCTTTGATAGTGCCGTGCACAACCCCTAGTCGTTCTAGTTGCATAAATATTAAGGATTTTTTTCCAAGTTGAAGAAAAATTGGAAAAACTGCCGGTTTATTATCGCGTTAACAAAGTAAACCTGAGACAAGATTTTTTTTCGGATTGATCGCAGAAGTTAGCGATATCCCTCCCTACTTGGACGGTAAAGAGTGATCCTGTGATTAGAGAAGGAACTCCAGACAAACTACCCAGCTTTTGGTTCCGTTCCAGCAATTATTTTCCAGTGGTACCTCCACCCTCCAGTTCTAAATAATACTAGTGTCGGATGGTAGTGGCTTCCGCAATCAGTCCTCAAGAAGGTCCAGCAGCAGAGGGACTGGATGCTCACCTTAATGCTGAAGAAGGAACCTAATGGCCTAAACCAAAAACAATTGTCGGACTTCTGCCAACTTCTCAGATATTTTGTAAATAATCGTTCACAAACCTTACCATGACCCTTGTTCAGTGATGGTGGAAGTGGCTTCAGCATTTTTTGCTTTATATAAATGCCTTTTATAAAGGAAACATGGAAAGGAAAAATTTTTCTTTTTTTTTTATTATTATATTCCTCTTGGCAAAGCAGTTTTTGACAACATCCTGTATTTTGCATTGTTATAAAAATATGTAATCTTTTTAGAATTGATTTCTTGTACTAAAAATAGGAATACAATTTTTCTAGCATATTTTGCATATTTCGATTTATCATTCCATGAATAAGTTTCACTTTGTATGGTTAAGCACGCATAAGCATCAAAATTTTAATTTTAATTTATAGACTTAGTAATCAGATATATTTATTTATATTTTTAATAATCAAATATAATCTGAATAACTAATTTAAACATATTAGTGGGGAATTCCCCTAGAAGGCCTTTCTTATAGGTATGCGTTAATATTTAACTGAAGGTTCAATGGAGGTTTTAAGCATTAAACTCCTCGGGTTCGAGTCTGGCTGAAAATTATTTATAAAGTTGTATATAAGTATAAAATATCATTCCTGTTTGTAATGCCAATGATAAGGTTGTGGAAATTACGACTGGATCTATATGATCATATTATATCGTTTAAAAGACGGGCTGAGCATTTAATATCAAAGCTCTTTTTTCTTTCATATTTTTTCTGGTAAAGTAACATTTTCAGAAAAAAATCTCATGATTTATAAGGATAACACTTGAATGAGAACATCCAAGTTTTTATTCAAAACTTATTTCTTCGATGAGAAAAGGGATTCCGGGAATCGGTTGGTTGGAGGAACCAGAAATGAGCCTAAATCCCCGAATTGCTTCTCATTTTCTCTTCCTCTTGAAAAGTCGGAGCTGGACGGATAAAAGTTATGCCGAGGACCTGGATATTGAAAGCCGAACAGAGAGGAACGGTGCAATTTGTGCTAAACATTAAGACGGAGAGGGGCCGCTTTGAATTCCGAACCGGTCCTGGAGTGCAAACACTGCCCCGCTAATTAGATACAGAGAAACCACGTCCTCTATAGCCAACTTAAACTACATTCTACTGGGCCAACTTTATATTGCGTTAAGTATACTAGCCAACTTGTGTATCTCTGTTCACTCTGCCCTCTACCTTTTCTCATCTTTCTTTGTTCTAGGTTCTTTCATTTGAGGGTCTTAAAATCGACGGTTATCAACACATCATTACATAATTAACAGAAAACCGCAATGATTATCCAGTGGTTATAAATGAGTTTTTTTTTTCCAATCTCTCAAACCAAAAAGAACATTAATAAAACAAATAATTAGATAAATTATAAACTTGATGTACTTTACCTTTTACTACCTGTTGGTATTTGAAGGTCTGATGTCTATATACAATTGGAGTGCTATTTCCCAGTCAGGGAATTTTCTCATTATTTAGAGGGAGGGTCCTCTTCTTGTTGTATGTTAAATAAAATACCTACTACTAAAAACTATATACAAGATTAGTAATGATAATATTTACAATATTTACATGGTTTTATTTACAAGGATGGATATGAGAGAGTGGTGCTGGGGTGGGACTAGGAAGTTGACAGGACGGGGCGATGGGATAGGATATTGGGAGTGGGGGTGCTTTAGAAGCGGATTCAAGTATGGTGTTGACCGGGTTGAGTGGTCCCTTTCGGCCCTGCCATCTGGCAGGAAGGGAGGATGGGGTGATGGCGCGGAAGAGTGGGTTAAATGAGTTAGGGATGTTGTCAAAGAACTTTATGTGTCTCCTTGTGATGTTCTGTTGAACAGTGTCGAGTTGTAATTCATTGTGAATGTGTGCCATGTTCCGTCTTTCGAGAGATGTTCGTTTTGTGATTTTTCTAGGACGCTGTTTTGGTATGTTTGGAGAGACTTCAGGGCTGAGGGGTATAGGTAGTGCAGGATGGGGGCACCGTGAAGCAGTGTAGGCCTAAGGATGGCTTTGTAAATCAGGATCTTGAGTCTGAGTGACAGCCCTGGTGAATAGAGTAAGTGATTTAGTTGGTGTGTAGTGGCTTTGGCTATCTGTATCCTGTGTTTTGTGTGAGCTGTAAATGATAGGTGTGATTCCAATTTCATACCGAGGTATGTGAGTTGTCTTTTATTCTGTATGGTTTGCCCATTCAGTTTTGGCTGTTGTTTGAGTGTTTTCTTGTATGAAAATGTGATTGCATCAGTTTTTTAATGATTTGAGTTGAATCATGGGTCCCCAAAATGGGGGATTAGTTGCCGAACCAATGGCTCCTGGGGCTTGAGATTCAAAGGACTTGATAAATTTAATTTTCCTTGTATTGGAGTTTTTTATTTGAATTTTTTAATATAATTGTAAAAATATAAATTATGACATGTGCATAAAGAACTAAAGTGTCATTAGGTATACCCTGTTAAATATCTAACTCCCTGCTTACGGATGTGAGGTCATGGTTGAACCTAATAGAATCTAAAGTAAAATTTAATAGTTTTCAAATAATTTCCGTAGCACCGAGAACCCAAAGTAATTGTTCAACACTAGCTTCCAACAGAAACAACTATTTGTTCGGAAGAACAAGCTCCTCTTAGTGAACACGTTTCAAATAATTTGTTAAGAAATTTAATTTCAATAGGATTTCACTGACCACACTTAGCAGCTTGAGGAGCTTTGCTTTGATGAAATAATGAGGTGTTCTCATCAGTGGATTAAGAAGGGCATAAAAATTATAAGCTTGCCTGACGATTTCCTTGCTCAAGGAAAACGTTGCTAGTAAGATGGGGTGTGTGGACGGGAGAACAGTACAAATTTGAGAACGGAATGAGAACTGAACTTTGAATTGTACAACTGGTGGGGTCGGCATTAACTATAGATTAACTTCTGAACCCCACGGATTAACCGGTACTTGTGGGCGCTTTTCGATATGTCTAGTTTTTCAACATTAGAGTTATAATAAGCGACATTAGGCATCGAGTTTTGAGTGAGTTTTTTTTACTTATTTTATTATATTAGATTACTTTATTTAATATATTACTTTATACTTTTCGAGTTGTATAATTTTTCATAATAACCATCTTTTTTTTACAGCGAAGGAATTTTCTTGTGACAGACCGCCTAAATATAAATAATCATTTATTTATTAACTAATGATACTAATATTAGATAAGTAGTTCGCGTATTAAACGTTTATGAGAAAATTGATTTCCTAATAGATTCCATTTCTTGGTCTCGCAAGATTGTTAAAACCGCTATTTTCTGTTTATCAGAATACATGAGCATGAACACACCACATTAATAACTCTTCCTTACGAAAACCATGAATTCTAAGTCGATAGATTTGTCTAAGAGAGTGGTCAAGAAGAGTGGTCCACCAGAGTGGTGAAGAAAAATTCTTAGCTGTGTGGACAGGCTTTATTCAGTTCCAACGAGTGACAATGCCCATCCACAATTTCACCTAAAGACTTGCCTCAGCCTGTTGACCGGCCTTACTAACAGACGCCTTTATGTTATGATATTCTGGTAAAATACGCATTAATATTTTATATATATATATATATATATATATATATATATATATATATATATATATATATATATATATATATATATATATATATATATACGCTTCTATCTTTTTGCAACTTCAATTATGATCAACTTTATTTATTTTATTTTTCTTCTTAGTCTTCTATTTCTTCTGCTCAAAGTATATCAGTTTCAAGAACCATATTAAATTACTTTTGCAATAACATAGTTCATACTATATATTTTAATTTCATTCCTTTTCATGCGTAGCGTTTGAAAATATTTAAAATTGATGTTTCTTTTTTTCTGATGTATTTCAAAAAGATAACATTACTTCAAGAAAGAAAAGGAAATGGTTGAATTTACGAGAGGGGTTGAACAGAGCGGTATAAACTAAACAAAGAAAGGAGATGAGTTCTCTAACGATTCAGCATAAAGATGGGATTGGTGAGATGGGGCTCAAAAGTCTACGATGCCCACCTTCTCGAGTGGCGTAAAACTGAAAATATCCGTTTCTTCTGTTTCCAGAAATCTTCAAATTTAAAGTCCCAAAAAAGTTTATCGAGCGACCCAAATTCTACAAACGGAGAAGAATAAAAAAGAAAAGGACTTTTTTTTTTTTGTGAAACCTTTTAAAGTGCTTTGTATTTTACAGGCAGATAATATTCAATCCTATTTCAAGCTGTCAGAAATTTTTTTAAATGTGATCCTGAGACCGTATATAAAATAATATATGTTTATATATATATATACATATATTATTTTATATAAACTTGATAAAAAAATTATTATTGATTTAATAGAAAAAACTGACTGACCACTAAGTTATAGATAACAATCTTACTATAACATGTATCTGTTCGTTAGAGGAAAACTGTTCTTAGTAACATTTTCAATTTTTTTATAGGAGAGCAAAAAGAAGTTTCAGATCGCGGTGTGTATTGCATGTTGTGGATAGTGGTCAGTCAGTCTTTATATTTGAACTGTTGCCTACTTTACCCTTAACTACTTATTACCTTATAACTTATTTACGGTAGATGTACTCGAAAAATATGGCCATAATTATGCAAATACCACAATAAAACCCAAATCATCAAAATTTGACAGTTTTCCTCTGCTACACTGATACATAAGGTCTTCTGAACATACTTTTAATTATATATATACATGAATAAAATGTGTGGGGTAAAAAAATCAACTGAATAAATAAACATGCAATTTTTAGATAAATCTGTGATCCGGCACCCCTAATATTGAAAGGTATTATTATTTGGATTTGAATTCAGAGATCGGACTACTACTTCTTTTCTCACTCTCGGGCTTGAGGTGTGAATTGAATCGAATCAGCTCATTTTAGTTTATTCATTGACTTTAAGTACATATATCTTTTATATTATCTTTTTAATTATCTACTAGGAGAAAAACTCTTGACAATTACTGTAAACTAATTTAATTAACTAATTACTGTAAAACTACAAAAAACTAATTTTAATATATTATTTTACATTAAATTTATCAATCAAATTAATAGCCAAAAATTTAATTTTTTTCTAATAATTCAGTTGTATTTCCTACAATATATATATATATATATATATATATATATATATATATATATATATATATATATATATATTATAATAATAAAAGGCTTAGCGAACCCGGAGGTTCGATGCCGATACCACCAATCGCTGTCTACAAATCCACCGACCACCGTCCAAACCCAAATTCATTAGATCACTCTTAATACAATCCTCCCACCTACGTTTCGGTCTACCCCTCGGACGTTTACCAGTCGGCTCAGCGTTTATTAACTTTTTAGGAATTCGTTCGTTACTGAGCCCAACAACTTTGCAAGCCCATTTCAACCGTCGCGATGATATCACTTCGATTATATTAACAGGGTGCATGCTCCTCAATTCCGCGTTGTGTAATCTTCTAAATTCTCCAGTTGACTCATCCTTTTTCGGATCAAATATTTTACGCAGTACCTTATTCTCGAAGACCTTAAGGCGTTATTCGTCCTTCAAGGATAGCGGCCACGTTTCACAACCGTACAGAACTGTAGGCAAGATAATAGTTTTGTATATTCTAAGTTTTAAGTTTCTGGACAGAATACGCGACCTAAGTAATGTTGATACCAAAAAATAACAAGCATTCCCACCTTTAACCGCGCCTTTATTTCCTCTTGAATTTCGTTTTTTCTAGTAATCACAGACCCCAAATACTTAAATTTCTCAACGTGTTCAAACCTATTTTCTGCTATATCTATATCCTCAAAATCGCCCCTGTTTCTATTGCTAACCATATATTTTGTCTTATCCGTATTTATTTTGAGTCCAACCTCTTTCCCAGCTGTCATCAACGTTGCTGTATTCAGTTTTATAGTTTCCGCGTCCTCCACTTAATAATACCAAATCATCCGCAAACCCAAGCACGGATATTTTACTACCCAGATCTAAACCCCTTTCGGTACGAATTACCTTTCTAATACTTATATATATATATATATATATATATATATATATATATATATATATATATATATATATATATATAAGGGGCCGAAGTGGTCGAGCGGGCTAAGGCACTTGCAATAGGAAATCAAAGTTAAGCAACGTCGAGCGTATTTAGTACTTGGATGGGTGACCGCCTACCGAGGAAAAATCTATGCAGCCTGCAGTGATTCCCCCTCTCCCGGGTATGTGAGCCCCGTCAGCCTACTGGAGGCAACTCGCACAAACCGGGCGTAGGAGTGATGACCCTATCCCCTGTACCTAAATTGTGAATCACGTTGTGGTCTTTCAGGATGTTAAATAGCCGCCCGGAGGTTAGGTCCATGGACGGTCTGCTTCGGGGAAAGAAATATAGGTCCTCGTGCGCCTGCTGAACCCGAACAGCCATAATCCGTGGGTCTAGACCAATTTGTCACTGTCCTTGAACCCGAGAGAGTCGGTGGGAAGGACACTACCGAATTGGCCCCAAAGGGACTGGCTATGGAGCAATAGCAGCCTGTTGCTGCACCATGGAAACCATAGTTCGCAGCAACGTGAGATTGGGTGACCCCCTCCAGGCTGTCTGAGCTCAAGCAAGCGATAAAATGTCTGTAAGAAGACCACATCGCGCAGCCAAAGATCTACATGGCCTATAGCGCCAAAAGAAAAAAAAAAAAAAATATATATATATATATATATATATATATATATATATATATATATATATATATATATATATATATATACATACATACATACATAAATAATTCATAAGGAATTTAATGCCAGCCCCATCAGTTCGGCTGTTCAAAGTTCAGTTGTCATTTCGTTCTTAAATTTGTTCGGTTTTCGCGTCCAAACCCTCCGTCTTACCTCGTGGAAGGAAATCATCAGGTAATTTATCTTTTGTAATAATTTAGTTTTATTTCATTGTTTTCTGTTTAATAAAACCTGTCTATGTATATATGCATACATTAGCTTTATCATTATCGCTATCCCTCAATTCACTGATAAAAGAGCAACAACTTTACCTTATTTATTTATTTTTTTAAATGTTAATCTTATTTTTTTTTTATATCATTTAATCATGAATCAAATTGTTACGCATTTTCATATACGTATTTCATATCAAAATACGTAAAAGCTCCTTTAGAGCTTTTGTATAATAAAGACGAATTTTAGGAAAAAAAAACTTCTTTACTAATCAATAAAATGAATTTGAAAAAATATTAAAACATTAATAATAATTTATTATTATCTTTATCAAGACAGTCTTCATAAAATTTCTCTCTAATCACGTTCGAGGGATGTCATTGACTAATATACGTATTATAGCTAAACCAATAAGAATTTTTTTTTGCGGTAAATATTGAATGCATAAAATCTGGCATTTATTCTCTAAGAAATATATGTCACTAGAAGTTTTCCTAGCAAAAAAAAAATGTTGTTAATACTTAGCAATCTAATGTTTTTACCTTTATTTATTATTTAAACTGATACCTATAAAATCCACCTAATGAACTCGTTTGCTTTATCTATGAAAAATCAACAACAGACCTCTTACTTAATTATTCTCTCATTAACGGTGTTCTCTCAGTAAGAAAGATTAAAGGAAAGAGTTTTTTCCACTGCTTTTCTTGTTTTTCTCTTTTGTTCTTCTTTGTGAAATGGTCCAGTTTCGAAGGGAACTCTTTAAATAATTAGATATTTTGTAATAGGTTATATTTAGTCTGTCATATTACGGACAGAAAAAAATAAACTGGAGAGGCAATATAAAAATTAACTTAATACAAGGTCTACACATATAATTTTTTTAACACGGAGCGTGCATTTATATTAAGAGCTACCCCGTTAAGAACTACCTTAAAAAAGAAGAAGGCGAAATCTCATCACACATGTGTCGCAAGTATATACTCAAAATAAATGGGATAGGTACTACTATGTATTTTAGTTAGAGCTAATATTAATTTTATGTATATTATGAAAGAAAAGAAATAGTTATGAAATTATGGAAGTTAAGAAATACTGTGAAATATATATTGGCGATGCAATTGTGCCACCTCGTTATTGTGACCTCGTTCCAACTGATCTACTCCATTTTCAGGTCTCTCTGACTTATACGATGCAACTTCAATGATTTTTTATCTGTTGTAAAAGTACGATGTAATATAGTGATAGTAAATGGAGTTTTATAGGGTATTGAAAACCCTTTCCGATAGATTCTATAAAGTTTTGTCGTTAAAATTATTGCCCCTAGAGAAAAAAAGTGTATATAACCAAAAGTTATTGCAAGATTCTGAGCAGTCAATTTAGATAGGGGTTCCAGGCAGTATATCAGAGTGAAGAATCTAAGAGTTCCCCGGTTTGGTATGGATGGAGGGGGCGCAGTGAAAAGCTTTTAAACATTAAGGAGTGTAATATGTAGTGAATACCGGTAAATTTTATTTCATATAATATTTCATAAGCTGTAATAATAATTTTCTTTGAGTGTAATAAACTATTAATTGATACCATATTACATCTAAACTGCCATTTGCCACTTTTTATTAACATGATAAACTGAAGCTGACATTAAATCACATCAGACCAAGTCTTTCACTAGCAATCTCTTATCTCAGGCTTGGTTGGCCTGAATAGAAAATTCTTCAGTCCTCCCTAGGAGGTCGTTAAGGTTCATTGATCATAAATAACTAAATAGCTGATTTTTTGGAACCCCTCCTCTCTCTCGCGATTTAAAAGATTTTTGTCTTAAATATCCCAGTTGATTCAGTGCAATGGCAGTTCCTGGTGAGTGGCAACGGGAAATTACACAAATAATCGTCATAGTAACTTATTCAAAAATACGATATAAAATACCCATCCCAAATAGAAACGCCTTCAGTTTTTGTGATTTTACTACTCCGGCTAAGTTAGTTTAAAGTTTGGCAGATTCCAAAGAACTAGAAGCCGTTCAAAAGGATGATTGTACACAGCATCGTTTTTCTTTGAGAAATAAAGAGTGATTTATTTCTTTTTAACAAGTTTATTGGCCCAATGAAAATAAATAGGTAACTAATGCATAAATTGGAAATAAAATTAACTTTTGTACGCTAAATTAGCTGTTGTAAGAAATCATTGCACCCGAGCGCTGGTTGGTGCACAATTTTTGTGTGCATAGGTGGCGATCGTAGCCGACGGTACTCCCTCCAACGCCAAACCCTTGATACTCTCCACCTCTCAGCTCAATCTAGGATCGCTGCACCAGCTGTGCGGTCAGCATCTCTTAGAATGAATGCGCTCTGTTGCTTTTTATTTACTCAATCTCGAGTAAATATTTTCTATTTTTTTTTTTACTAATATAAAGTAATTGTATTTTTCTTTTATAAAGCTAGGGGAGTCACATGCACAAATGGAATAACCCTCACCTAGTCAATGTTGATTCAGTTATTAGACCATGTTTTCTTTCCAAGTCAAACACTTTCATATTTTGTTGTAATTATTTATTTATTAATTAATTATTCCTTTTAGTCATACCTAGTACAAGTAGCATAAGTATGGTTTTAGAGGCTCGTGACAGCGAAGTTTTGAGACCCTCTATGCTTTTTACTCAAAATTTTAATATATGTCTGTGTTTTGTACATAATAATGCAATGTTGGTTATTAATTATATTATTACATATAATATAATCTGATTTGAATTTTGTTGTAAAGGCCCATTCGAGTGGCATTTGCCGCCTTACCAACGCTTATAAATGGTTGTTATTAAACAATGCCTTAAATTTAATAATTTTCTTAAACGCACAAATGTGATATGAAAATCAAAATATGTTAGAATAATTAATAGGATACAATCATCTTCTCAATGGTCCATTTGTAAAGCATCAAGGTGTTCTGCAAAGTCGTTCCTCAAGCAGCCTGTATACTTCATTCCGAACAGTACAGTTAACTGAAGTATTATACAATTACTATTAATTTTTAATTATAGTAATTTCTAGTAATTGTATTGAAGTTAATATTAATTGCCAAATTAATCTGACTTCTCTTTGAATTTACCTACCACTTATCTCAGTTTAACTTCCTAAATGTACCCTCTGCACATATTTTCTTACCATCAATCACAGAATTGTACAATGCAGAACTTATTGTATAATTAGGAGAGAAGGTCCCGTAGTAATCACTGTAAAAATTTACAAAACAAGATATTTATTCATTTAGCCTTAACTTATTAATTAATTAAGTAATTTATTATTTATTTATGGCCCGCCTAACGTTAAAGTTTCTACTGTTATTCTCTATATTCACTACCGAATACTCAAATTTTCTGTTGATGTAACTTAGAAATAGGCAAGGAGCAGGCTATACAGTAGCCATAATATTTAACGGTTGTGAGGGACTAGCGAGTCTAAATGACGTAAACGGACGGAGGCACCTAAGGATTTTATTAGATAGATAAAATTATCTACACTGTCATTGGAATTTTGTGCATCCACTATATTCAATTCGCTCCCTCCTTTTTGTTCAACTTAATTAAAACTGCAAAAATTAATATAGGTTACATATTCTAATTCCATGGTTTGATTTTTACCGATTCTAATTATATAAGGCTGTAAAAAATTAGGTAAAGGTTGTAAGAACTCAGATACTGATAAATATTTACTAAAATGTTTCATCTCTTAAAATTTATTTTCAGTTTAATTAAAATTTACTCGCCCCTGATAAATCCTTTAAAAGCCAATTTTTTTTATCCATCCTACATCAAATGATTCTTCGATAATTACTTTCTATTGGTTAATTCTGAGTTCTGGTGTTTTCCAAAATACTCTTAAGTGATTAACCCTTTCGGGATTTATTTAATGAATGTGTGAGTATGCGTTTGCAATCGAGGGGCTGACGATTGGTTTTCAATCGACTATTTTTTGCAAGCCTATGCCCTAACTGTAACCGTACCATAGAAAGAGTAGTCATTTCCACTTATTGTCTTCTTCAGTAAGAACTCTAATGCGACGAGGTAAGATCTCCCCTCTCCCCGTTGTGATTACATTAGCAGAGGGAGGTAGTGACCAATAGGGAGCGCCGTTCCTCTTCATTAGCAGTATTGAAAGATGGAATCTGCTCTGCTATTGGAGCCTTGTGGTCTCTTGAATTCCATTTCCTTCCTCCCTTGGCGAATACAGGAATTAACAGATGATCTGATTACCGAGTCTGTTCCAAGTTCCTCCCGGTTCTATCAGATCATTCATACAACGGTTTGGATTCCTCTATCGAAATCAGGCTCTTTCCTCGTTCCTGAATTTTCTTTTTACGTTACCCCGTGTTTGTTTTTTTGGATCGTAAACCGATGGAAATAAAAAAAAAAAATCTATTTTTATTTATTGTAATTATACAGCATTTTGTGATATCTATTATAAACTTTATATATCCGACATCAGTAATATAGAAGTACCCCATATCGTGTCTGTACTGCTAACGAGGTACAGTTGTGGAGGAGTGTGTATGCATATGCATATATTGAGCAGTGCCGTCTATGCAATACTATATCATATATCACCGAGAAAATGCTACGAAAAAAGTTATGAAGAAAAGAAAATTTATTTTAGCATAATTCAAAAAGTACCTATTTTATGTGTAGAATCGTATGTTCGGTAATAAAATTCTCTGAATAATAAGAAAAATATTAACTAAATCGGATCAGTACTTGCTAAGATGCAGCGTATCTTATAAGAAATACAAGACAGGATGGAAATCCGAGTTTGTCCAAATGCAGACGGATGTGACCGAACCGCTGTATTTCTTCCCACTACGCCTCCATTCTGTTCTAGGCAACGCGCTCTGTTCAACTCTATTGATTTCACGATATTTTAAATTAATAATTACTTTTATATTATAAAATGGAAACTAAATGTTTCCATGGAGAATCAAAACTAAATGGAATGGCTTAAAAAACAATTTAGAATAGCTCAAGTAGTGTTTATGTGAACTCTTTAAAATTATTTTAAAAATGTATTATTCTTATTATTATTATTATACGGTGCAAAGTGAAAGTTGTGATGCGCGAAACGCACCGGATTTGTATTTATTAGTACAGCATTGGCACAATAGCCGTACGCAGTATTGAAAATTTCCATTGCAAAAATTTTAAATACTTAGACAAATGAAAAATTGTCTTGGATCAACTACTGTACGGTTAATTTGCCTTAAAAAAATTATAAACTAAGATATATGCCCATTGGGCTATAAATTATTTTATTATTATTTATTTTGTCCGGGAGTGAGAAATTATTTATTATCCTACACTTTGTGATATATAAATAACTATATTATTCAATACCTGGGGCCTCCTGCTTCTTAATTGCTTTTGTTGGTCTGTGGATTAAATCATATTTTTTACAATCTGACTATCGGCTTCGAAATTTTTATAATAATATGTACGATTTTATTTATTTTTTATTAATTCTTCGATTTTTTGAAGATGCGAAAGTTTCCTACCCCTTCTTATATTTACCCATTTCTGTTATAAATGGTATACCTCCGTTTATTTCATAAATATTGAAAAGTTGCCCTCTTAAAACAAACGCCCTGTAGCCGTTAAGTTATGAGCTGCGGCTTCTACGCGTTTTCTAAATCCTGGCAGTTGCGATGTGCTTTTCATTCGAGGCGGTGGAAAATGTCTCCATTATGAAGCTTTTCGTTTTGTTTCCCCTAATGGAACAAATTATTTCTCGAATAGTTTATTTAGTGCTTTCTTAAGAGCGTTCAAACTTCGTCGTCAGTCCCTCTTTATATATAATTATTCCTAAAAGTTCTTAAATCAGTTCGGATAATTTTAAAGTCTGAGTGGAATTTCATTGCCTAAATAAATGTTTTTAAAATTTATATTAAATCCCCCTTTTAATATCAGTTCCCTCTAGAAGGGCTTAAAAATAACACGGGCTGAATAATTCGTGTCGTTAAACGTTTGAATATTTTAAACGCTTTATTTATATTTATTAATACATTTAAACTTGTTAAATTGTTTTACTTTTTTTTCTCATAGAAAAGTGAAAAATAAAACAGTTTACTAATAATAACATTAGGATATTACTTTTTACTTGATATTTTTACGCTTGGTTACATCGGTTTTAAACAAGTTTTAAAACAAACATCAAGAAAATCTAAAGGGTTTGTATTAAAGCTTTAAAAAGCTACATTAAAAAAAAAATTTCAAATATTTTGCGAATTTATTATAATCCTCCATATGCTACAAAAATGATAAATTAACTTGAGTCTAAGATTGGTGTAAAGGACGGTCTCTCCCAGTTTGCATGCAGAGATTATCGGCCGGAACAAAAAAATAAATAAATGCCTGGTGCCAAATCACAAGGATAGAGTGAATACACAGAAAATAATGAAGAAAAAAAAACTACAAAACATTTTGCCTAACCCGCAAATAAAAATAAACTTGATAAATATATATTGAAATCCATAATAAAACTGACTCTAGCACCATTAAAATGATAAGGTTAGACTAACCTACTTATCTCAAAATATTTATAATGTCGTACTATTTAACATCTGGGTAAAATGTATGCAATAATGTTTAGTAGTATGCAATAAATTATATATTATAAAAACATGGAATGTTGCTAATAATAAATAATGGTAATTGAATAGTAGTGTTTTTCTCAATCGCTGACTCCAGTTCAACTTATTTTTTTTTCTTGGTTTACAACGGAAAGTGTATTGACAACAAATCATCGGAAGAGTTTTCCTAACTTTTGAAACCAGAGATTCAATAGGAAAATTTAGAAAAAGTTATGAATATATAAATTTAAAAAAATTAAATAAAATTGCATTTTTTTTTTTATTTTATACTTTCTTTTATACTTGTTTGAATGTATATTATTACATAATGATATTAACTGCTAGAATCAAAATATCGATTGCGCGAATGGTGTGGAATTAATTATACGCCTGTTAAAATCCTCTAATTCTAGGTCGTCATCAAACATAAATCAGTGTGCCTAAGGGAAGTTAGTTAAACATGTCTCTGAAATTATCTGGTTATTTAGTTGTCTCTTCCACTCCCCTCCAGCCCAACGTACTTGTGTAACTACTAAATACCTGTAATTAACCTGATTGTACTATGGTGAAGTCAATGTATTTTTTAAGATTTCTTTTTTTTTATTTATTCTTTGATTATGATTGTAGAGTTTTGGTTGCTAATTATTAATAAAATTAGCAGCCCTATAAATCTCAAAATTTTAGCATTTACTCTTTAAACTTGCGATTTTAGTATCTTTTAGGTTCATCCATCCTCTTTTAAAAAAGATGTTTGGCCGTTCATTAAAAAATTATCAGTAGGCACTGAAGAGCCTACTTTTACTTTCCTTCCAACCGAATGGTATATCGAAACGATTATTTTTTCAAATATTTTTATTTATATCATTTATAATAGTTTTATTTACTCATATTATTAACATTGATAACTATAATAAGGCTTAGCGAACCCGCAGGATGGATCATACCCCGCCAAAACTCATAATTCTAGATCAGAGGTTTCCAAACGCCCCGCGAATACTATCTTTCCGCCCGAAGTAGTTTATTTGGCTTATATACAAATATACAATCATTGTCATTCGAAATAATAATAAGGTTTTTATTTAACGATCAATTGAAAAACACGATAGTTGATATACATACTAATGAGCCTGAACATTTTAACTGTAATGATATGATATGTTGGTATAATAAGATATCTGGGACATTGTGGAGGAGTCAATCTTAGTACAGTAGTCAATGTGGCCCTTGGGGTAAAAAGTTTAAAGTCCCCCCTGTTCTACCTCATCCTCCCATTTACTTCTCGGCCTGCCCCTCAGACGTTTATCCATTGTCTTAACTTAAGTAAATACATGCTCATTATCCAATCGTCGCAATAATGTTACTTCATTTGTATTTACCGGCTGTTCATCCAAACTATGTAGCCAAATATTTTTTTGTATTCCAGCCCTCATTTTTCGAGTCAAAATTATACGCCATAATTTTTTTTTTTTTAAGAAGCTTAACTGAAAGTTTTTTATATTTTTATTTTGTCAATACATTCATTTCACTGCATATTTTTCATAAGTTGACGTACACTGCTTTAACGTTAAAAGCTCAATATGTATTAGCTAGCTGCACGTTTCTAGGTCATCTATAGAAAGACATCAGTAAGCTACGGTTAATGCTTTTATGGAGATGTATATTAGAAGCGATTCTGTCTAGCTGCGCATACAGTCTGGGAGAATCCATTCCTCTTGGATTCATCCAATTAATCAGCTTTAATTGGGAAACTAGAATCTTATTAGTACCTTGCTCGAGCTCGGTACATTCTCTCTTAATAAGTCTCTAAACTTAGTTGGTTAGCGAATCTCATAGCGATATGGCTTACTATCATCTTTCTTACAGGCATTCCTTCCCGGATTTAGCCCAAGGTGGATCGATCGTTGAAGTTGGACATTGTTTGCATTGCTAAGCATTTGCTCTCATTAGGCTAATGAAGGGATTCTTCTTATGGAGTGCGTTAATTAATATCACACACAAAGTGGCAAAAATCAGTGATCCTAGCAAAAACTTTTTGCGAAATTATTGGAATAAAAATAATAACAAATATAAAATTAACTCTTAACTTTAATGGTTTTAGATATAAGAGGGAACTTGTTTGAACACACTTGTTTGAGAAATTTAAGTATTTGGGACCTTTAATAACTAGGAAAAAAAAATGAAATTCAAGAGGAAATAAAAGCGGAAAATGCTTGTTATTTTTCGGTTTCGAGATTACTTAGCTCGCAACTTTTATCCAGAAATATAAAAGTTAGAATTTACAAAAATATTCTCGTTCCAACTGTTTAGTATTGGTGTGGCACCAATGGCCGCTGACTTTGAAAGAGAAATAGCGCCTTGTAGTCTTCGAGAATGAGGTATAAGAATATTACAACGCGTAGAATATTTGATCCGATAAAGAATGATTCCACTGAAGAATTTAGGAGATTACACAATGCGGAATTGCGGTGCATGCCAGAAGTGGTATCATCGCGACGGTTGAAATGGGCTTCTAAAGTTGTTGGCATTAATAACGATCGAATCCAAAAAAAATTAATCAAAACTAAGCTAACTGGTAAATTTGCGAGGGCTAGACCGAAACTTAGATGGGAGGATTGCGTTATGGATGATCTTGTGGATTTGGGTTTGGACGGTAGTCGGTGGATGGAGGTTTGTAAACAACGATTGGTGGTATCGGCACCGGACCTTCGGGTTTTTATTTATCTAACTGCAGAAGTTCTAATATTTCCAATACTAGAGTTACGGAATAGCATTTGTAGTTTAACAGTTTATATTATTTTTGTAATTGTAAATATTTTACTTTTAATTAAAGATTGTAAAGACACATATTGTTTGAGTTTTCGCAGCTCCTTTGAAACCAATAATTCAATAGCTCCAATAAACTAATGCTTCGTTTTATTCCCGATTGGTGTTCGAATTTTCTTGTCAATTTAAATTTTTAGAGATTTATTGTTTATAAAGCTATTTTTCTACACTATGTAACAAAACACTTATTATATGGCAATTTTGTTTTACACCTTCCCAACGTTTTGTTATAAAACAAGTCTCTTTTATAACTTTGTTATTGAAAATAGCAATAGAAATTCGATTTTATAACAAGGTTACAACAAAAGGGTATATTAATAGGTATATGATCAATTCTAATTCAACCCCATCATGCTTCTTGCTCCAGTCTTTAAAATTAAAATCTGTAGAATCCAACAGTACTTTGTTCTCATGAAATGATTTGATCAAATCGCTAATCTTTTGGTCTGGCCATATCACCTCACAAAAATGGATAAACCGACTCTGTAAACTGAAAAAAAAAATGTATAAACAACAGAACATCAGAAAGGCTGATGAAGACTTTTGAGAACTGTGGAGAGGAGGTGACAGCCACGTAGCATAACTTCCTTTGATCTTACCGACATTCGCCGGCTAGTATGCCACTTGTTATATAATAAAGATAAATTATATAACGTGTTTTGTTAAATACGGTGGATCAATTGTCCCTGGGCCTGAACTATATACTACTTGGTAAGTCCCCACTCTTTACTCTTCACATGTTCCCCCACTCTTCTACAGCTCGCTCTTCTCCAACTTCCTATGGTGTAACTCATTGTAATAGTCACTGCTAAGTCATTTTTATTATTCAACTGTTGGTTGATTGATTGTGGTATCGAATAACAGCATACGATAATGTTGATATTATTATCGATACCAACGATATATTTTCATATCGAAAGAATGTTTTCGGTAACGGATCGACTAAATAAATTTAAAGTTCTTTCTGATTTTAATTAATAGATCTATTTTTAGTTATAAACATTAATTGTATGATCACGGAGAAAATTAGAAAATAATTATAGTATTCAGTCTTTATGTACTTTTGTCTGGCTTAAAACTTATAAAAACGCACTTGTTAATTATTTAGTAGTGATTGGCCTTTAAGAAATAAATACATACGGTTTACATCAATGCGGTGTTTTGATTATGGATTAGGTGAAGGAATAATTGACGGGTAAGTAATTTCAAAAACAGTTAGCATGAATGACGAAGGATTTGCTGAAGGAAGCTGTTGTGTAAGAGGTTATTTACCATATATAAATCAGTGGATTGAGATCTTGTATTTATGGAGTGAATAGAAGAACTTAGAGTGAAAAGAGCATGGATGTCGGAAGGTTTTTTGGTTCTAAGGGTCATATATGCTGCAATTATCTGATTCGGTTGGAAATGGAAATAGTTGTAGTAGATTAACACACAGTTGGTGCAGCTTTTTTATGACTTTATTTACAAAATTTCCCTAATTTAACTATTTATTGTTCATTTGATCTTCTTTTTTATTAATTGTAATATCGATTAATATTTTTCGATGTATTATTATAATATATCCGGATAGTATAAAATTCAATCTATAGATTGGGAGACCCTATTGGTACCCCTAGCCTGCACAAAGTGGGTACCCGATTCTTTATTAGGTTAGGGGATAAACCCGGCGGTTTGGCGTGGATGCTGACCACATCACCTTCACCTTTAGTCTGGAAACAATACTTCCCTACCAGGTATTGAACCCAAGACACTTTATGGGTTTGTCTTTTTTTATTTGCTTATTTTTTTAGGAATTTTATAACCCTTTTTTCTATACAACTTATAGCTTTCTTTTTTTTATCGCTATACTGCTTTCAATACTTTATGGAAACAAAAGAAATCTGATGGAATCTAATATTAGATCTTCACTAATAATTAAATGTTATGAAAAAATTTAACTTCAAGCAACTAAAGGAAATTAAGTGTAGAGTGTCAGAAAAATTTCATATGCATTAGTCTTCTTACAAATTGAGCCTGAAGTTGTTTTTATTGCGTAATTCCAGTTTCGTTTTGAAAATTTTGCCAATTATATTCGCCAAAGCCGGTCTGTTTCTTTATTTAATATTTGTTAAACAGTTGAATGATCCGGATTTCTAAAAACAGACTAATTATTTCGTTCCCTTGTTATAAAATATAATTCAGACGAACCATAAGGAAAGAAGAAATGTTTTTGTTTTTTGTTCCAATAGGAAAAGCCAGCCGAAAGAAACTAAAACAGTAGAAAAGAAACTGTTTAAAGGGAGAGCAAACTCTTTCTTATTCTTTTATACTTCTCGTGACCCTCTTCCCCTCCCTACTCCCTTCATCTCCCACTCCTCACCATTACAAGAAGAAGCCAGCTAATTAGAAGTCTCATTTTGTAACTTTTCAAAAAGTAGGGAACTTAAGAAAGAAATAAAATCAATTATTCAAAACTCCACTTTTAAATTGAGTTTAAGGATCTGGCAGTGAGCCCTGTCTGCTGGAGGAAGAGAACAGGAGAAAAGAAATTAGAAAAGTTGCTGTAGTCGTAGAACTATCAGCATAGCTTTCAGATCCTCTGCTATATCTACCGTCAGTTTGATTTAACATTTAACTTTCTTCTATCAATCAACGCTTTAATGTTAACTTATTGATCTTTCTTATCACTTTTTTTGTTTGCCTTGTTTCGTTTATACGTAAGACTCTTCAAATAATACAATATTCAATATTACAGCACTGTATTGCTGTACTGATTCTGTTTTGAATACAGCAAACGCCTGTTCATATATGCTGTATGCATGATATCCATCATTGCAATGGAGAGCACCCCACGCTACAACCAAAGGTCACAGGCTCTGCTCACTTTCAATCCCCCTCAGGTTGGGGGAACATGTCAGGGAGTGTTGTAGTTGGAGGGGGCAACATCTATCAAATGTCTTGTGGCTCTTGGGTTTTTGCGGACATTGAATCCGAATCTGATAGATTTCGCTCAAACTTCTGGATGATTAGATTAATAACCCCTTCCATTTAAACAAAATCGTTGCTGAAATTCATGAAACTAAATCAAACTTAATAATAATAAAAATATTAATTTTTAACTACTTTCACATATTTATTCATCAGGATTCTAAAAATGTCTTTTTAGAATACTTATATGAAACGTGTATGCCAGGATTCGCCAAAATCAGCTAAGACGTTCCACAGAGCAGATCATCTTAATGATACCTTAGTATTGCATTGTCATCGTGGTTATATATATATATATGTACCAAATTTCAGCTAACCGAATAACCGAAAGTGAGTTGTAATTCGATTACAAGATTTTCCTCTCCGACAAATCTTCTACAAATAAAATAATCTCTATAGCCTTTTTTAATAAATAAATGTGCCACAGTCGTATCAGTTCAATAAAATAGCTCATTGAATGTGTCTCACTCAATTTGGCATACTTCAATAGGGAAAACTGACCTCTGACTTCATGATTCAGTAACCGCTAAAACCCCGCGAGTTTTAAGAGACTTTGAAGTTTAGGGGTCACCATCTGCTATTTCGAATTTTTAAAGACTTTTAGGATTTCTATATGCTCAAGCAGAGTTTCACTCAAACATATTTTTTTACACCACAATCATCCTCTCGTCAATTCCTTTTTCCAGATTTGAACAAATAACCGACAAAACGCATTTTTTAAATTATTTTCCATCCTAATAAAAGGAAATTTTAAGATTTCAATTTTTAAAGCAATTTTGTCCGTTGATTACTTTTTATACATACGTAAACTTTTTTCGAGATATGCTGTTGTTCCGTCTACTGTGGCATCTACATGACTCACTACCTTCAAATCTGTTAACTGTTGAGTTCGTACTTTAAGTTCCTCTTCATCTGCTTTTCTACGCAGTATGTTCTGTATTACAACTCACTTGGTTTGAGAAGGTTGTAACCGACATTTTTGGCTAAAATGAGGTTATTGGTGATTCTACTATCCTTCGTCTAACTCACAAAATAAACTATCTCAATCTGCGATCTGTTGAGAAATAGCCGTTTTTATTTTTAATTTTTTTTTTTTTTTTTTTATTAAACTAACTTCAAAAGTTTGATTAAAACAGCGTAAAGTATTGAGAAAATTGAAAAAATTTATTTGTAACGGAAAAAGTTTTAGCACTTTAAATTTTCAAACTCGTTTTTCTTAAAATTAAGGTTAGAGCAGTGAGAACCTTGTCGAACCAAGGCAGCGAACTATCAACTGTCTATTGTTAAGCGCTTAATTGTTTGAAATAAAAAAAAAAAGTTGAAACTGTTAATTGGAAATTATTTATTAGGTTTGCTATCCTTTTGTATAAAATTTTGAAATGTTGATTTTATTGCTCTTCATGTACGTGAACAATCATGTGAGTTGTGAAGAATAAGTTATTCTCCTTGTTAACAAAGCATGCTCATTAATATTTAAGTTCATGCAGCGTACTTCAAGTTTTAATTTCTTGATATTGTCAATCCTAATAACTGAATCTGTTGAATGATTGAAGATATACATCGCACGCTCAGTGTGAAAAAATGATTGTGTAGAGTTAGAGAAGACGGGAAATATCTTGACTGCCGTTTTATTTAAATTGTTCAATTTATAAATGTGTTCTTTATAGGAATCTCTATTTTTTTTCTGACTTACTGCTGTTTGGTTTTGAGGATAGCTGTGTACTCTAAAAAAAGTAGACATGAACTTTGATTTGAACTTAGGTTAATCCGAGCCCAGGCTTGTCCCAAGTTGGTTTCCAAAGTCATAAACAATATCCATCCATTATTGATAACTGTCAATATTGATGTTGACAAGCATGATCAATACCTACTTACTGCTTACCTTGGATCATAAAATTCAAAATCTTTTACACAATATAAAACCGATACTAAATTGGGTTTGCTCCTCTAGTGCACCGGCTCTGTAGAAGACTTCCACCTCGGAAGAAAGATCCATCTCCTTAAGATTCAAAGGATGGTAGTAAGTGGGTAGCTGACCCGCTAATCTAAATCTTGAGAGTGGAGCTTTGATTCAGCCCTAAAAGATAGTGTGATTAATTGCCGTTTCTTAATTAGCGTAGTGATGGAGATCCACGATTCCCGCCTTATCTCCTCTGTCTACTTTGTCTCCTTCCTTTTTCATCTTCTCTTACTTTTTGTCTTTTACCGTCGCTGGTCGTAAAACTCCCCCGCATCAGCCCCTTCCTAATTCCTTCTGAAATATTACCACCTCGTGTCGTCGGTTCATTTCACCCTGGCAATGATGGGGAGTACCTTCTCTCTCTTTTGTAGCCTCTTCAACTCCTTCTGGCTGAATTGAAAACTCCTCTTTCCAGATAGGAGTAGGTTCAGTAAGAAACAGGAGTACAAATAAATAATAAAATAACAGAATAAAAATGTATTATCTTCTCTCGGCTTTCACTCTACAGTAATGAGCTTGGATAGATCAGCCAAAATTTCATCTGTGAAGTATTTTAGGTTTTTTTTTTTTTAAATTATCTTTTCGATAAAATACCTTCTATTTGCCTATAATTTATAATGAATATTTCTGACTGGCATACTTTGATTTTTAACCAGTAAATAGATAATGAAAAGGAAAGTCTTCCAAATTTTTATTTTTATTGTCACTCACAAATTACCAACGTTTCGGGGTTCTGGCCCATCATCAGAAATATAGTACAGTATAATATTTAATGATCATTAAATTAGATTCATTATTTAATGTATATATCATATTTTAAAAAATTGTTCTTATATAATTTAAATTTTAGTTTTTAATGTTATAATTAAATATTATATTGCTGTATAGTCCTGATGATGGGCCAGAACTCCGAAACGTTGACAGTTGGTTGTTGTTAAACTCAATTACTTTATTGAAGTCAATCATATCGATGGGTTTTGGGTACTCAAATTGAATGAGAACTGTTCTCAGAATTTATCTTCGAAAGTATCCAATGAATTAATATTACTGAAATATTTGTTTCTGCTATTATCATTGGCCAAACCTGCTTCAACGGATTGGTTTGTAATAACTAGAGATTGAATTATTTCCTTCACATGGTTTTATCTTCTTGTAATGTCAGTCTTTGGGATGCCTTGAGTAAAATATGGGTGGGTAAAATGAAAAATATAAAGTTTATATTTTGTTAATGAGAGAGACGAAAACAATTTTCAACAGGTCCTGGCTTATTTCTAATATTGACAAACCTTATAACAACATAGAGTTAACTCCTGCCCCGCATTCAGGCGGTGTCAGTGAGGCCATGTTGTTGAATAAATTACCATGTTCTCCCTAACTTTGGGCTTCAACATGTGAGGAATATTCAGCGCTTCTTTGATTTTGAGCTTTTGTCGGAAAGTGGACTATTAAAAAATAGAAGACCCTTTTGTTTCTTAATTTTTACTTTCAGATACCTATGTATGAAATATTTAGTATAGGAAAGTATTGCGATCGTGGTCGTATTGCGATTCGAATCCGAGTTTTTAGCGGTAATACAAATTTTAAGATCCTCTGTGTCTAAAGATCCAAGTCATGCAGAATGCTCTGTGTGTGGGGGTGCATGTGTTACGTCTAGCTCAAAAATAAAAAAGTTGTTCGAAACTTAAATTATGTATTTACCTAGTCCTGGGACGTTAAAGCAACTTTTTCGCCAAAATCGACTTATCGGAAGTGACGCTTCATGTCATTGATTTTGCAAAATTCCTCGAAAAGGCTCTGACGATTTAGATCAATCTCGTTTTATCAATGTACAGTTAAGCAGTTTTTAACATCAGCTAGGTATTATTTTCATTGAAATTGTCTAAATAGACTTAATTGCCGAATTTTCAAAATGTATTCCTCTAATGACCGTTAATTTTTTTTATTTGAAATAATTAACCGTCTCTCATTGTTAGTAGTGATAAAAATGGATGAACATAAACTGAGCAAAAATTTTAAAATTAACTAAAGGAGAAATATTATCCCAGCTCGAAAACAAATTTCCCGAAATAAGAGTTATGATGTAGATGTACAATATACCGTTGGAAAATTAAATATTTAAAAAAATAATACCTAACAATATCGACGTCGTTTTTTGAAAAAGTCTATGTGCCAAAATTCGAAATTTAGGTTTCAATTGATTATGGAACATAAGCATCACCTCTAGCTATGGCTATATGGCTCTAATATGGCTATTCCTGCTCACGATATTTTGAAAATAAATTGAAAATGGTTTAAAAATCGAATATTGATTACGTGCGCACCAAATATTAACGACTTTCAGTCGTCACTCTGGCCTTAATCAGTGCTAGAAGCCTTAAATATATATTGTAATTATAAAGATTTTGTCAGGTTAATAAACTCTTACTGTGTACGACAAAGAATAAAATTTGAAAAAATCCTTATAAATTGGTTGTTGGATATTATTAATAACGCACAGTATACATAAAAAGTTAAACAAAAAAAAAAATCAAAAATTTTATTGGCAGGACAAAACTTGAAAAAGAAAAAAATAGAATAACAATTTGTCAGAAAAATATTGTAAAAATGTTGTGATATAATTAAATATCTATTTTCAGACAAATATGGTTATATTTCTGATTTATTACCAATATTTAATTTTGTTTTCCTTTTTCCCTTCCATAGTAACCCTGTTGGTGTTGTGAATTTGTAAAATTTTACAGGTTCCATGCGACAATAGGCGTATTGCCTGTATATTAATATTTTAGTTGCATTTGATAAAATCATTCATTATTGAAAAAAAATTAAAAGAGAAATAAACATTGCAATAACCTAAAGAATAAAATATGCAGAAAAAACAGGAGACAAATCAAAAATCTAAAATATTGTACATATTAAAAATACTAAATAAATAAATAAAATATAAAGTAAAAATATATAACAAAAATATTGAATCTTAAACTAAATTTGAAGATATTGATAATTAAACTAAATGGTACAATTGAGTAATATACAAATATTTTACATTAATATTTAATTTAACATTTTATTGAAAACTCGTTGACTAACTATTGCGGGCACACTCATATGGTCTAAAACAGTTGCCTTGCGCCTTGTTACTCTCTGGAACATGCTAGGGCTGAGGAATCCCATTACGAGCTGAATAGATAAAAATGACTTATAAATTTGATAATTTAGTTCATCGAAAATCACTTTAATATTTTCCATTACTATTTTACATCTTGTTACTTCCCTATTCCTCTAACAGATTCCTCGTCGAAAGAACTTACTAGCCAAGCCCTACAAGGTGGCAACATGGCCTTACAATAACTCTCAATGGGAAGCGAAGAATGTCCTGATCCAGAAGAGGAAGGAAGGATATAGGATAAAGTTAGTTAGGCAAATCCCCAGTGACCCAGGCCGTCGATCCTGAATAAAGCAAATGCTACGTAACTGGGGAGTCTGGAATAAATCGGATATCCGCGCCTCGTCTTCCTTCTGCCCTTATGTTATCCATTCTTCCATGGAATTAGGCCTCCATGTTTACGGCTTATGTACATCTGAAACATAAAAATATGTTATACTTATCTGAAATAATCTGACTTTCCCTCCTATGTCTTGAAAGGATTTTTTTTTTTTTCTGGGATGCCTTAACAGGACTTGTAGATCTCCTTTCGCCTTAACTATCCTCCATTTATCCTTCTAATTTGTTAAAGAAAAAAAGTGAGCGGGCTCCCTTGGAATACTTTTTGAAAAAATATTTAATGTATTAAAAAACTACGCGTTATTCCTCCCTTTTCCCACCATCTCTCTAGCCGGTTGAGTAAACTCAAAAGTAGAGAAGTTTAATTTAATCCAAAGTTCTAATGTAGCTAAGAAAATGTTTACTACGTTTTATCAAAATCGGCCAAGACGCATTAAGGTACTCTCCTTTATAGGGAGGAATCTTGTTTATTTCAAACACACGTTTATTTGACCGATGAGGAACATTTGTGCCAATTTTCGTCTGACACAAGATATACATATCTTCGCTTAGAAATTAAAGCGTTGCATTTTTTCGTGACACTAGTCTTTGAGATTTCGTTTTCGATTTCCATTTCATCGGTTTCGATTATCAATAGAAATGGAATTCTTCAATAAAAATATTCTTCTTTAAAAATAATAACTTAATACTTACAAATAGTTATTATTTTTAGCTAAATGTACATACAGTATACTACTTATTAATCAGGCTTTTCCCAATCTATTTATCTATTATCTGGCTCTGTATATGACGGACAACGAATCATAAGTGCTTGTGTGTATTAAAATGCAGCTATAAAATTTGTTACTTTTTTTTTTAGATTACCACATATCGCCATCTACATTCAAGTCTATCGCATACCTATTTTTAATTTTATTTTATTTTTTGTTACAGCGCCACCTTCTTCCATAGAGATGGTCGGACACCCGTCTAATTCCAAAATCGAAATAAAAGAAAATCAGGAATTCCAGCTAGAATGTCTAGTAAAGAATTCCAAGCCTGCTGCTAAAATAGTTTGGTTTAGGGGCAATGTTGAACTGAAACTAGGTAAGTTGTTGTTTTCTCTTTTATTGAGCATTTGTATTTTTGTTCTCTTTATTTACAACATTTTTCAAAGAAAATTCAGAAACGAAATTGAATTTTATTGGATTCTGATCTGAATATCTCCTGAGTTCAGAGTTTGATTACAAAACACTTGTTTAAATAATTCGTTCAGATTACTAATTTAACTGTCTAGTATTTTGAAATTGTACAACAGACGTTTTATAGTTCTCAACTTGTAACAAAATTTTGTTATTAATATTAATGAATTCATATATTTATATGCATTAATATACTCATGTAATTAGGCTTTATATATAAGATTACACACATTCGGTAACAAAAAATAAAGTCAATTGACTTATCACGTTATATTTGTTACTCCTGGCGTCATACAGCCATTTTATACTTCACAATCTGGTCAAAAACATATGCAATATTATTGTACATCATTAGCTTGCAATGAGTTATTTAAAAAATAAATTAAAGAAATACGTTCTTTTTTTTATAGTTCTTAAACTCCTTCCTTCTTAAGATCTTATAACATTCAGATTTTAATTCCGCGTGTTTCATATTTTAAAATTCATTTCTTTCCATGGTAATCCTGCGAAAAAAAAAAGCAAACAATTATTTTAATTGTTAATTTTCTTTGATTTTTACTAGAAATTAAGAAAATTAGGAAATAAATACAATGCGTTATAGGATTAAAATTAGGTATACTACATTATTTAGTAGGCATTAGGAAATAAATAAAATGAGAACGAAATGTTTATTTTGTTTTTTTTTTAAATAATAATTTAGGAATAAAACCATTGTTTTCAAGCATCCGATCACAACTACTCACTCACTGCTGTTAGCTAACTTTTTTTTTCGCCGCTCAGCATATAATAGTGATTTTATTTAAAGTAATCAATATTTTTCCATTCTTTTCATATTTAACCAATCACTCATGTAAAAAGAGCTACCTCTAAAAGCTCTTTGAATCAGTTGATATGCGGATCGACGAGCTCTATCTACAAAATGTTAACTACGTTCCTACAAGGATCCAAATATTGTATAGCGTGCCTTATAAATTTTGATTAAAATGAAATTTTATGTTTTTTTAGATTGTATAGTAACGAATTTGTTAAAAATATTGGTGTATTGGTGTAAATATTTTCTAACACAAATTGGCTTTGATCTGAAATTTGAAAATATTCATTCGGCCACCATAATTTTTATTCATTGCAGTCTCTTTCGTTTATATATATATACTGATAGTAGCCCTACTATATATAGCCCGCTGTTTCCTGTACCACGTAATTAATATTTGCTTACAACTATTAATCTAGGATATTAACATAATTAGAAACTTGCATGGAATTTTTATAAAGGGTTGAAAAGAAAAATGGCCTTACAGCGACGGCCACAATTAGATTTTTATTGCAACTGCATGCATTTGTTATTAACAATATTCAGTTTATAAACAACGACAGCCGAACAGAAAAAAGAGAGAGCATATGTATATGATCCCGGTTTTTATGTATTCTTGGCCCGTGTATTTCTAGTGTATTTTTCTCTGTTGTGTCTTCCTCTTTTCTCTTCTTCTCTGGGTATTACAAACCCCATTATATAATATAAAACGATAAGGTTGGATATATTAAGTTGTAAAAGACTGAGATTATGATATTGGATAATTCATTTATATTTTTACTGTCAATTTTATTTTATACGCCCCACTGTTGAATTTTTAAATTTATTTCCTCTTCGGTCCTTATGAAACTTCCTATAAACCCTTAACGGTTGAGGTTGACAATATCAAATTTGTTGGTAAGGGATGGGAATGTCTAGGAAGTGTTCCTCTTTCCCTTATTTCCCAAGGGCACTTTTTTATACTACCTATATCTCTGTATTTAAAAAAAAAAAAAATTTTTTTTTTTTTTTTTATTTTCACCCCTCTTAACCATAATTGTAGTGGTTTCCTTCTTTAATTTTCTTAAAATATTTCCATAATATATTGCCTGTCTTATATATAATGTTTTTTTATTTAGATACCTATACATTAATAATTCTATATATATTGATGAACATGGCTATAGTATACAAATCTTTAAGCATTTGATATTTATGGCGTGTTTGATCTCAACAGCGTTAATTTTTTATCCTGTTAAAATCATTATGTTGAAATGATTCTGTTAATATCCTGTTAAAATATCATCAAAAGCCGTTTATTTCATATGCCTTAAATATCTTTGAACTACTTAAATGAATTTTTTTTTTCTTGCCCATATATTTTTTTATTTTTTGGTTGTTGTTAATGTAATTGGTAATGTGTTTTCAGGATAAGATCGTTATCGTCTCGTTAAATTTAAATCCCGAACTTGTAAGAACTACCTTTTTGGGAGCCCGAAGCCTAAACACTGATGTATCACAAATTAGCCTCGTGAGTTCGCTCGGGTGAAGTACGAGTTGTAAAGAAAATAATTCCAACCTTTTGATTAAAGTTGGGTCTTTCAACTTCTGCTGTACAGCTTTATCGGTGTTTATCCACCAACAGGCTGGATTACAGCCAAAAAAAAAAAAAAATTGCGGTAGGTAGAAGCTTCAAAAGCTGTTCTTTTGAACAAAACATCATCGTCCAGGAACATTTAAAAAAAAAAAAAAGAAGAGGAAAATCTGGATTCAAAAACAAAGATTTTACAGTTAGTCATGTAAAGTCGAACTTAGTAAAATCTATTGCGCACTTATTCCACATTACCCTACCTGATGCCTCGATGTAAAAATTAATAAAATAATTTTAATGCAGTTATGGGAAGGAAATTTAATCACCTCATAGAGTCTATCAATTAAAAGCACGATATTGCCAAAATCGCTCTTCTGAGAAAAAATTCTGGAGTACAAAAATAATTCAAATTTTATCTAGATAATTTTATCGTAAGGACGTTTGTGTATTGTAGTCTTGTTTAGCAATAAAAAAAATAAATGAACAGTAATAAAATAAAACCATTAGCTATATATTTAAAAAATCTATTAATTTCCATTTTCGAGTACCGTTGGACATGGTTCTCATGTATAAAAATTTATGGTAATGGCAAACAAAAATTAGACAGAGGTCTACCGCACCACCACCAACCAGGCAAATAGCCAAGCTAAATTTATTTATTCAAATCAATATTGGTTTTTTTTTTTACGAAAAATACATAAGACACGCAGCGGTTAAATGATATAACTTATCACCATTCGATGAGCTTTGAGCGGTGGCATTATCAAATAACTCAAATTTAGTCATCTTTACTCATTTATTTTACTTCTGCCTTAACTTTCAATTCAAAAATTCTTTTTGCAATCTCTAGTGACACATGTTCTCTGTTACATGGTATTAATTCTTGCTTCCGTTTAAAAAAGCGTTTGAAATTCTGTCCTGATGCTTCAGATGAACGGACGTAATTCTATATATATATATATATATATATATATATATATATATATATATATATATATATATATATATATATATATATATATATTCCAGAATTTATTCTCAGAACAGCGATTTTGGTAATAACGTGATTTTAATTGATAGACGTTACAAACATTTTAGTTCTAATGAAAACAAGTTTTCTTAATCTGAAACTATTTATGATTTTTATTAATTGGATACGAATATAAACTTTGCAAACTCAAATTTCAGCCAGAAAAAAATATTTATGTAAACATTTTTTACTTTATATTTTATCTAAGAGATGATGCCTGAGGGTGTAGCCTAAGAGTTAAGCACAAAGTAAATATATTACCGTTCTAGTGTGTGCTTTTTTATTATTTGTTTTTAGTGTCTTTTATAGGTATTTTTCGGAGTTCTAAAAACGAAATAGGAACAGTATTATTCATTTGCTGTAGTTTCTTATACTACACTTATCTTGTTTTTAAAACCCTTGGAGCCTATTAAATAGGCCGAAATGTCAGCACACAAAAATATGTCAGCATATGTAAAATATATATAAATCGTCAGCATAAAAAAAAAAAAAAAATATATATATATATATATATATATATATATATATATATATATATATATATATATATATATATATAAAGTGAGAGAGATATTACTAATGAGTTGTAAGTCTGACAAAAACATGAAAAAAATCTGCTGGGCATCCATCATTTTATGATTCGGTAAAAACTATCCTGTTTTTTACAGAACTCTAAAAACAGGATATATAATTACGAAATATGATACAACTGTTTTTCTGTATAAAATGAGGAAAAACTCGTCAACAGCTGTAACCCCATTATCTTTTCACAAGCATTCCATTGACCCAAATGAAAAAGAGCTTTAGTTCTATTTCGACAAACTTCTGGTAAGTAGCGATGGCAATGGTGGTTCTTTTAATATTCATAAGGAAAGGGCAACATTAAATGAGGTGAAGTGTTTTCCACAATTGGAAATTAATAAAATTGAATAAAATACTCATTTGACCAAATATTTTTTGTTAAACGTTTATTGTACCTCATTTAATTATTTTAATTACAAACGAAATCATGAAAGGTTTAATGTTTGGTGTATTATCAAGGATTCTTTTTCTCGTTGCATCCTAAACAAAAAAAAACGTTAATTTTATAGTCTAGCGTTTTAAAATTTTAATTTCCTCAGTTTTTCCTTGCACCCTTCAATTAATTATAACGATATATTTTTAAACTAATGCCACGGATTAACTATATAATGTATTGTGTTAAATAATTAATTTAAATAAATTATCTAAATTTTAAAAAACAAAAATATACGTAGTATGCTAATAAACATTGAGTGGATGCGATTATATAAATAAATAAATAATCTAATGAATGCGGTGATTTAATTTCCTTCCCATAACTGCATTAAAATTATTTTATTAATTTTTACATCGAGGCATCAGGTAGGGTAATGTGGGATAAGTGCGCAATAAATTTTACTAAGTTCGACTTTACATGACTAAATGTAAAATCTTTGTTTTTGAATCCAGAACATTTTTTAAAATGTTCCTGGACGATTATATTTTGTTCAAAAGAACAGCTTTTGAAGGTTCCACCTACAGCAATTTTTTTTTTATTTTGGCTATAATCCAGCCTGTTGGTGGATAAACACCGATACAGCTGTACAGCAGAAGTTGAAAGATCCAACTTAAATCAACAGGTTGTAATTGATTTCTTTACAATTCGTTATACTTCACCCTAGCGAACTCTCGTGGCTAATTTGTGATACATCAGTGTTTAGACTTTTAGACATGCTCCCAAAAAGGTAGTTCTTACAAGTTCGGGATTTAAATTTAACGAGACGATTACGAACTTAACCCGAAAAAGACATTTACTCTACATTACCACACATAATTAATTTCATTAACAACAACCAAAAAATAAAAATTATATGAACACGAAAAACAAATTTCATTTGAGTAGTTAAAAGATTTTTAAGGCACATGAAATAAACGGCTTTTGATGATATTTTTGGGTTAACCATTTTAATGCATTTCTATCTTAAAATTTTTAATTTATTTTTCTAATTTTATGAATCGTATAAGATTTTAACAGGATAAAAAATTAACGCTGAAAGGTCAAACACGCCATAAATATCGAATGCTTAAAGATTTGTATATTATAGCCATATATCCATCAATATATATATATATATATATATATATATATATATATATATATATATATATATATATATATAATTATTAATGTATAGGTATCTAATTTTTAAAAAAAACATTATATATAAGACAGACAATATATTATGAAAATATTTTAAGAAAATTAAAGAAGAAAACCAATACAATTATGGTTAAGAGGGGCGAAAGTAAAAAAAAACAAAAAAAAATATATATATTTTTTTTAAATGCAAAAATATAGATAGTATAAAAAAGTTCCCTTGGGAAATAAGTGAAAGCGGATCACTTCCCAGACATTCCCACCCCGAACCAACAAATTTGATATTGTCAACCTCAACCATTAAAGGGTTTTTAGGAAGTTTCATAAGGACCGAAGAGGATATAAATTTAAAAATTGAACAGTGGGGCTTAAAAAATAAAATTGACAGTAAAATTACAAATGGATTGTCCAATATAATAACTATGATTAATCTCAGTCTTTTAGATCAATCTTCGTTAAAATTGTATTAATTAAATTATATATCTTAACTTAGTAGTTAATTACAAAACCAATTCTTGTATTACAATATTTAAAAAAACAACTGAATCCTGAAATAATAGACCATTAGCTAATGGTCTATTATTTCAGAATTCAGTTGTTTTTTTGTTTTTTTAAATATTTTAATACAAAAATTGGTTTTGTAATTAACTACTAAGTTAAGATATATAATTTAATTAATACAATGTTAACGAAGATTGATCTAAATTCTTTTCATTCTCGCGTGACATTATTACTAACGAGAGAGGAGTATTGCACTTTAGCGGGGTCTTGTTGAGATAAGTAAGCGCTCTTGGAGGTGTTTCATTTGGCCCCACTTAGGTTTCAAGCCATTTACTTTCAAGGAGAAAAGATACTGCGTTATTTAAATAATTTATTAACTCGGTAAATATTAATTGCTAAGGATAGAATGTAGGTCGTGTGTAATTAATAGGGCTTTACTCTCTGTAATAATTCATTCTAATTGGATCTTCAGTACTCTTAATTTTCTAATGCCTCGACCGATATTATGTTTTATTAATGTAATTGTAGAAAATTAGATGATTTACGATGCGGTTTCTTTTTACGCTCTGAGTTTGAAGCCCTTCTCGCTTAGTACGTATTTTTAATTGAATAATTGAAGCTCGGATTGTTTGTTATGTACGCGTCTGTCTGATTCAAGATTGTTCAATAAATCATTAATCACGAATCTGATTCAATTTAATATATATATATATATATATATATATATATATATATATATATATATATATATATATATATATATATATATATATATATTATATATTATATATTTTTAATTTCGTTTACTTGTTAACTTTATTTAAACGTTCATATACTCCAGTGAATTCTGCAAAAACCTTCAGTAAGTATCATTACAAATATTATATATTTTTAAACTTTCTAGGATGCCATCTTGAATTTTTTTTTTTTATAGTTATGATTAATACAAATTGGGTTTCCTTTGTTAAACTCTTTTATTTTTCTCATATTTATTATACATCGCTATTCTTTAATAAGTTACGATCGGGACTGCAACATACCATCTTCAGATTTTCATTATTTAAAAAAAAATATAATTAATTCTCAATCACCACTACTATACTTACTTCTAATAAATACATGTTATGTAATATAAATTTATTATATTTATTTTTAGTAAATCATTGTATTAATCATTAATCTGCTCTTTATGTTTTTCTCCCTATTGTTAACTTTTCTCACATTTATAATAGGGGAGAACCACGACGCAATGGACATTTTTTAAACAAAGTTCATTAACCACCTTTGATTTATACATTGTAAAATCATAAAGGTATATTTTATTAGCTAAAATCCTTATCTTGGCTAGAACATGTCAATGGATATTCTTCTTTGTCTGTAAAATTTGTAAAACAATTAAAATATGCAGGTACTCAATGTATCAAATTTATCCCCAACGGTGGGATTATATTCGACTTGTGATGGGATTACCTTGAGCAGAATACCTAAATGTGAAGCAATATGAATAATATAAATTACTTATAAGAATTTGAAAAAAATAAAGTAAAATAAAAGTAAATCACAATTGAGATGGAAAAAGAACTTATTTATAATCCGTCATAATCGTTCTTCATAACTAAAAATTTGCATTTTATTTTGATATGTTGGCTATAGTTTGATCCAAAAACCACCATTGATTATAAGTTTCATGGTCATACCAGAACAACCAAATCAGTAAAAGTACCATGAGATCAGTTTCTATCTACAACAGCTATCAACAATGAGTTGTATTTTTACTCCCCTTTAACTCGGGCTTTCAAGATTTTTAACAGAAAATTTTTGCTTTCTGAAGGTTGATTTTCGCTGGTATTGTCCTTGGTTGCGGCTGGCAACGACGCACGTCAACCTTTACTGTTAGTTGTTACTACTATATTATTATTTTTCAATAATAAGACGAAGTTATATTTGTACAAAATTTAACCACAAATTATCTAACGAATAAACGACATATTAATACCTAGCTTCTATAAAGTGATGGTTTCTTACAGAATCATGAATAGAAAATAGAAGAATTGAAGGTGTATTTCTGATTTTAAATTTGTTACTATGGACAGTAATGGTTGTTATTCGTACGATTATTTCTGTAATAAATATCCTATACGTATTTATAATGAAATCATGACAGATAATAGTTAGTCATTATGTGATTAATAAATCAGTACTGTAATTAAAAAAGACATTTTGATTTTTCAATACATATATTCAATGATTTTACAATAGATATATGTGAATTTGAGTATTTGTTTAAGATGAACCTTTCTTTCATTATTCAGTGCCAATTGAATTTATGTTTGAATTTTTTTTTAAACAGAAATAGCTTAATTAGTATAACATCTAAAATAAGTTGTTGTTTCAATCATACAAAATTGATTGACTGTATAATTGGCTATAAGTTTTATTTAAATTTTAACAATATTTCATCTAATTTGGTTTCCCATGACTAAAAAATAAATAAAGATAGCATAGGAGCCGTCGGAATGTTAGCGTTATCATCAAAACTCTGCTTCGACATGATAATATAACCTAGAACCGTCGTACTGCCGACCATCTGACTCCTTCCGGAGCGATCAAGACGAAGCAGTATGGATATGACATTATGCCTGATTGTCAAACAGTGCCAACGAAATATGCAGTCAACTGCCAGCCGCAACCGTGGACAGTACAAGCGAAACTACCACTGCATACCCCTAAAGTTCACAAAAAAGAGGAGAGGAGCGTCGACGACAAAAAATTTTATGCAGGTTAATTTTTTGGTCTTACTTAATTTTTTAACCTTACGTTGTTGAGGATGTAAACATCCAAATTTTGTTGTGAATTTTTCGAAAATAAACTCTTTATTTGGTTATTTTTGAACCCGGTGCTAATAAAATGAGGGTAAGGAGTTGAGACTATTCTCTAACAAAGTATTATTATCCGAATAAATTATCTTTCAGTTTTTGTTTCGTTTTTTCTGGATACAATCGCAAGGCCGACTTGTAGCCCTATATATCATTATGCCGAGGGCCCATGATTTGGAAGCACAGGTCCTCCAATATATCAGGAGTATTGACCCGCCAGAAGAGGACAGATTTATGTTGTGACTGTCCTAGGCATTTACGGACACTCCAATGTGAAATAATATATAGTGCCTTGTCCCCTTGCTGTATTAGTATGTACTGGTCGGTACTAGAAATATACCCTTAATTTATAATGGAGACTGTGGTTGAGTCGTCAATGGATCGCCATGTTTTTGATTCGCTTCTCTAGTCATTGAATTTATATTGTATTGGAAATTTACTACATTTTAAAAATCGTTCTTTAAATACGACACGCGTTTCAGAACGACTATTGTTTAACGATCATATTTTCGTTTTTAATTTCTTGTGCTAATTTTAGAACTGAAATATACTTAAATGTGTTAAGGATTAGAGACTTTTATGTATGATATAACTTGAATCCAAAATTTATTTGTGAAAATATCGTGGCTATGTTGCGACAAAACTTTTCAAAAGCAATCTTGATTTGGCATCTGTATCAGATATACCATGAAGCTTCACTATTCAAAATATCTATAATGGACACCGTATGACTTCCTTGTACGCTTATTAAACTATAAATCGGTGGCACAAAAAGTGGTTCGAAGATAGCAGTATCTCCAAAACGACAATCGGTGTTGCGACATCGATCTATTGAAGCAAACACAAAATCGCTAGTTTCTGGAGGTCACATTCCGTTATTATTTGTAGTTTTCTTTCAGTAGGTAACAAGTTCTCAAGAAATTTCTTCGTGTTCCGTCGCAATATTAGAACCAGATAAAGCATTGGAAATCGACGGTTTCTATATTTTAAGGGGAAGAACCCGCCTAGCTTATATCTTGTTCTCCTGCTGTAGACTTGTTCACCTCACTAATAAGGAGGACAACAAATATTTTGCACTCGATTTTAACACCTAAAGCAAGTAATAAAATTGTTTAATTAGGGATGGAAAAAATCGTGTTTTTAACCTTTATAACCGAACCATACCATATGATCTCTGTATTAAACGTTAATTTAACACTTCCGGTTTGCCAATTTTAACCAAAATTTATTATGTTATTTATATTAATATGTAAGTCTTGTATACCAAATTTGAGAAGTTCTGCGTTATATTTTAATATAATTTTTGATGAAAATCAATTATGACCTAATTAAAAAACCACTTCCAGTAATCATGTAGTGACCAAAAGGGAGGCTCACAATTAGGTTTCACAATAATCCTAAATACAAAATTTTAACGTTCTATGGCTAACCGTTTTTGAATTATGCGAGATATGTACGAACGAACGTACCGTACGTACGTACAGATGTCACAATAAAACTAGTCAAAATGGATTCAGGGATGATCAAAATGGATATTTCCATTGAAATTTGAAAACCAAAAATTTTCGCGATTATAATACTTCCTTTACTGTGTACAAGGAACTAAAATCAAGTTTGAACGAACCGACTTAGTATCAATTCGATTTGGCTATTAACCCGAGATATATGAGGGTGCTGTTTAAGAAATTTCTGTTCAATTATCATCACGCATGGGTGCCATTTTTAAAATTTCTTCAGATTTCATCAGGTAATATTTTATGATTTCTAGGAGTCCAATTATGAAGTGCGCTCATGGTATTACGATTTTTAAGCTTTCTGCCGATTTCATCACTGACTTCCTCATATTTTAGGTTTTTTAAGAATCTAATTTATAAATAATTTTGCACTAGAATTTTCGTCCACGTTATCCATTACTGAAGTAAAGCGAATTTCATTCAATTACACGAAGATTTAAAAGTACTTTAGTTTTTAAATTTAAATTTGGCCAATTTATGCAAAATTTCATTAAGATATTTTATGGGCCATATCATAAAACACCGTTTATAACTTCAGTCAGCAGGTATACTCCTAGGGCTTATCCAGCCTGAATGAGGGCATTATCATTGGGGTAATAGTTACCTACTTCAACTGCTACTTGTATAAAAATATTAATTTCTTATCAAATGCATCATTAAGTCAATTTGTAAGTTTTCCTGTTCGAGCCAGGTTTTTTTTTTACAAACATACATACACTCATATACACAAAAATTCTTCTATAAACAGTATTTTACCAATCTTAATTGATCAATTTCATTTTCTTTGAATTACCTATTTTATCTGTTCATTAATTTAATATATTACTTATGATTTTATTATCTTTTTTTAGATAAACGAGAAGATAAAGTAGTGGTAGTGGATCCTTCTAAAAAAGCTAAAAGATATGATGTTTCTAGTAAGATAACTTTACAACCTACTGCAGAAGATGACTTTGCAGATTACACTTGTGAAGCTAGGCATGAAGCTCTACATCCAGATATGCCACTGAGAGTCACTGTCCAGCTTAGTGTTTTGTGTAAGTAATGAAAGCTATCATTACATCATTTTCATTAATAATTAAATTTGCATCATCATATTCCAAAAAGTTAATTTAGTAGTGCATTAAATGTTACGAAATGGTTTTATACATTATTATTGATTTATTTTTAATTTTTACAGATCCACCTGGACTTCCTTATATTGAGGGCTATACAGAAGGTGAAACAATTAGACGTGGACAAAACGTGGAGTTAGTCTGTAGGTCTCGCGGTGGTAACCCACCTGCCCAACTGATTTGGTACAAGAACAGCGAACAGATCAGAATGGCCTACAGGACCTCAGGCAGGCTGTCTGAAAACATTTATTCTTTTACTGCAGATGCTAATGACAATAAAGCTAAATACCGATGTGAAGCTTCTAATATTATGAGTAAATCACCTTTGAAAGCTGAGGTGGATCTAACTGTATTATGTGAGTAGCCTATGTAATAATTGAATTTATGTATGTTTTTGTGATATACTGTTTTATTTTGTATTATTTAAAACCAGAAAAACTTTCCCTTTGCTTGTTTTGTTTGCAAATCACTGATGTCATTTTCTCAAAGAAATTTATGTACTATTTTATTTTAAAATTACTGTTTAGCTAAATTTTTTTTTATATTAGTGTGTTGTTTTTTTTTAGTTTGTTTTATATAAGTGTTTCAAAGACAAAATTTTATTTTCTATCAATAATTAAACAACTTTATTATTTATTTTTTTATTGTTTTGCTATGATACCTTTATAAAGCTTTCCATCAGAGATAGTTATTATAGTAATCTGTCTTAATCACTTTAATTGTATACTCATATTTGAATCATTACCACTTATTAATTATTTGGAAACTTTTCTGATCTCTACCCTTATTTTATTATTTAGAATAAATATATTTTATATTTTATCATTGTAGGGCTTAAATAATTAAGCTATATTTAATTTTAAGTTTATGGAAAACTTGTGATATTCCAATATTTTTCCTAATTACACATAAATAGCACAACTAACTTTTTTTTTGTTCATTTACAGTTGCTCCAACACAGGTCACAATATCTGGTCCAACAGAGGCAAGGGTCGGAGACACTGTGCCTTTGACATGCACAACCGCCAGCAGTAACCCTCCTGCCGATATCAAGTGGATGGTTAATGGTAGACAAGTCAGAAATGCTACACAACACACCATCCCAGCTCCAGAAGGAGGATGGTTCACCACCTCCAATACTACTGCCGTAATAGGCCCGAATCAGAAGTCACTCGTCGTTATCTGTCATGGGTTGAACAAGCAACTAACTGAAAATATTGTCAGCACTCACACCATCAACGTTCTATGTAATATTTTTTTTTCATTTTATCAAAATATTTTATTTAAACTTACCTAAATTGGCTAACTTAACTTTATGAGTTCAGATCCTCCTGGTCAGCCGATTCTTACTGGATACACAAAAGGGACACACATTGCTGCTGGAACTTTACAGAAAATATCATGTATTTCTTCTGGAGGAAATCCCCTGGCTACTCTGACATGGTATAAAAATGACAAGAAGGTTAGTTATATTTTATAGCTATAGTTTAATTTTGTTAAATAAAAATTATATATCTAAATGTTATTTTTAATTTGCTTAGATTAATTCAGTCTCAAAAACAAATGACAGATCTGTTTCGGCAGAAGTGACTATCCTGGCAAATGTAACTGATAATGAAGCTGTTTATAAATGTGAAGCCTCTAACCCAGCTACTGAGATACCTTTAATTGAAAGAGTACAGCTTAGTGTGCATTGTAAGTATTTCAAGTGGTCCAACTTAAGTTTAAGGATAAAGACTACCAAATAGCTACAATTAGCTCAGATCATTGTGATAATTATAATACTTTTACAGTCCCTCCAGAACATGTGAAGATAAAAAAAGAGCCAGAAGAACTTCGAGCTGGTACGATAGCCACCCTCACCTGTGATGCAAGCTCTTCAAATCCTCCTTCGGAAATGTCTTGGTGGCGTGAAGGGATCTCGGTAACTGAGGGAATCAGTAACTCCAGTAAGCCTGGACTCCATGGTGGTACAGTGTCATCTATTCAGCTGAAATTGAACATTACTCCCGAAATTGATGGTGATGTGTACACCTGTCAGGCTGCAAATACTGTCTTACAAAGGAGTGTCCATGATGCAATCACAATGTCTGTTCTTTGTAAGTTCCTTCAACTAGAATACATTATCTAGGTATTTCCAATCATCAATTTAAATGGCTGAAGTTTTCTTTTTTTTGGATTTACTTATATTTCAAAATCATCGATCATGTTTTCTAGTTTGGAAGATTATTAAATTGAAAGATTGTTTATTATAGATTGTTTACTCTTACTTACTCATACAAAAAATAATAAAACTTACTCATTATATTTTACTTTGATATTTTCCTTCAAATTTTGGTTAGTTTACTTGCAATAGCAAAGAACTAAAACTGGTCATTTTAAACTGAAAATGCATTTTATTTATTAAAATAACCGATTAAAATATAATTCAAATGTAAACAGTTATAAAGGTTGAAAATAGTAAGTAATATTGAAGGGGATGTAGGAGTACAGAAAAAAATCTAAATATTATATATGAATTCATGTTACTTTTGAAAACCACATTTATCTTATCTCTGTTAATACCTTTTTATTGTGTAGTTTCATTTCACAATGGTCTCTATATATTCATTCATAAATCTTTTGTAATGTTTTTTTAGACAAACCAGTATTCAGCGAAGTTGGTGAGACTGATGCTAGCGGAATAGAGGGTGAAAACCTTCTGTTGGGATCCCAAGCAGTCGGACACCCCTCGGCACTCACCTACACATGGACCAAAGACAGAGCTCCTATATCTTCCAATAAAGACATCCATATTGAAGGGCCTTTCATTAATTTCACTCGCTTGCACAGGACATTCACTGGAGTCTATACTTGTGAAGCTGTCAACTCTGAAGGCTCTACCACTGTTACTTTCAATCTTACTGTTTTCTGTTAGTATCTTATATCAACCCTAACTAGTAGATTATTGTTAATTTTCATACTCGAAATACTATCAAACTTATTCAGTTTGTCTACTGCATTCGATAGACATCACTTATTCCAATCATCAATTTAAATCTTTTGTTCATTAGGCTTTTAATTAAGAGGTTTTCCTTAACCTTGTTTGTGATACATATATACTTAATGAAATGACCGAATCATTTTATTAAGTATATATGCATAGGTATTTACGAAAAATATATTGTAATAATTAACGAAAGTGAAAGAAATTTTTTTTATTTATGCATAAATGTAAATAAGATAATGATTGTTGTATATATAGTGTCTTAATTTTTTTTTCTTTTTTAGATGGTGGTAGCATTGTTGGTACGAGCCATGGTGTTTCTGTGTCACCTAAGGAAGATGCTCAGCTTTGGTGTAGGTTTGACGGTTCTCCTTTGTCACAGGAACATGTTACATGGCACAGGGATGACTTCCCTGAAATGAGCCAAAGGACGATTATAACATGGCAAAACAATACTTCTTTTCTGACTATACATGAAGCTAAGAAAGAAGATATCGGTCACTTTCAATGTACAATTAATAATGGTTATGGGAACGAGACTTCAAAGAATGTTTTTCTTATAGTTAAACGTGAGCTTTATTTTAAATTGAATGATTTTATTTAAGCAATTGGGCAGTTGTAAATAATTAAAATGTGTTTCCATTTTTAGATAAACCTGAAATGGATCTGTCCCCTAACTTACTTAAATCTGCTAGTAATAATGGCGAAACAGGAAGACTGGTATGCAGGGTTTCTGCTGCTCCAGCCGTAAATTTTACATGGTCTCGAGGAAGTTCCATTATTACCACTGATCATCATAAATACCTTATTGACTATAAACAGGTGTTATTGAAATTCTATTAAATTTTAGTTTTAATATTTTCATACTGTATTATAATTTATTTGTTTTTTTGATAGATCGACGATGTTCATTATGAGTCTATTGTACTCATTCGAAACATTGAGCAGTCAGATTATGGTCGATACGAATGTATTGCTCGTAACTATCTTGGATTTTCGACAAACACTGTTGTACTAGCTTTAACAAATGCACCAGACCCCCCTTCAAATCTTCAGGTGTTTAATGTCAGCCATGATTCATTGACGCTTGGTTGGGAACCAGGATTTGATGGTGGTCTTCCTGCATCTTATAGGCTGAGGTTTGTATTGTCAAAAACTTAATAAAGAAGACTTTTTGTTATATCACTTTGTCTTCGGTGCTAATTGTTCAATATGATTCCAGGTACAGACCCGTTAGCATACCAGGGGCTACTTACAAATATGAAGACACAGGAAATGTTACAAAATACACAGTGACAGGTCTCGAGTTAGGAACTGAGTATGTTTTCAGCATTCAAGCTTTGAATAGGCTAGGTTCCAGCAGATATCTTGCTGACACCTTAAAGGCAACCACTTCAAGTCAGTATCTTTGTTATTTTTGTAATTAGTTTGGAGTTAAATATTCTTAAATGCACAGTAGTCAGTCTATATGATACACTTTTACTATTTTTTCTAGCTTGTTTATATTTGATCAATTTTTTAGAAAAATCAATTTATTAAAACTAATAAATTGTTTGTATAGATATTTTTTTCAAATTAGCATGTCCATTCAAAAGCCTCATAAATCTTGATTTTTTACTGTAGCTTTGTGTGGTTAGATACTACAAAAGCATAAAATTAGCTAATCCGTGTTTTCTTTCGTGCGGACAAAAATTTTCATAATCTGTAGTGCCAACAGAAAAAAATAAATAAATAAAATGAAATATATATATATATATATATATATATATATATATATATATATATATATATATATATATATATATATATATATATATATATCCTCCTTGAAAACATTAACTTTTTTTTTGTTCAGATAAAAATAAATTTGTTTGGAAAGTACTATCCCTATTTATTAAGAAAATATGAATCTACAATAACTTGAAAAACTGCAATTTTGTTTTTAAAAAATTGCATTAGGTGTTGAATAATAAAGGCTCTATCCAGATAAGGTAGGCAAAAGTGTCCCAGTGTCATGTTCCAATGTTTAGAACAACATTTTATTGTTGTTCCGAGAAAGACTAAAAAATTGTTTGAACATTTGGAATAAAACCGCTATGTTTCTACTGCTTCTTCAGCTGGAAAACCAAAGTCATTAGGTTATCTTTTCCTAAGCCATATTGGCACCCTCAAATTTTTTCAGTTTCTTCAAAAGGATGATAGAGGTTAAAATTTTCGAAAGAAAATGTGCATTTCTTGAAGTTGAACTCAATTTATTCAAGGGTTTTTTTCTTAAATCTGTCTTTACAGATCAATTTACATCAACATGGATATACCAGGGTGGTCTGAAAAGTTTCCGACCTAACAAAGATGCAAGACATTTTTTCTTATAATTTATTTTTATTTTTCTACGCAGTCTCCTTGTAAGTCTATACTCTTCTCCCAGTGATGCTTCCATCTCTTCCAGCTGCCCAAAATTTCACAGTGATTTCATTTTCACAAAAATACACATTGACTCACTCAAACAATTGTCAAACAACAACTGAGCGTCTAAAATGGCTGACATTTTGGTAAGACCTTTCAAAGCATCTACAAACACATTCCCCAACTTTTTCTGAAGATTGCTGCCATCATTTTGAGGTCAGAAATTTTTCAGACAACCCTCTTAATTCATTAGCACATCACACACAAAAAATAAATAATTAAAAGTAACAGAAAGAATGTTGGAGATATCGTTGACTATAGATGTAATCAAGCAGAAGATCGTTAGGATTGCGGTCAAGAGAGAAAGCATGCAGTAAGTTTAAAACTTCTTTTAATTTTAAACATTAAAAGATGTTTTACACTTACTACGTGTTTCTCTCTTAAAAGATGTTTTACACTTACTATGTGTTTTATCTCTTGACCGCATCCCCTAACCATCTTCTCCTTGATTACACCACAGGTCAACGATATTTCCACCATTCTTCATTTTAGTTCAACTTTTTATTTTTTGTGTTTGATGTGTAAATGAATTATATCCATGTTAATGTATATTGAACTTTAATTATATACTTGTTGATGTATATTAAACTGTATGTATAACTTATTTTTTTCTAATAAAGACAGCTTTAAGGAAAAAAAAACCTGAACAAAGTTTGTTTAACTTCAAGAAATGCACAATTCCTTAAAAAATTCCTATTCAAAGAAATAATAATATTTATCGATAGTTCAGATTTATGGGGTTTTGTACTTTGCGTACAATTTTGCGTATACTTTTGTAGACACTTGGCCTTCATTTTTGCACTTCAAATGCTAATTTATTTAATAATGTTTAAAAATTTTTGATTTAAATAATCTTTGAATTCCTCAAAAAATTAAATTTTGTTACAAATTACCAAATTAATCCATTTTTATTTTTTATAACTTTGTGTTGAATATTACAGTTGCTAATGATAAATTTTCAAATACTTTTATATATGCATATATATGTATATATTTATAAATATATACATATACATATATATATATATATATATATATATATATATATATATATATATATATATATATATATATATATATATATATATATATATAAAATGTATATAAAATAAAAAAAAAAATATATATATATATATATATATATATTTTTTTTATTTGTATTTTTTTTTAAATGTATATAAAATAAAGTAATAAAATAAAATTTGCCCAAAAATGATTTCTAATATAAAGCTCAAGTTCAATGTGATATTAAATATTAAAAATTACTGCTGACATTCAGTTTTAGTTCCTTTAAGAATTTAAATAAATTAATAAGAGAAACAATTAAAATTAAAACAGCAAAATCATGTGTATTAGAGCTTTAATGATTTATAATGATTTTAAAAATCTAATGAGTTCACATACAGAACTTGGAAAACAATTTACAAAAAAAATTTAAAGCAACTGTAAATTTATCATTAGCAACTGTAATAAATCAACACTAAGGTTTTATTTTGTTTATTAGTTATTTTCAGTTAATATTATTGATAATTTTATTTTTCCTTAGTGATTTTCTAAATTAGGAATAGAAATTGTGAAACATTTTTTATTTGTTGTTACCTAACAAAACAAAATGTTTTGGATTTCCTGTTTTCAACTAAATTAAATATTTACACAATATCCGAGGGCAAGAAATATACTAATATCTCAATTGAAAGCTTAATAAGCATTGATGAATATATAACATATTATTTGCTATTCAAATTTAAAAAAAAAAAAAAAATGTTTAAAGGAATATGAAGTCAATTAGTGAGGAATATTAATTTTTTTAAATAACAAATAACTAGAATAACGAATTAAGAAATATATTTTTATTCAAATAATACCCAAATCTGTTTGAAATATATCCATTTTAAAAGATATGGTTTTAATTTTTTTTTTTTAATGCACAGTAGATTTTTACTTTATGTATAGAAATTGGTCCCACTTTTAAAGCACAGCTTGTTGAGTTTATGTTTTGTATATATTTTTTAACTTGAAAGTTAGGTTAAAATATAGCTATAAGTTGTTACCAGCTAATTCACAAGTTGTTATGTCTAGAAAAAGACTAGATATTTTAAATTGTTAGATATGACAAATTGGCAAAGAATTGGATTCTACCCTTCAAATTTATTTAAAGATTCAAAAAATCGTTCATGAATCAGGAGCACTGTAAAAGATTAAAATGAAATTTGGGGCATTGGTAGAGGTTCTTAAACTACGCGATTTGCTTTAACCATGGTGTTCCTGCTTGTTTTAGAACTAACACTAAATCTTAATTTATTTTTTTTATTTGGTAATCACATTTTTTTACACAGACCTTCTAAGGCATTGAATGCAAACATTTATGAAAAGAAGAAACTCCACTCTTTCTAATGAGTTCAAGAACGTCAATATTGGAAACACTGAAGACTAGATTCTGAGCTTGAAATTGGAACTTAAATTTGTGACTTTAAAAATTTCGTGCAACCTCGGAACTGAAAAATTGTTTTTTTCGATAATTTTTTCAACATTACAGATTTTTGGTTTGCTCAATCAAAATCCTTTTTCACATCATTTCTGGTGTGAAAAAATCTGCAATGCTAATTAACTTAAACACTTTAAACACTTTTTAAATTTATTTGACCAAAAATCAATTATTTTTCTAAGTTTTTATTTTCCCTTTAGTATACTCTGAAAAACATATGTTTTAGTTGGTAAACCACGTCAATATCATTTTCTAAATTCGAGATATAAAATAAAGCAGTTTTGCATGCTTATTTTATTTTTTTCTCGGCTCCTAAAGCCCATTGGAATGAACCCCAGGAACTGTTTCCAATCTTTTAGAATGTAGTTTCACTAAAAAGAATTTGGTTAAAATCGGTTGTCCATTGATTGTGCCTTCCCCTTATTAATGATATTTGCCCTTGCGTAGAATAACTGAAACTATATGGTTTCCCAAGTGAAGAAATAAACTTTGCGAATTTTATATCACCCAAACGTTAATATTATTTTTGTTTCAACATGCCTTCTTAAATGGAAAAAAATTCATTACATATATATATATATATATATATATATATATATATATATATATATATATATATATATATATATATATATATATATATATATATATACATTAATTTGCCATGTCACTTTCATGTGAGGGCTAGTGTAGCGAACTAATTGATTCTATAAATGATTTGGAATTTCAAAAGAATATTTCTTGTTTGTTTTTATTAATTTGTTTATAGAACTTGATGAATTTACCTGGTATACCATTGAGAAGTAAATTTAATTTTATTTACTATTTTTTAATTTTAATTTTTGTATTTATATTGCCAAAATATTTTATCCTCAATCTTTCACTCTGCACCTATGCACCCTCCTCAATAATCCTGCATGGCAACTTAAATCTTGGAATGGTATTGGTTTTACGATTGCATGATGTGGTGGTTAGCATGCGTGCATTTCTTAGTTGTTTTTTAATGATAAAAAATCATGTGATGACAGTTTTTATTTAAGTGACCAATATCTTAATTTTCACATTTAACAACATTGTAATTTTAACTAAAATAATCTATATTAATTCAATATTACTTAATACCTTAACATCTAATTTTAAAGAAATTACCTTTTTATGCACTAATTTGAAATTTTTAATGTTTAACAAATCTTTGTGTGTTATCAATATTCTACCATCTTATTAGGAAAGAAATTTTTTATTGAAAACTATCTTATAATTTGGCTCTGGTGTTTTAAGATAAAAGTTACATCATTTTTTTAATAAAGTAATTTATCTATCAATAGGGTGTAATGTATGATAAATAGACTTTTAAATACAATAAATTGTCAGACATATATGAGCTAACATTCTCTGGTAAAGTTTTAATGTTTTTTTTATCCCATTTCATTGCACATGGAACAGGCCAATTAAATTTTTCACTCAGACTTTATTTGTCTGTAGACAATATTTTTATGTACTGTATTTTTAAAATAACAATATGTTTTTATTGATTAATTAAGTTTAATGCCAGTGAGATTGTTCCAATTTTAAGTTTCCAATTTCCAAGTTAGATATTCTGGAACAATTAATGGCTTATTATAAAACAAATTGGAAGCACTTATTAAAAACCTTCCTGTTTCATACCGGAACTTCATTCTGGTGTTCCTTGCTCGTATTAAGTCATTAGATTCCCTAAATTTTATTTTTATTTTTTAAAAATTGAATAGTGGTTTCGTATAAAAGTAGAATTTATATGAAAATTTTATTATTTACTTGACAAATTGAGATACCTATTATTGGAAAGTTAGATTCCCTTTAGTTTCTGAATTCATTATGAGAGATGGTAGAATATACTGTCTAAATGTGACTAACATTGTCTGGTGTCGGCGCTGACCAGGTGTGGCTCCCCCATCTCTGCCAAGTCGTGGGGGAGGATCGACAAGGAGTACTTCTGGCTTCATTCTCATCCTTTGCTTTATCCTCGGTGTTGTCCTTCTACTTCTGAACCTACTCCTAGTGGGCTGTTGCCTCCGAAGGAGGAAGGCCCGCCTTGCTGCTGCCAAGAGAGTCACAGGTGAGTGCAGATTTATTAAACAAGCATTTTTGTGTGAATATTTCAGAACTGCCTGAATCTCAGTTCGATGCTGCTGATATACCTCTCATCATAATAATGGCTGTTGTATCGACAGCAGCCACGCTTCTTATCATCAATATCATTGTAATTGCTTTCTTTTACTACAGAAAGAGGCGACATAGAGATCAAGTTCATCATGAAGGTAAACATTTAGACAAATATGTGCCATCTAATTTGATATTGTTACAATTATTCTTTCATCATAGCCTCAGGGACCACATTATCAAAAACAACTAAATTAATTGAAAATTAAATTAACTGAAAATTGATTAATTGACTTTTTACTACATTGCTCTCCATTTAGGCATTATGATTTTTGTTATTATATAGGTGTGCAAATTTAAAGAGCTATACCGGAATAAATGGTAATCAGAAAGAGCAATATCTAAGGCTGTCACAAAATTTTAAAATAATTAAATTGATTTAAAATTAAAGTATTAAATTAAATAAATAATTGAATCAATTTTAAAAACCATAAATTAATATCGTTTTTTTATTATAATTCTTTGCTTTTGATATTCCTATTTTATTTACTTCCATAGTTTAGTATTTTAATTATCAAAAAAAAGTAATAGTAATAATAATTGTAGATGTGCTGAGAATTTTGTTTAATCATTGCAGTGTGTCTCCATAAGAAAAACGTTTGAGAACCACTGAGAAGGTTTTGAAGACGTTTTGATTTATTTGGCTTCTCTAGATGTTCCCTGTAATGGGTATCAAATTCTAATTTTTTAAACTGTGTTAAACTACGTTTTACAAGTGTCTTTAGGAAGTACATATTCATTGTAGACTGTTAATTGGAAACTTTGGGTATTTATTGTACTCTTTTAGAAAGAAAAGTAATGCATCGACACTTCTCTCAAATTCACTTTATCCTACTCAGAACTTCCCTTTTAAAATGATATCAAATAAAATTTTATTTTTAATTTTATAAAATTTTAATTTAATATTATTTTTATAAAATTTAAATTTTAGATTTTAAATAAAATTAAACCATATCCCTTTTACCAAACAAGAAAGGCAATGTGGACAATATATTTCAACATCATTTTTAATTCCCATGCCAAAATTCTATATATACACTTTTGTCTTATGTTTGTTTTCTTTCCATATTCCTATAGCACGTCGAATTACTAATATTTGGTAAATTCCATACCAAGGTATATTACATACATGTTGAGTATATAATATATATGAAAATATATTTATCATATACGATTTGAAAGATAAAAAATATATATAAATGATATTATTAATTTTTTTTTTATGTCTTATTGGGCTCAGTTACAAAATGATTTGTATTTCAGGTAGCAGCGATCAAGGTAGTAACAAGAACCCACCAATGGAAATGTATGCTCCGAGCAGTTATAATGAAACAGTTACTGGTGAAACTTTAAGCTCAGTTTCCGAGAAAAGTGAGAGTTATTCAGATCAGCAAGACTACAATGTGAGTGAGGCAGCCTTAGCTTATATATACGTAAATGTTTATTTTAATTTTTAATTTATTTTTTCTATGTTAATTGTTATTAATCTTCTAATTTACACTCCTGTTTTATTTGCTTAGGATGATGCTAGAAAACCTGCTGCGAGCACGTATCTTATAGATCAGAGTGATTACCCATTCCAGTATACTGGGTATGATATTCAGCCACAGATCAAAGATGTTGAGCCTATTTCACTCCATAGGACACAATATAATAATCAAAATGGTGGTAATTATTGTATTGATATTCTTTAATTTATGAATAATCCGTTTAGTTCCATTAAATTGATATTCAATGTTGGTTTCAAATTTTGTTAACTGCGGTGGCGGGTTATATCAGATTAATTTCCATCATTAGAGTATCAGTCACCAGTTACCAAGCAGAAAGACATGTTTGAAGGGCCATAGTCCACATTGTCTTATTAAACTAAACAGCCATTTTTGGCTAATCTCATGAGTTTTGCAGTATCACTGTTTGTCCCTAATGGACAGAAGTTTGTCAGATTTAAAAAAAAATAAAAAAATTAGCCAAATTTAGGCTGACAAGATGACTATCAGACATTGGTGACTATTATAGCAGTCAGTGTGGTAGTAGAAAAAATAAAACAACCCTAAATTATGCAATGTTTATATCTATAATACTTATTGATCTGCCTTCTGTGATAGATTTCAGGAATTATGGATTTCTTAAATATGAATATTTTAAACAAAACAAAATATATTTTTATTACAGGATTAGGAGTGCCCCCTATGGACAATTACTACACAGTAAGCCCAGATCCTAGGTACGTTGCCTACCCACCACCTCTGCAGTTCGCTCAGCCTCCTCTGCCAGTTCCTGCCAACACAAGGCAGGTGCCACCAGATGTTACCGTCCTCTCTGCTCCTCCGCTCCTGTCCACCTTTAATTACAGCCCAGCATCACACCTAGTAGAGCCAGATTCTCACCTCGTGTGACTCTAACTCCCCAGGCAGGTCTTTCAGGCGTATAGATCTACCCCAGTCTGAATTCGACCCCTGCCTCTAAATTGCCACTTTACCTGGGTGTTATGAACTCCTAGGTAGAAAGAGAAAGAGATCTAGGATTATAAAGGATTGGGAGTGACCTGTAAAGCTGTTCTAGACTTTCTGGGGTCGAGAGCCTAGTCGTTATGTGAATTCGTACCAAAGTGTGTACATAGTGGTTCAGTGATTGTATATTGTAAAAATAAACATTCGAGTATGTTTTAAATCAGCTCAACTTCAATTTTATTAGAGTTAAGTGAATATCTGATATTTATTCGATCGGCATATTTAAATGTTACATGTGGAAAAATAATATACAGGGAACCCCATGATGTGCCAAAGATTATGTATATTTTTTGTTTTGTTTGTTTTCTTATTACTACATAATAAAATATTTAATTCAGTGCCAAAACAATGGCGCTTGGACCAAATTTCTGAGTAGATTTCTTGGGGATTTCTGTATATTTTTATTAGAACAGAAAATTAAATGTAATAACATCAAGCATAAAATAAAAAAACTAAAAAAAAAAAAAAACTGTTAAAAATACTCATCATGTGATTAATGTTCAGTGTAAATGTTTTTGATCTCATTGTGTTTTTTATCTTAAAATATGTTTGTATATAAATTAATTCGTCCGTGTTAACGAAAATTTAGAAAACATAATTGTTACTCTGGCTATCTGTTAATGTATAACACTCCATAAAAATAATAAGGTGACGAATTTGTATAGTTGTAATAATTGTGGATTCATTCTACTTTTAAATGTCAATAGATATAAATGCCCTTTGATAATATGTATTTATGTAAATATTCTTGTATTATGGGAAGCTGGAATTGTTTCACTGGGACGGCCTATAGAAGTTATAGCTTTTATTTTTGACAGATGTTTGTGAATACTGTTTATCTTAAGTTGTCAAGCCTATTCTCAGAGGCATAATAATAGTGTAGCTCAAAAAAAATTTAAACCTGTGAATAAATGAGATTATCCAAATGTCCTTTTTTCTTATATACTTACAGGCTATAGTGAAGTGTTGAAAGGCTGTTTGTAGCCTTTAAAGATCTGACGTCTGATTGATAAAGGTTAAAATTATTGACTTTTAAATATTTTGTTAAATGAGCATTCTAGTTAATATGGTTTTTAAATGTTGTACATAATGATAGAATATAAATAATAGAAATCCTTTATGTTTTGTTTGACGTTTGTGCTTCACAAAAATAAATCAATATATTTTTCTAAAAATATATTTAATAAATGGTTAAACTCTTTGTAAATAATAATAGATTTGTATCTTTGTTCATCCTTGATAATAACTATTCAAAATTGTGTTATTAAGCAGTGGAACAGTTTTTTATTTCCTGTTTATTATTGATGCCTTTTTATACTTTTGTAAAATACATCTTTGATTCATTACTTCCTTTGGTGATTGATTGTATTAACGTTTAAAGTTCCACTGTTTCTGTAATTTTTTAAGTACGTTAATGAATAATTATGACAATTATAGAAAGTGTAAGTCTCCTGATAATGCATGATGGAAATAAATATATTTAAAAAATAAATGTAACATAGCTGTACCCTGTAGAATATTGTAATATAATCTTATATTTTAAGCCAAAATGTGACTTTTAATACATTTCGTATATATATATTGTTTTAAGATGTTTACATTGTTGATATTTTCAAAAAAAGGAAAAAAAAAGGGAGCTTCATCCTGTATACTAAAACAATTTAAAATAACTAATTAATAATTACATGGCTAAATAGATGAATGATTACATTTCAATTTTTAATCAAATAAATCGCCTTTTAAGATTGTATGTTGTTTAAGCAGGGTGACATTTACATGGCATCTATTTTATTCTATGTCTTTTGGTAGGATTTATAATTTTTTTTTTTTTTTTTCTCTCTTGCGTGATTTTATATTAGCCATTTGTACAGATTAGGTTTTACAAATACATACAATCTTAAAATGTAAGCATTTACAAAAAAAACAAACTATATATTGGTAAAAGTTACTGAAATATTCCAATAAGTGACATTATGTTTGTAAAATTTATGCTAAATGTTTACTACATCGGTATGTGCTATAACCTGAAATTTTTAATTTTTTTGTTCCTTTAAATGTTTCCCGACCGACCGGCATCAAATGCATATAATAGTAGTTGATTACATGTTCAGATTGTAATAATTTCCTTGAATGCTTTAATAAAGTGTTTCAAATCTACTTTTTTTTTTTTTTTCTAACAACCTATGATAATCAGATAAATAAGAATGCAAACTGTTTTAACCTATTACTAGCAAATGAATGAATTCCAAGCAAAATTTCTGGAGGTATTTTTTAATTAGTTTCCGTTATTTCTCGTAGCTTTGATTCTAGGAATTTGAACACTTTAAATCTCCTTGAAAAAATTTATTAGGCGACATTATGCACAGCAATGGAATTAGCCAGTAAATGTCAGTTTAGCTGCAAGTACCTTAACTTGCGAATTGTGATTATAGTAAAATTATTATTCAGATAAAAAAAAAAACTTGCATACATGAATTATAGAAAACAAGTTTATAATACTTTAATTTAGGTATAATATTAACATCTTGTTTGTATCAAACTTTTATATGGTCGGGCTTTAAATCATATTCAGACACCCAAAAAGCATTGAAGTGCCAATATTTAAGTTAAACATATACCAGACTTTTTAGCTTTTGGAATGTCTTATTACATTTATTACCTTTGATTTGTTTACATTTATATTTGCCTAAAATCTAATTGCTAGTATATTTAAATGACATAATTCGTAATACAGTCACCCAAAAAATATCAATATATAATATAATATATCAATATAAGTTTCAACTGATGTTTTGAAACTATTTTGTAGAAAAGCATTAGTATTGTTTAACAAAGATGTTTTCTCTTATTAAAAAAAAAGAAAAAAAGAACACATTTATAAATGCCACTATAGTTAATTTAATTATGTAGATCATAATAAAATCTAGATGATGGTTAGGGCTGCAATTAGAAATAAAACACACAGTAAATAATTTTTACTTTCCCTTACCTATCTATATACTTTAGTCACTCCCAGTCCATGCGACTCCAAAAGATTTGTAAATAGGTATTCCTTATTTTCAACTAAAATTTGCTATTTATTTTTGCTATATTTCAATTAAAACTAGATTTTGGTTAAAATTAGCTAGCTGGAAGTGCTAATTTACTTGAAGGTCAGAATAAACTTTCTTAAAAAATTATATTAAATTATAATGCATGACATCTCAAATTTGGTAAATGAGTTTTTTGTATGAATATAAGTAATATGCCAGATTTTGGTTACAATTGGATAGCTAAAAGTGGTTCTTTACCAGAAACTGTTTTTTTTTTTTTACCTCCCGCTCTGCTAATCTTGTTAAAAATCACATATACAGATTTTCATAGATAAGCACACTTCAAGGTCCTTACTAACAGTTTTATAATGGTGTATGTGGATAGATAGACGTCGTGACGCTGAGTGTCATTTTTGAAATATTGCTATCTTCGGAAACTAGTAACCAAATTTAGGATCACTTTTTGAGCCACTGATTTATAGTTTAATTGGCGTTTAAGGAAGTCTTGCGCTGTCCACATCAGATATTTTATTCTGCTCTAAGGCTCTAAAGCTCTACTAATATTATCTGTAATGTTATTCTAAAGGGACATGCCCCAGAATAAATAAATTATTATTATTATTATATATAAAATATATAGTAAGAGAAAATATTGCGCTCATGAAAATTTTTTATTACAAGTTTTCACTGGAAATAGTAGGTTTTGAGATCTCCTCCAAATAACCAAGTCTCGCAAGATGTTCTGTCTGTGTGTGTGAACATCCCATCTCAAAAATATATAGTAAGAGAAAATATTGCGCTCATGAAAATTTTTTATTACAAGTTTTCACTGGAAATAGTAGGTTTTGAGATCTCCTCCAAATAACCAAGTCTCGCAAGATGTTCTGTCTGTGTGTGTGAACATCCCATCTCAAAAATGAAAAGTTGTACAAAACTGAAATTACTATTAAAGGTAGGCATATGCCTTTAATGTTACAGCAACATTTTTGTCAAAATCAATTAACCAGAAGTGTCACTTTTTATCATAGATTTTACACTTTTTTACAATTTTCTCGTAAACGGCTCAAACGATTTTGATGAAACTTGCCTAATGTCTTCTCCTTAAAGCCCTTTAACTTTTCATTTATGTAGTACATCACCGAGGAAATGCAGCGAAAAAAGTTATGATGAAAAGAATATTTTATTTGCACATAGCTTAAAAAGTATGCAATTTATGGTAAATTATGTATAGGATTGTATGAAAGGTAATTAAATTATCTAAACAACAATAAAATAATCATCAACATCGGACCATTATTAGCAAAGATAAAGCGCATCGAACTAACCGGATGTAGCTATTATATCTTGGATTTTACAATTTTCTCGTAAACGGCGCAAACGATTTTGATGAAACTTGCCTAATGTCTTCCCCTTATAGCCCTTTAACTTTTCATTTATGTAGTACATAACCGAGGAAATGCAGCGAAAAAAGTTATGATGAAAAGAATATTTTATTTGCGCTTAACTTAAAAAGCATGCAATTTATAGTAAATTATGTATAGAATTGTATGAAAGGTTATTAAATTATCTAAAAAACAAAAAAAGAATCATCAAAATCGGACCAGTATTAGCAAAGATACAGCGTATTTTATAGAGCACAAGACCCTAGATGAATAACTGAGCGCATCTGAAAGGAGACGGATGCGACCGAACCTTCTCCCACCAATCTGTTATAAACAATATACAAATAATATATAATATATGGTATAAAGTAACTAGCTTAAAATAATAGAAGAAAAAAGAATAAAAAAGCGAAAATTAGCTTATAATTTTTACTTTCATATTATTAATGGAAAGAAAATATTTCCATGAAAACTAAACCGAAACTTTTAAAATATATTTGCAACTTGAGGAAGTTAAAATATATAGGTAGTGTACAGAATTGTACTAAAATTGTTTAAAAAACTGTTTTATTGTACTGAAGTGGGAGATGTGAAGATGTGAATGCTGTTGAGTTTATTTCAAGCATTGTTTATGTGAACTTTTTAAAATTATATTAAAAAGATAATTATCATAGGACGATAAGGGAAAGTTGTGTGATGCGCGCACCGCACCAGATTTTTTTATTTCTAACCTTATCACCAACTGTAAATGACCAATTGTACCAAATATAAATGAGAATTTGTTTTTAAAAATATAAGTAAAATGTCAACAAAAATTCATCTTTTTTCTATATAATCACTGTCTAAATTTTTCCCACAGAATTGGAAGCTTTTTTATTCATTCACTGTAAAAAAAAATGGATAAAATTGTGTTCTTTAAACCAGTTGTGTGCATAACTAACCCCTGCATTATCATTAAAATGTTGACTTCCTAATGCCTCTTTCAATGATCCAAACATTTAAAAGTCATATAGTGTTAATTTTCATTATATGAGGGGTATTCAAGTGTTTTCCAGAACATTTCATCAAACTTTTGGCACATTAAATCAGCAGTATGGGGCTGTCATGCATAGTTGTCATGCAGCATTATGATGTCCCCGATGGATTGTTGCCATCTTTTATTGCGATTGATCCAAGAGAGTGCAGTAGTAGATAGCATTAACTGTTCTGTGTTCGTTAATAAAATCCAGCAAAAGAATACCTTTTCATATGGTTTTCTGACAAGCTCGTTCTTAGCTGGTGATCGTTTTCTACTCTTTCTCTTCCTTCAGAGAAAGTTTTATGCCTATAAAACACTTGCCTCTCTTGCTTGTTTCCACTAAACTGTCCACAAAATCTCAGCAGAATATCGGACCTGGAGACCCGCATCAAAACTTAAGTATTAAGTTGTGCAACTGACATATGCACTTCTTTTGTTATTGATAGGCAACTAATTATATTTTTCTGCTCCATTTCTGAAAAATTAATATACAAAATGTTTATGTCCATTGTAACACTGAACCAGCAGCTAATTTTTTCTGATTCTTCTCACCAAATCACTGAGATTCCCAAATTTGTAGGTAAGTCCATTTTTTGGCTATGAGTCATGTCACATAACCATTGGACTAAAGAAGCTTTTATTATTAGATATATTTAATCAAATAATTATTAAAATTAAAATTACACATGGAATCCCTGAAATAGATGAAGCCTAGGCTGATAACTAAGATTTCTGAAAGAAAACACACTATTGTGTCAGTGACAGGATAGATATCATAGTATCTGATCTTGCTAAACTGTTTTATATTTTGCCACCCCAGTAGAACAATGATACAACTGCAGAATTGGATAAAGATAAAATCAGTATTCCATTGTTATCAGAAATGGGTAGCATAAATTTATTTATAATTTAATAAATAATTAATAAATATCGTTGCTCTGGAATCCCTATGTTATAGGGACTATATTCTCATACATGAAATGGGTTTTTTGTGTCTATTGTAAAATTTCACATTTAGTAATAGTGTCATTGTTTTACTGGTGTGATGATATGTCTTAAAGAAAAAGTTGTTGGGACTTGATTATTGGCTCATTAAAATGAAGTTAAATAAAGTTTAAATATTATTTATTTATATATATTCCAGTTAGTGGGATTCAAATGTATACTATTGTTTGCTTACTCATGAAATGGATGGGGATATCAATATAATTTTTTATTTCTAATTTTAAATAGTAAATACATAAAATATATATACATTATTATAAAATTTATTTTATATTAACCTATAAAATAATCTATAAACATAGTCCTACTTAATCAATTATTTAGTTTATATTATTTCTACAAAGATTGGGTTTGCCAATTTTTTTTACACTAGCATTAGAAAACTTCTCTAGCACTACACTCCCAATATTTCACCTTGTACAATGCTCTTATTCCAACTATTTTTTATACTAACAATAAATTAATAATAACTTACATACTTATATAATATATATTCTTATCACAAATTACAAACGCACTTTTTCTTCTCTCATTATTGAAATTATAATAATAAATATCACAATTTACCTTAATCAATAATCAGAAAATAATAAAGCTATAACCGTTTCAAGCCAGTTTTAGAAAATTAACACACTAACATTAAAAAATAATTATAAATTAGGTAATATGTTAACTGTTATATTTTAAATTAAACAGTATACATTGTTTATTGTATATTTAACTGTTTCTTTAAGGTCGGTTGCTGAGTTAAAAGTTAATATAGTTTTTGATTTAACCTAACCTAACTTTTTCTAGAGAATAATTATTCTGAATCTAAAAAAATGTACTGCCTCTCCTAATTTTTTCTCAGAGTAAACTAGCTCTGGATCCTTTTTATTCCACAGCTTACAAAATCCCTAGACCAGTATAGTCCAAGAATGAAGTATAGGATAGGATAGCTTAGTCTAGGATTTAGTCTGACTCCTGATATAGCAACCAGCCCTCAATAATTGTTACCCACATGGAATTTGTTTCCTGTACTTTTTAAGAAAAACATTAATTCATCTTTCGTTAACTGCTACTTATTAATAATAGTGTTTCGATTAATAAAACTGACATTTTGATTACTGAATCAGTTTTTTATTACAACCCACACTACAGGCATGCTCATATATCTGTCTGTGATTGTCCAGAAAATTTAAACAAGTGAAAATCATGAAATTTGCACACCATCCCCAAAATCCTACAATCTACTTATTATGAATATTTGATTTTATACTTTTTTTCCATATCTTCGTCTTTAAAAGTATAAAATTGATTCATTCTCATAACAAATTCTTAACAATATAAGTTTATATTTAATAATATTCTAGCTAATACATTTTTCATGAACACCATAGGTATAAAAATGCATAAGTATGAATTTATAATTGATTTTATATTCAAAACAAAACATTGGCAAATTTTTGGAAAACCCCAAAGCATGGGGAAAAGAATAAGATTTTTATTTAATTTTTCTATTTTAGAGTATTTCAAGCCTTGTCACAGTACAAGTTAGATCATTTATAAAATCTCAGTTGAAACTTGAGCAGTGCTAAAATTCTTGTTTTGTTAATTTCTCTCTATTTCATAATTTTCAAAATATTTTCCATACAGTCACTTTAAATGTGATCGATACTCTCTGTATAAATATCCTCTTTTTATATTTGTTTAATAATTATTTTTAAATTAAATATATTGTTCGAATCATTGCATATCATTTTAAAATCTATTAAAATTTTTACATTGTGGACTGAAATATAAGTATTTACATATTACTGTTTTCCGCTTAATGTTTTAATAGGTTTCAAAATATTGAATTCCAAATTCAAAAAGTTACAAAATATCCAAAAATTTATTGGTCAGCCTCTTTAGTTGATTTTTTAATTAAGAAAGTGTCTAAGCTAGGAATAATTTTGTTGTTATCTATCTGGTCACCTGAAAAATTCTAAATTCCTCCAATTCATAAACAAGATAGGTAGTAACATCATTAACATTGGCATACTCTTGATACAATTGGATAAATTTGTTTCTTCTCCCAAAGGAATGAAGTCCACTGAAACAAGTTAACCATACAATATTTTAATAATTACTTATAATGATAAAGCTTTAAAGCAACTCATAAAAATATTCAGCCTTAAAAAATAAATAGGATTCTAGGAACTTGTCAATCCGGTATTCATTTCAATGTAGAAATGTAATATGAAAAAAAAAATTATAAATCATTTATTTTGCAATAGAAGGATAGTCTAGAAATCAATAATGCTATTTAGTGTTTTTGTCACTTCATAAAAGGAGGTTCTCAATTAGACACGTATCTTTTGTGTGTGTGTGTATATATAAATATAATAAACAAATGAATTTTGAATGAATGAAATAAAAACTTAATGAAAAGAGTTACACTAGAATGTAGAGAAGGAACAAATTTAAGAAAATGAAAAATAAAACATAATTTAACTGAAAACAAAAAACAGTTGAAGGAGATAAATAAAGAAATTATTTGAGAATTGTTTTCTTCTTTGAACAAAACGAATAAAAATAAATTTGTATTAAACAATTTAAAACTAAACAAGTAGTATTTGTGGAGGCATTGAAAATTCTAATGATTGCCAGAAAACAGCCAAACTCAGGAATATTAATCCTGACTGGCGCAGCTTCTGTTCTCAGTTGAATAACGTCTGAACTTGAAATTCTTGTCTCGTAACACATAGAAGTTAAGTGGATTCTAGGATATTGTGGTCTCATTGGTAATGTTAGTGCTGACTCTTACCAAGGAATATATAGCCTCCTGTTCCACAAATATGAAATATGCCTAAGATTTTAAAAACAGAAAGTTATTAATAAAGCATTTATTGGGTGAAGGTAGCCAACACTTTTTGAGACAGGAGCAAATAACCATATTTCACAGCTGAATGAAAGCTCACCTGTAGCATAAGCTATATATTGGGAAATGCTTGCTATGACCATATGGAGAGGAGATGATTAGACAACAGAGCATGTCTTCCAAAAAAGAAAGCAGAAGTCACCAAGAAGTATGAAAGTATCGAAAATAACTCAGTGGTCAAAAAAAGGTGGTAACAGCAAGTATTTGAATCATTCAAAAAATGATATTTATTTCAAAATTAAAAAATATATACATAACTATCCAGAAATATCATCTATCTATCTGAGTGATGCTACAACTCGTTGCCGAGTCTTGGCCTCCTGCAACTATCTCCTCCAATTGTCACGATCTCGCACAGCCACCATCCAATTGCGGACTCCCAGGATATTTCGGGCATCAGCAATAATTTCATCTACCCATCTTGCTCTTGGTCTTCCACGCCCTCTTTTACCATAGATTGTTTCTCTCAGGAGCTTTTTCAGTATTTCATTCTCTTCCATACTAGCCACATGACCAGCCCCCCTCAGGCTGTTTAGCTTAAAAAACGTTATTACGTCAGGTTCGTTATATATATTGTACAACTCCTGATTGGTGCGTCTGCCCCACTCATTTCCAACTTGCAGTCCTCCTAATATTCTACGCAGAACTTTCCTTTCGAAAATGCCGAGATCTTGCTGTATGGATTTAGTGGTTGCCCAGGACTCTGATGCATACGATAGAATCGGCCGGATCAGAGTCTTGTAGAGATTTATTTTAGTCTTTCTCCATAGGGCTCTACTTCTGAAGTGCCATAATAGTCTGAAGTAGGCACTGTTTGCAGCCTGAATCCTTTTCTTAACCTCCAAATGTGGTACATACTGTGTGAGCATTGAGCCCAGGTACACGAATTGAGATCTCTTCTCAAACTTATACTGGTCGAAGTTAATCATCTCTCTTGGAGTTGGGGTCTCCTCCGCTATCATATATTTGGCTTTCATGGCATTGACCTCAAGTCCGAACCTCCTGACAGGTCCAGTCAGGGCTTGAAAAGCTTCAAGTACTGCTCCGTATAGGTTACCTGCTATTGCTAAGTCATCAGCATAGACGAGGATCATTGCAGATCTATTAAATATTGTTCCACCAATTTGGATCCTTGCTTCCCTTACTGCTTTCTCAATTAAAAAGTTGAACAGAAGAAAGACTAGTGCATCTCCCTGCCTTAAGCCCTTGTCCAAGCAAAATTCTCAGGATAATTCGCTTTTAATTTTAACTGCACAGCACACATTCTTCATTGTAATCTTCACCAGCCTAACTAATTTTATAGGAATCTCTAGGTCATATAAAGCTTTATAGAGTTCTTCTCTGTTTATATTGTCGTAGGCTGCCCTACGAAAATAAATGGTGCGTCTTGATGTTATATTCTCGTCCTCTCTCGAGAATTGTTCTGAAGCTGAAGATTTGATCCAGTGTATATTTGCCTTTTCTAAATCCACAATGATAAGGACCAAGTTGGGTCTCTGCAAATGGTAATAATCATCCGAATAGAATATTTGAGAATATTTTATATGCAGATGGGAATAGTGAGATTCCTCTGTAGTTGGTGCAATCTCGTTTGTCACCTTTCTTGTGTATTAGGACATATGAGAGATGAGTTCCATGTTGTTGGCATTTCTTCTTCTATCCAGATAAAGGTAATAATTTTCTACAAAGCCTTAAAGAGTTCGTTGCCATCACACTTAAACAACTCAGCTGGGAGCCCATTGGGTCCAGGAGCTTTATTGTTTTTGAGTTTGTTTATGGTGTCTATTATTTCGTCCTCATCTGGTGGTTCAAGATTTGGTTCTGAAGAATTCACCTTCCCTGTAACCAGCTTCTAATTCATTATTTTTGTCGAGTGGTCTAAGAGTAACTTCCTCATTCAGAAGACGTGAGAAATGGTTCTTCCACTGGTCCAGTACTTCCACTCTATTGCATATAAGATCATTGGCATCGTTCAAGCAGCAGAAATGTAGAGGTGAAAACGGTTTCCTGCTTCTATTCACCTTCAGAAAGAAGTCACGATATTGCTTATCATCTCTAAGTGCTTCCATTTTTTCAAATTCCTTCTGCTCTTTTTACTTTGATGCAGGTGTTTCTCTTCTCTTCTCTTTTTTCGATATGCCTCCACTGTTTGTGTGGTGCTTCTCTGTATCATAGTCCTATATGCTTCATTCTTGGTATTTGTAGCTATCCTGCATTCTTGATCAAACCATGGAAATCGTACTTCTCTGTCATCACTGCCGAGGACAAGCTCGGCTGCCCTCTCTATAGCCTTGGAGCAGCCATCTCAGAGAGACTCCATGCAATCCTCAGTCACAGCAGTATTGTTTAGATTGGTGTTGACAGCCTGAGAGTAAATTTTTGTACATATGGGGACTTTAATTTTCTTAGATTAAATCTTTTGGTTTTCTCCTCTGGCAGGGTATTCCTCTGGGTACTAATTCGTGCCTATATGGCACAATGACTGGCTACTGAGAGAAGATGATCAGAGTCAGCTTTTGCACCTCTGAATGCTCTTAGATTGATCATGTAATTGGATTTATGTCTCCTTCCAACCAGGATGTGATCAATCTGGTTAACAGTGGTTCTGTCAGAAGAAATCCTAGTTCCTTTATGTATGTTTTTGTGAGGAAAAAAGCCTCCAATAATGAGATCTCTGGATGTTGCAAAATTAATGAGCCTCTGTCCATTAGCTTTGGTTACTTCATGAAGACTATATTTTAAAATAAATGTCTTCCTGCCCAACCTTCGCATTAAGATCTCCTACGATAATCTTCATGTCATACATAGGGTATGAGTCGAGAGCTCTTTCTAGGAGCTCATAAAAAGTATCCTTATAGCATGAACACTAAGAATACTGTAGTTGTAGAATTTTCCACGCAGCCGTATTACTCGTATCCTTGAACTTATTGCCCTAAAACCAATGACTAGGTTTCGGTACTTTCCCCTGACAATGAACCCTGTCCCAAACTAATGATTTCTGTTATCACAGCAATAGATGACCATTTGGTGTTTCTTTTCGAGTATTCCTTGACCTGTCCAACGTATTTCCTGTATGGCAGCAATGTCAACTTTATAGTGGTCAAGTTGTTCATGGAGCACTTGTAATGCTCCAGGTCTGTGCAGGGGCAGAATGTTTCAAAATCCTAAATTCCTTTTGGAGTTGCCGGTTCGTTTCCGTTGATTTCGGGTAGTGGGGTTATCAACCCTCTCTATGTACCATAGTCAGGTGGAGGGGTTGCCTCCTCTGAGCCTCCTGACCTGCTCCCCCATGCAGGGCGGCTTCCTTGGGGAGGTGACCCTAGGGTATGTACTGTTTATGACCTTATATTAGTGTTAGCGAATTGAGGAAAACTGACTGATAGTGTGAGTGGTGTACTATACTCGGGGACTATACTATACTATACTCGGGGTACTTAAAGCCCCAGTAGCTGCACCCACCAGCTATTCCCTGCAGGTCCAGAAATATCAATTACTTAAAAATTGTTCACTCAAAATGAATAAATAAATAGAATTAACAAATTTTAACAAGTTCATTACCTGGGATAATGCTGTTGCTAACAATACTTGTTTCTGTACTCTCTTCTAGATCTATGTATGTTTCCAATTCTGAAAAAAAAAAAATTATTTTTAATGATTTCATATTATAAAAACTATTGATGAAAATTCAACCTTGAATTGAAAACATTAATGCATTCTTTCTTCTTGTTTGTAATACTTTTCGAATTTTTTCAAAGGTACTGAATGCAAATTGTCAGACACTAGTAAGGAGGCTATCTGTCCAACCTCAACTCACAAGTGCCCTTACTTCATAGGTCAAAGACCCCTAGACTTTTAATTACTTTTTTTTATCTCCTGAATGAGCTAGGCAGTGAAAAATCGACAATTGTGATCATTGTAGAACTTTAATCATTTCTAAAAGCCTTTAACAGTGACAATATTTCGTATAACCATTACAGGATTAACGGTTTCTGAACAATGACTGACAGAAAACGTCCAGATTCTAATTAAAATTTTATGCTAATGCATATAATCTCTCTTAAGTAATAAATACATTTATCTAAGACATAATTAGGTTAAGAAGGCCTTAAATACCTTATTATCTGGTACTATCCTAAAATTTTATAACAAGTCCTCCTATTCTATAAAATATGGGCACATTTTTGGAAATGTATAAATGAAAATTATTTGGAAAAACACCTTCTTACAGTTTTGTCAGTTAGTCAGCTTAAGTTAGGTTCACAGCTTCTTTTTAAATTATTTTTTCCTTAGAGACACAATCTTGAATTTTAAAATCATCTATATTTGCCGATATAAACATCTTAAAACTAAATACATTTCAATCATTTTTATACAACAAAGCAGAACTTCATTGATTCAGAACATGAAAAAAATACTTATTTTACTCTAGGCTCAAACACATTAGAATAGCTCACCTCCACCCAAACTGGCAAATCTAAAAATGGCTGAAGGTTTACTCCATCCAAAGACATTTCTTGCGACTACTGATGTTTCATAAGCAGTTGCTGGTGTCAACCCAGTTAAAGAGTATGTTTGAGTGTGTATTGGTCCATTAGAAAACATATCGCCCGGGATTACCAGCTTAGACCAATTTTCTGGTTTCTCGAACCTCTAAATAAAAATTAAATAAGTTCTTATTAATAATTATAATAAGAACAAACCGGTAAAAATTTGCTTCAAATAAAATATAAATGTTGATTAAAATTAATATATTTATAAAAAAAATTATTATGAATATTAAACAAAAGTTCAATTTCCTCTCAGCTGAAGCAACATATCAACCACACCTTTATGTGAAAACTTCGCTTTGATATTTACATCCCTACACGAAATAAGTTACTTGAAGAATATAACATTATTGTCCAAATCAGCAATGCATCAATACAAGAATACGAACCCTCATTGGTTGCAAAACATAATAAACTTGTGTTACAAATCGATACATGAGAATTTTAATTTTTTAAGCATGATAAAATTTACTTATTCAAGCATAATAAATAATTATGCCAATAAAATAATTAATAAAGATAAATAATAATAATAATAATAGGAAGTATTCTCATAAAGTCCATTTATACTTTACTTATTTGTAATTAATTCTATTAATAATTAATTATTTACTTACCTGGTATTGTCTAAATAGCAAGCTATATTGTATTATTGATGAATAGCTGTCAACCTCCCAAGCCAATGTGACATTCTTTTCATCTGCTTTAAAGTAAGACTCTTTGAAAACTGGAATATCCGCTAGTCCTGCGCATAATTAGAAAATCGCTTTACTATAGTATTTAGGTTGGGCAAAATAATGTCTTTTAATGAATCATCTTTTAGGTAAGATATTGAATTTGCTTAGAAAATTGTGAAAGTTAATATATTTATCATAAGATGAGAAATAAGAAGAAATTATTTACAAGCAAAAATTAAAGAGCTATCCCATAAGGAATGCATTAATAGATTTTTAAGCATAGATTCTTGAGCAAGAACCAAGTTCAAGTTCTCTTTTTCTTCTTCATAAATTTCTTGTATCTTATGGTGCCAGGTGAAACTGGAACTCTCTCTTTCTTCTCATACACTTCTCAGTTTAGTGACAGCTTAATGGTCTTACTTAGACTGAGTCCTCTCTTGGTTGTTCTGATATATGGTCCTCCCATTTCTTAGTCCCAACCTGTTTCTCCACAGGATTTTTCCTCTACTATAAATTTTCAAACATTCTTAAGTAATCAATTGACCAGCATTCTTTTCGTGTTGTAATCTAGGGAACTTATTTACTCTCTTCAGTGAATTTTGACTATTCATGATTCCTAGTTTTTCTCTGTTTCTCACATTGAAAAGGATTACATATGGAGGGCAGAATCAATGGATCATTGATTTTAACCAAATTTTTTTTGATGATTCTACATCCAACAATATTAGACATATATCCCAGCATTCATTCCAATGGACCCTAGGAACCGAAAAAAATAAATAAAACACGCTGAAACTTATTTGATATCTGGATGTAGTGTTCCCACCAAAACATTTGTTTTTTCAGAATATATTAAAGGCAAAATACAAACTTAAAAAAATAATACTTTAGGAAAAAAAATAATTGCTTTTTGTTTAAATAAATTTTATAAAAATGTTAAGATTATTGTGTAAACTTACAGATTTTTTACTTCAAAAATGGCTCGACTTTACAATCGGGACGCACTATCAATGGTTCCTACCGAAGTTACTCGAATGTCGCCGGACTAGTAAGCGCCATTTGTGCTAACTTCTTTGTATTCAATTGTAACATTAGTATTATTTAAAATTATTGGTGCTGTCGACTTCCTCTTACTATGTTCGCCAATAGATAAACAAAACACCAGCAGATCCTTTTCAGTTGTGATTGGGGTCTTACCGTAATTTCAATTATTACTGCTTCAATTAGATCACGTTCGCTCGCTACGTTCACTCAAGAGATATACAAACCTCCAAAAGTTCGTTTTCAGTTGGCCGGGCCCTTACCGAAATTTAAATTGTTACTGCTTTAAATTATTACTACAACTTCCTCAGACCACCAGAAATCGACAGCACTAATAATTTTAAATGTTATATAATAAAAGCAGTAATAATTTTAATAATTCCAATGAACACGAATTTTAGAATTGAATGCAAAGCATTTGTGCAGATACGTTCGGGTAACTTCGGCAGAAGCCACTGATAATGCGTCGCGATTGTAAAGTTGTTTAAGATTATTTCAGATTTTGATTCAGCCCATCAACAAATCTTTATGCTGAAAATATCATCAAAAATAAAAAACGAATTTCAGTTCCAACGGGGTTCAACATTTTAAGCAACGAAATTACGTTTTGATCTGAAGCTCTGGCCTCGTCTTCAGTTTATCCGATTTAGATTCTTTTGGACTCCTTGAAAGTTTCTTCCTTCCATACATCTAAACAGCATTATCTAGAAGATCTGTGTAAAAATAAAAACAAAATTGAAGTTTTTTACGAATGAGGTTGGTTCTAAAACACATAGGAACACCCTGTTTAAAGCAAATCGCGTAGTTTAAGAACCATTACCGACCCTCCAAATTTGGTTTGGAGCTATCTAAAGGTTCTTAAATTCTGGGCGGTTTTTCGAATCTTTCATTTTATTGATAATTATTATAGGAAGTATTTGATAATTTTAAGTACGATAATGCTGATCTAATGTTCACAAAGTCGTGGTATTTAAATATGGAATATTTAAATATTATGAATATAAAAATGGAAATGAATTATGCAGAGATCCAGTGGCGCTTATTTTATTTGTGCACATGAGCAAGTGATATCCCTAGCTTCATAAAAAACTAATATCATTACTTTGTAATAATAATAATAAATAGAAAATAGTTATTTAAATTGAGTTAATCAACAGAAACGAAACGCCTTGACACACGCAACCCACACAGCTTTGGTACTGAGCCTCCAAGCCTGGGAGAGGGTGCTGGGGAGTACTGTCTGCGTATGATCGCCTCGTGAGCACAAATTTTTTGTGCACCGGCTCGTCACTCAGGTGCTAGGAGTTTTAAAAACAGGTAATTTAGTGTACATATGTTAATTCCATTTCCTATTCATGTATAACTTATTTATTATAACTTTATCAATAAGCTTGATAAAAAGAAATGTTACTCTTTATTTCCCAAATAAAAATGACACTGTAAACGATTAGCCTTTTTAACGCCATCTTGTTGTTTGGAAACTACCTGCTCAAAGGTCGCTCCACACGTGACCTCACCGTGCCCATGACCGCACGCTGGCCGAGTGTTGGCTCGTATGGGGTTGGGAGTTGCTTCCTATAAAAAAATAGAACAGTCCTAATATCACCGCTTCGAGGGCGCACCGTGCCAGAATCTTTTGGTTTACTTTTGATGATATACTTACCTCGGATTGCCTTCAAGTTTGGAATGGAAAAACTAGTTGAAAAAGTTCGTAAGTTTTTGGTTCTATATCATCAGAAAAAATAAAAATATAGAAATGTCAACATAAAGAACAAATTTGGAAGATTATATCTAGTAATTTACGAATTAACGTCTACATAAACTTTCTCATTTAAAACTTGTTACTATTTAGTAGGTAGGTAGTACTACTACAAAATAATTCTCAAAATTATGACAATTTATTATAATTATAATGTATTCAAATTTAATAATTTGCTCATTTCTTAAACGAGTTGTTTGTATGTTTTCTTTTTGTGGCATTTTTATTGTAATTGAAAACATCACACACAAAACTATAGAAAAAAATTCTAGCGATAAACGCTGGAAGCTATCGTTTTTCTTAAAACTTCAGCAATGCATGTAGTTTCTTCCTTGAACCATTTAACTTTAGCGAAATCTCTTATTTTATTCCAACTAAGCATATTCCTGTTTAGTTATTTACTAATAGTATTTAAGTGATCCTTCGTAAAAGTTCTCAACAAAGTTGTTGAGTTGTTTATGAACAAAAAAACCTTAGAGTAGTTTTTTTTGTTTAAAAAAAAATCAATATTTTTTTAATCCACTCAAATTAGGTATTACATTGTTTCTGGGCAGTTGAACACGGAATCTGAAGTCAGTTTTGTAATCAATTTTTTTTCATATATAGTTAATATTCTATATATACTTTTAAGATAATATTTAGAAAGAAAAATAAATTAATTAGAGCGTAATTTCTTTACTAAGCCGGTGTGTGGCTGGAGCGTGGTGCGGTCATGGGTGGCCCGACCTTTACACTGACTTGGTGTAGTATAACCATAAACACAGAGGCGTCTCTATTCGTGAAGAATATTTTATGTCATATTATGGAGTTGGTTGCCATAAAGACCATCTGCGTTAGTCCCCGTTGCAAGTAACTAGGAACTGCCAGGGATCATGTATATCTTCTTTAAGGATTTTAGAGATAAGACTGAAACGGAAATTATTGTTATCAGTTATTTCGGATCATAAACTGTAATTTACGGTCACTTACCTGAGACTTGTATCACTTGTTGGCTTTTGCCTAATTTATTAGTTGCAAGGCAGGTATAGAAACCAAAATCCATCATTTTTGTATTCAACAACACCAGACCATGAGCGTTTCCTTTTTTAAATGTAACGATTCTCGCCCCTGTTTGTACTGGTTTTCTTTCAAAAAGCCATTCAACCTAATGAAAAAACAAAACAAAAAGTTATGAAATGATTAATATAACCCGAAATATCGCATTCCTTGATATATTTTACCTTAGCTTTAGGCGAGGCTTCAATATCACACTGTATGTTGGTTCTCATTCCCGGGGCAGTGTGAATCCAAATCTTTTCTGTCGTTACCACTGGAGGATCTAGAGGACAGAAAATGAAATTTATGAATAGAATTCATAAATTTAAAAAAATAATAATAAATTCAAAGCATATTCATTAGATAAGAGACAAACAATAAATAAAATTTTAAAAACTAATAAAATAGAGTATTGCGAAGAATATTTGGTCTGATGAATTATGGATATTCCGGAAAATTTAGGAGGATACTCCACAAGAAATTTCGGAGCATGAAATTCCTAGTGGTTTACTCTGTAAACATAATTGAACGGAATGTATCAAGACGATTCATATGATCATGTAATATTTAGGCTTAGTCTAGTATTACATGATCATATGAATCGTCGTGATACATTCCGTTCAATTATGTTTACAGGGTAAACCACTAGGAATTTCATGCTCCGAAATTTCTTGTGGAATATCCTCCTAAAGAAGTTAATCAGTACAATCCTAAAGAAGTTAATCAGCGCTGAACTGACGGATAAATGTCCAAAATGTAGAGGGTGACGTAGATGAGAAGATTGTGTTACGGATGAGTTTGTGGATTTCGGTCTTAGCAGGGATCGGTGAAAGGAATTAGAGTTATATGGGGCAAGTGCGCACTAAATTTTACAAAGTTTGACATTACAGGATTGTAAAAGTTTGATTTTTGAAGTTAGATTTTTCCTTTTTTAAAAAAATGTTCCTTAGACGATTATGTTTAAATATTAAATTCAAGCCGATTTTTTAACCACGTCCATTTTTATGAGACTGATAATTTAATTTAATAGTATTTAGTATGCACTTTACAAGATATCTGGAAGATTCATTATTCTTAGCAGTTTTGGGACAAGTGCAAAATAGTTCAGTTTTCGGAGAATTAATATACTGGTGTAGTCATCAAAAAAAGTTAAAGCTTGTCTGAGATTCACTTTTAACAATCTTCATTGAGCTATGAAAGTGGGATGTGGAATTTAATTGAATAAATGTATTTAAAAAAATAATTATTTTAATTCCCTAGTCCTTAGTTGCCTCAACAAAAAATGATAATAAGGGTAAGTGTACACCACGCAAGTCACTCAACAGAGGTCTGCTCTTGCCCCTACCTGCCTTGAAAAATAGAAAACTGTCAAGGATACGCTCCCTATGTATGAGAAGAAGATTCCATAATTGTAGCCCATTTCCACAATTTCCATACCCCAAGAGAACCCACACAGCAGGTGATTAAGGATGAGTTCTATGCCAGATAGGAGCAATGCCTGGAGGAGTGCCCAAGATTTTATGTCAAAATAGTTGTCGGAGACTGTAATGCCCAAATCGGGAAAGAGACGGAGTTTAAACCGATTGTTGCCATGCACATCATAAATGAGGAATCCAATGATAATGATCTTGAAAGAAACCTACCTCGTGGAGTAAAAGCTATGCTATTTGTGGATGACTTAGCGATACTTTACAGATCGAATAACATCATGACTATAAAGGTAAAACTACAGGAGTCACTAAATCGCATTAGCCAGTAGTAACATATAACAGGACCCCAGTTCTCTACTGAAAAAACAATGTGTGCCCATTTTAGCAGAAGAAGAACTACACCTCAACCACCAGAGCTCCTACTGAACAACGTCTCTTTACCCTACGTCAGTAACTGTAAATTTCTAGGATTAATATTCGATAGGCGATTGACCTGGGACCACCACCTGAGATCTTTAAAAGAAAAATGCACAGGGAAGCTCAAGCTATTGAAAGTCCTTAGCGGAACCAGTTGGGGAGCAGACCGAAGTACCATGCTAAAGATATATCAAGCATTAATCTGCTCTAAGATGGACTATGGTAGTATTATCTATGGTTCTGCCCGAAAAAACATCATTGCTCAACTCAATACAGTGCATAATATTGGGATAAGAATTGCAACGGGAGCCTTCAGAACTAGTCCGTCATTAAGTCTCTGCATTGAATCTGGACTATCGCCGCTATCCTTTCGACGTGACAAATTAGCAATTATTCCTGCAAATCACTCACCCCGCTCAGTATATATTTAGACCGAAGTTTTCCACTACATTTCAAAAGAAGAACAATGCTACCCTACCCTTAGCAGAAAGAGTCTCCTTGGCAATTCAACAGCTAAAATTAATCACAATAAAAACAATAGAAAACTATACACCTCCCTGGATCTATGTACATCCTCAAATGCATCTTCAACTATCTAAACTCACTAAAGAATTGTGAACACACAGCGATTACAGATATCGATTTCAAAAAATGATTCACACATTGCCGGAACATCACTTAATTTTCACAGACGGATCAAAATCCGATTCACCAACTTCATCAGCTTTTGTGACCAAGGATTCTACACACAATTTCAAACTGCTTCAGCTTTGTAGTGTTTATACTGCTGAGGTAAATGCCATTGCAATGGCACTGAAGTGTTCCTCTACATTGCCTGTGAAGAAATAGTAATTGCCTCTGACTCATTGAGCGCCTTAATGGCATTAAAAAAACATGTATTCTGATCATCCAGGAATCTAGCGAATTCCGAAAATAGGGAAATCAATGAACGATGATGGAAAATCGATACATTATATATGGGTGGGTACCTAGGCATGCGGTATAAAGGGGAATGAAATGGCCGATATAGCATCAAAAGGGGCACTCTCTCTCCCAGGTCGTGGTAGGATCCTACTTACACCATCAGAAGTCTCAAGTCCACTGAAAAAACCCATATGCCAAAAATGGCTAGGAAGGGAAAAAAAAGAAGAAAAAAAACAAAGTCCACTGAAAGAAAATATCCCCAAGGAATGGCAGGAAATGTGGAACAAGAGTCCCCCAAGCAAACTCAAACTAATAAAGAAAGAAAGAAAACCTTGGAACTCCTCCAGTTGCAGCATCCGAAGAGAGGAAGTGGTCCTTACCCGGCTTAGGATTGGTCCCTCAAAACTGCCTCACCTTCACCTACTCACTAAACATTTACCACCAAAATACCAACACTGCAACAACACAATGATCCACATCGTCCATTCTACAAGCATAAATTAAATGAAATTGAAATACCACCAAACATTTCAATAGCCTTAGGAAACGATAGTTGTATTTCCGACAAAGTAATATCGTTTCTCGTTAAAATAAATTTATTGAAGCAAATATAATAAAATAATTAATAAATAAACACATGTTAATATCAATAATAATTTTTAAGTTTTTAAAAATAAGAATTATTGAAAAACAATAAGGAGTCGAAAGAAGATGGAAAAACAGGTTTAACAGTGCCTACCAGTGTTTTTTATCTAGTTTTCCCAATATTTTCTTTATACTGATAAAAGCATTCATCATTAGTCCTCAAAATCTTTTTGGTCGTCAAGATAAAACATTAAATAACCAAAGAAAATTGCTATATAAATGGTGAAATAATATTTTAAACTATTATCAGATCATTGAGAAAGGTAGATAAACTTAGCATTTGTCAGTTATTTCTGAAAAACATCATTTAAGTAAATTTCTCTTTTGTGTTCATATTAGTATCGTTGCTAAGGCATCTTCATTATGTACATCTCAGCTGTGATTACCATTGAGATTTCCATTTATATTGTCGACTTCTGCTTAATAATCTTAATATACAAGCCTTTTCTTTATCCTTGAATCTATAATCACTATTTTCTTCTTTAAACTAAATCGGTGCCGTTTCAGAACGCCCACTGCCTTCTGCCTTGTTAGTAACACGAAAAAAACAACACGATAATTGGATTAATGGAACTCTTCCTGTTTATAGAGAGCATTTATTTTAATTACAATAATTACCAGGAGAGCTTTAATCACATCAAATGGAACAGTATCAGCTTGTTCAATGGTTGAGACCTGCGCTCAGACGAGGTTTTTAAAAATCTGCTTTTTATTTTTCATCAGCACTTTTTAAAATTTTGAGAAAAGCGCTAAAATCATTAATACATCGATACGAGAAAAAATACTGTAATTAAAAAGAATATAATAAATTAAAAGAACATTGAATAAATGCATAAATTTGTTCACGATTGAAGCATTGTTTAGCGGAAATGTTCCTATCTGTACGGAACCACGCGCTACTGGATAATGGGAATGGCTAGTTTTCCTGGCCATTCTTCACACAATGTTTAGCAATGAAAGTGTTTTTTATAAGGAAATTATTTATTATACGATACAGCCAAATATATAATAAATCCTAGGGCATAATTTTTTTTTATTGGTGTTAAACGCCCTTTTCTACTCCTATAAAGCCAAACAGGGTGGTTATTCCTACAAGTTACCAACCTATTCTAACTAGAGTGGGAAGTTCGATATTCATTTCGTGGGTCCATCACGGAATAAATATCAACCCGCCCAGGCCGGATTCGAAGCGGAGCTACAGTAGAGTCGAGGTTGATAAGGTGACGCTTTAAAATTCTCGGCTATGACGACTTTTTGGGCATAGTTATCAGTAGATATGCATAACGGTCTACTTACTATCTTCATCTTAAAAGTGGTGGTCAGCAATGTGCTCCTAGCGCCTAATTTATTTCCTTACAAGTTTCGCTTTTAACTCGCTTAAGGCTTAGTGAAATCATGGGTATGGATCGTAAGATCTCGGTGACACCGGCAGCAAACAGCGACAGGATGGCCTAAGCTAATGCAAGCTTATAAATTCACGTTAGTTGTTTGGTTTTCCAAACATACGAATATTAGCCCAAGAAAACAGGAAAAAACGAACTAAATGATGTGCGCAGTTACAATAGTTTCAGAAATGTGCAGAGGTAGGTTCCTTGAACAACGTATAGTAAAGTTCCATCGATTTCCCTGAAACTTTTTTCGTTTATTTTTATGTTATAGCTCAAAAACGGTGTATCGTACAGAAAATATATACTAGCAAAATTGGTACATATAAGTTTGTTCCTATCTGTTATATTTTTCAAGACATCCACCAATAAAAATGGATTACCTTTCAAAAAGTTGGTGGATAGGGAGTGAGGGGTTTAAAGATCCCCTTTTTTTGTTTTTTCGCTTCTTACTCGTTTATATTACTGAAACAAAGTCGCGATAAAAGTTATAGAGCACTAAAATTTCTCCATAAATATATATTTTTCTTCAACTGGCCGCAAGTTTAACGGTTTGAACTTATAAGTCATTAAGATAATAAATAAAATAACACTGGAAGATTTAAAAAACAAAACAAATATGTGTGAATGTGTGTGTGTTTGTATATATATATATATATATATATATATATATATATATATATATATATATATATATATATATATATATATATAAACCTAGCATAACCTTACATATGGTTTATTTATCCATATTACCTTATATATAAAATATATAAGATAATATGGATAAATAAACCATATGTAAGGTTATGCTAGAAAGTTATAACTCTTAAAGATGAAAAATAGAAGTAAGCAAGTTGCAAACAAAATCTTGAAATTTATCTTACAAACTCGAAAAGCTAAAGCTTTCGACCAATTGAAGATAATTTCGTAGTAAATATGTATTTATTTTTAAGAAAATTTAATGCTCTACAACTTCCATCTGAACGATATTTATGTAAAACAAAAGGGCGAGAAGCTAGAATGGCAAGTTTTACGAAAAATATGAGTTGAAACAACTTTTTTCACATTATCCACAGACATAGCACAGAGATGTAATAATTTTGGAAATCACTGTATAATTACTTTAGACATTGTTAAAACTTATTTTATACTTTGATTTCTTTGCCACTTGTACATTTATATATCTAGTGTTAATTTCTGCACTCAATCCAATTTTGAAAAAACTGGACACCTTCTGATGTCTCAAGTAAAAGAAACTGATTGTGGATATTGTTATTGGTCTTCATATTTTGTATACTCAAGTACTTTCAGCCGCACTAAATAGTAATCTTAGTATAATACTAAGAGAGAATGGGGATACATTGGACGTGAGGTTATATTGGACACTTTCATATTTTCCGCATAATAGCATATGGAAACTTCAACGTTCCTATCAGTGTTTGCCAAATTAAAGTGGACCAGATGCGTCTATACAAGCCAGTCTCGGTTTCAAACTAAAAAGCTAAGTAGAGACGAATTGTATGAAAAGTTATTTTGAAGGTTATATTGGACAATGGTTGAGTCTGCTTTGGACAACTGTACAATGCATCCCTTTGATTGCCCATTGAATGTCTTCTTATATTATACTTCAGATTAAAATTAATAATTTAGCTTATTTATAGCTTTTAACAATTGTTTTGCACTTATCAACTATTTATTTTTATTTTTGTTAACCCTATTCGTATTTAGAGAACAGTCCTTCACTGCTATTTATGAGAAATTATTATTTTAATGTGGTTTTCTCTCAATAGACGTTTTTCAGAGATAAGAGTCTATAATAAAAATCATAGCATATATTTTTATTTGTTTTTATTCATTATTTTAATATTATTTGTTTTTTTTATATCTATCTCAATTGTGATTTACTTTTATTTTACTCTACTTTTTCAAATTCTTATAAATAGATAGTTTATACTATTTATATCGTTTCTCATTTTGTTGTTATGGCCACAGTATAAATCCTCAAGTCGAATGTAACCCAACCATTGGGAATAAATTGGACACTTTGAGTGCCTGCATATTTTAATTGTAACAAATTTAGCACATTAAAGAAGAATATCCGTTAACATGCCTTGGCCAAGGTAACGGTTTTAGCTAATAAAATATGCCTTCTTGATTTTAGAATGTATAAATAAATGTTGGTTAATGAACTTTCAAAAAATATCAAATGTATCTCCGCACTCTTCTACCAGGCTGAGCACAGTTATTTAGTCCATAGCTAAGCACCAAATTATTGTTAGTACACAACAGAGATGGGCAAAAAGTACTTTTGAGTACCGAGTATTTTACTCTAATAGTCTCACTAGCCGGGATTAGAAACCATTGGGAATATGAGGGTTAGGTTAGCCTTCGTTATTCCTTCCATCCCTAGTCGTATTTAATTCCGACTAATGAGAGTATTCGAATGAAATACTCGGTACTCGTTACTCAGAGTACTTTTTGCTCATCTCTAGTACACAATAAAAACAGGATAATCATTAAAAAAAATATTTACATATGACCCTGACGACGATGGAAGCTGAAGCTGGGTCCCCTACGCCGTTGGTGGCCACGCAGGAGTACTCTCCGCTCATCTTGGATGAGCTGGCTGTGAACCTGAGGTCATTCCTCATGCTCAGCAATGGTATCTCCTCTCCCTGTGGGCAATAAAAAGATACAATGAAATTATATATATATTGCGACCACCATGCACCAATACATTTATTAATCATGCTATTTTAATACGTAAGTGTGAGATACAAGACCATAGCCCCGGGAGCTACTTTCTTTCAAGGTTCACTAATATAGAAAAGAATGAATTATGAGATGTTATTTTTCTGTATGATTAATGTGTGTAAGCACAAGTTGATGAATATATGCCTACAGGGAGTTCCCTTTTCTCGGTTTTATTTATTTTAGCTCTGAAAAAATTGATAGAAAGATGTTTCGTACCTGAAAAGGTTTAGATTAGGGCGATAAGATATCCAATTTTGGGTATGATGATTAGGTCTGAGTCGAAGATTAACTATTAAACTACATACATTGAAGCTGATGGATGTTGGGGAAGAATTAGGTCTCAAAATAAATACGTATAAAACAAGTATATGGTTACTAGTAGAGCTGTTTCTAAAGCTCAGGAATATAATCGCTGGATTATTCCGTACAAATACATTACTTTTGAATACATTAAGAAGTATATATATATATATATATATATATATATATATATATATATATATATATATATATATATATATATATATATATATAACTTGTATTCTTCAATGTCTAAAAAATTGAATTGATAAGCTATGTCCAAACAGTTTGATTTTCGATTCGACATCGCATGCTACATGTTCTCTTCCCCGTTCGAAAAGTTGAACACTGTGGGCACAGCTATGCATACATACATAAACCAGTGCTGGAACAAGAGGGAGAGGGCAAGATGATACTTGCATCGGGCGGCAGAAAATAAATATAATCGAAATAGCAGTATCGCTGCGATTGAAACGAGTGTGTAAAATTGTTGGAACTACTAAAAACGTTATCTGTACTAAAGTTGTATAAGTGTGGAACGAGATATTGATAGGAGGATTGCGTTTGGTTTGATCTAGTAAATTTAGGTTTGAACAGTGATCAGTGGAGGAGAATATATGACGATCATTATTGGTGGCATCTGGATCGAACTTGTGTTTGTTAAGTATTATTATTATTATTAACGCATAATACACAAAACACAATAAAAATCAATTGTAACTGTAAAGATGGATTGATGAAAAAAGGTACATAATAATTATTGGACCCATATTTCCGTATGAATTGTATAATAATTATATCATAATATTAATATGCATATCATATAAATTTACGATTTTTAATTATATTCATATCTTCCGTGGTAGGTCAAACATCCTTGAACTGACCAATAAAATAAGCGAAATTTAAGAGAAAATAATTCATGAATTACATGAAAGATGGTTAATCGTAGTTCAGCTAACGAGAGTTGTTAACGCTTTAAGCATTATTAGTCACGCGAAGGCAACAGATATTTACTTCAGTATATCTCACAGGCCTTGGTCTCTCAAAATTAATTATCTATAACAAAACCAAATGTTTGAAGAAAATTAAATAAATACATCAAGGGGAAAAAATAGTCCAACTGCAGGAAAGCTAATGTATTTTAAAGAATTCACTATCATCTTGGTTGGATGCAGAAACTAATGACTTAAATAATATACTTATGTTTGTTCGAAAAAATACACTTATTATTATTTAAGCTACCTTGAAGGTCCAATTGATAGTTGGAGTCGGTACTCCTGTTGCCTTGCAAGTAAGCGTGATCTCCTCATGTAGTTCAACATCCACAATTTCTGTCTCTGGTAGCATCTTTACTCTCGGTGGAACTGAAAGCAATAAAATAAAAAGTTTCAAATTTTATGAGTCAAATCAGTATTTAAAACATGGCAATGTCGTCGATTTCAATGTTGATACAAAATAATTTAAGCCTACCGAATCCACTAGGTATAGCCCGAAGTACAACTTGGCGTAATGAGGTGTACGGTGGTCAGTAATACAATATTCCTTACTTTAAATTTTTTCAATGATGACGATAATGATTTTTTTTTTCTCAGTAATTTAGTAATATAAACCGTGAGAAATTAGTGAGTCCGCTGCAAAGGCATATGGACATCGACATACAGCCTCCCGCATTAATGAACTCTTTAATGGTACGCTGAAACCCGTATAGAGCAGACATGGGTGGATTAACAGATGAAAGTTTTGTCTTTATTTTATTAACAACCATATAATACTTGATTAAAGCTGGAGAACGAATTCTAAAAAATGCTCATGATTCCGGAATAATATTGACTTTGGTGGACAACGAAAATAAAACAATTGAAGAAATATTTAAAAACAAACAGAGTGTTACTTATATTTGAAAAGCGTCTATCCGTTTGCATACTACATGTATATAAAAGTATAAATATGTACAAAACAAAGAAGATAGCTCTTTTTTTCAGTGAATCGCTTTATCTTCCTATTTTCAAATGTTCCTTTTAATGAGTCAGTGAATCATTCTGATCCGAACCCTCGAACGATCAGTCATTTCGTGTTCTTTCCTCTATCTATCAATTGTATTTCAAAGCTTTTATACTCCAAAATTTTATACCCGATAACGAAAAGATGCGCCGCATCGGGGCTCCGTCCCAACAAAAGGGGCACCGGAATAATCTTTTTATCGAAAAAAAATGTTACAACTTATTTTATTTCTATAATATTATTCATATAAAAATATGTACATAATATGGTATTTATATTCATATAAAACAAACTGAGTGGTTAAAAAAATAAAAATTATAAGGGCGCCTAGCAGAAAGTTGTATCGGGGAGTCGGGACATCTAGGGCCGTTATTATGCATGTTTTCATAGTATCATCACCTTGGCTTTGGCCACAGAAAGTATTGTTAGGCCATATTCCTAGATAAATAAGACTAATATCTAAGGACTCACAGATGACCTGGATGGCATGGTGCTGGTATAAAGGACCCCAGGGAGGCGGCCTCACCACCTGACATATGTACTGCCCGGAGTCACTGTCCCCAACATCTGAAACCCTCAGAGTGTGGTTCTCGAAGACCTCCACGTTCGGAGACTGGACCGTCTTATGCCCGTTCTCTGCCAGCAGTATTACGTCCTTCCACCATCTGATCTTGTAGTCACCTGCAATATGATATGGTTTTGAAGAACTAAAAGATATTATTGTTAGTTTTAACTATAGTAGATGTCGGTACCAAGATTATCGACGTAGCACGGTAGGAGAACAGTCTCATGTTCGGTTGTATTTATGGTCGTACCAATGCTCTTGAACACTGGAGGAAGCTCTTCAGTGGCCTCAGCGGCTGCTTTTAGCTCTGAAACAATTATGACAAATGTATGTATAGAGAAACACTGTAACAGAGAAACAATCCAGTTACAATTTGAAAAGAATTGATGCTGAATACGGTGTTCAGATTTATTATTATTACCAATGTTGAGTAAGGCATAACATATTAAAGCGTTTAATCTTTTAAGGAATGGTGCTGGTTCAGTTCACCCATTACCGACAATTCTCGAATTAACTGCTCTCAACTAAAAGTTATTCGTTTTAAAACGTCTCATTCCAAGTTCAGGATTAACCGTTAGATAAAACAATACCCAAACAATTTTAAAATGCTCTCAAAATCAAATGCAAAAACGAACTAAATGGAAGAACATTGATCAAATCCATGCATGACAGATCAAGCACATTAAAATCATAAACTACTAAACATTTCAAGTCATATTTGTATTCATTATGGAACTCATTTTCATACGATTCTTAACTCATTACGCTTCGGGATTTACTAGGTTTCTTATTATATGATTAAAATAGATAATATTTTAAATTTGACTTAAGAAAAAAAAATGGCAATAAAGACAGGCTAAAAAATTAGTAGGTATCTCTTATAAAACTATATGTAAACAATTAAACTGTCTGTTTATTAGGAGATGATAATACTTTAATTAGATTGTTTTTGTAGTTCTATAGATGGGATATAAATTCCAAAATGTCATGTCATGAACGGGTGAATAATACGATAAAAAAGTTATGGAAAATTGGAGCCTTATATAGCTGGTGACTTATTGATTCACACAGTCCCATTGTAGGGATGCTACTTCTGAAGAAAGAGTATTTTCACACGGGGAAAATTTATTGACCGTTGGCATACAATTTATTGAGCCAACTTAATTCAGTGATAAATTATAATTCCAGAGTTAATGTCTAGTAGTATACTTACTTTTCAGATATAGATATTAAAGACTAAAAGTTATTTAGACTAAGAATTCACAAGGAAATTGGATAATTAAGTACTAGTTGATTTTAACTTTGCATTACTTGTAATTCTTTCCTGTATCCAAGCAGAATAAGGATTTTTAAGATGAAAGAAAGATCTTGTCTCTTGTATAATGCTCCAGTTTTCGTCATATAACAACTTATACGCCATCAAAATAAACTACATATCTCGTAAATTTAGTGATGCTTGGATAAAGCTAATTAAGAAGAAGGTCACATAATCTCTGTATAAACAGTAATTACGACTGTTAGCCTAATGTACCTTTGCCCAATTCATTTTATGACATATTGCGAAATTCATGTAGGTAATTTCGCAGTTATTTACGAGCAACTATAAAAACATAGAATTTGAATCTCGGTGGTTGAAAATATATCGTGAACAATGCTCTAACAGGATGGTGCTCATTTCACGAGGAAGTTTAAGTCCACTACAACATTTACTCAATTAGTTAACTAACCTGTTTTCCCCCGAAGAGTGAAGTATGTTTATGTTCTTTCCAAACTCTGTCGTATCACTTTGATCTCATTACCAAATAGAAAAGCAATGATAAAGCCTATAAAAAAAAGGAACTATGAGAATATTTTTCCCGAGTGTAATATCTTACCTTTATTACTGTCATTACCACCGCTTTCATTATCAAGCTACCTTTTTAAATTATTTCATTCATTATAATTTATGTTTGACTATCGTTTGTTGTAAGACAGTTGTCGGAAACAATATTTCTTAATATTATTTACAGGGGTTTTCACCGAGTGAAACCAATGGAAATGGCATCAGCAAGTGAAAAATGATTGTCATTACCACACCCGAATTGCTGTTGCAACTTGCAAATTGTTATATTTCTATAAATAGGTATCTTAATTTATTCATTAAAAAACAAAACAGAAAAAACTGTTACTACTTAAATATATTTATTATATTTTTGCAAATAAAAACATTTTTTCTAGATGGCTATTAATAATTTCCTATGCATAGTTCATCTTTTGTCCTATTGAAAAAACCATCAGCCATAGATCTTTAAAAATGTATGAAATCCAAGCTGGTTTTCATTACCGCACATCTGAAAATTTTAAATTTCTCACTACAAAACCACATTTGATAATTTCCAATTGTGTCAACAGCTAACACAATGCTACAGGTACAGTAAAGCCTGGCTTATGCCAAAAATCTCCGAACTAGATTTTTGGGCATGTTTTGCTTCCTTGTCCGCAGTAAAAGAAGTTTTGTAATCGCGCTAATTTACGGTTTTCAAATTTCATCGAAAATATCCATTTTGGCCATACCTGAATTCTTTTGACTAGGTTCGTAGTGACATCTGAACCTGCGTTCGTTCGTATTTCCCATAACTCAAAAACAGTTAGCCGTAATAAGCAAATTAGCAAATCGGAAGTGGTACTTTACTTGAAGGTCATAATAGACTTTCATAAAAAATTATATTATACTATAAAACAAAACATCTCAAATGTGGTATATCAAACTTTTATATCAATGTAAATAATATACTAGATTTTGGTTAAAATTATGACAGCTAGCCGGAAGTGGTATGTTACTAGAAGATTTTGGTTAAAATTGGAAAACCGTACTGACAGTTTTTAAATTTTTTATGATGCCTGTGTGGTTGTTTGTGTATGTATCAATAGATTTCGAGACAACGCGTGTTGTTTTTGAGATACTGCTATCTTCGGAAACTAGTAACCAAATTCAGGATCACTTTTTGAGTCACCTATTTAGTTTACCTATTTAGTTTATTAGGCGCACAAGGAAGTTATGCTGTGTCCCCATCAGATATTTTAATTTAATATGTTCAAAATAGATAACAATTTTTAACTGATACCAAGAATGTAACTATGTATAAATATGCCAAGTATTCACTCATAAGTTTGATTAAATGTACAGTTCCTGCATACATTGTTCAATTAATTATGATCATAAAATGATTTTTGTCGAATCTAACAAAGATTTAGTATGATGTCACATGACGTTGACATCGATTGACTCACCAGTTACAAATAGTTTTTATTGTGATAAACGGTTTTGGTCTTAGTCTCAGTTGGTCCGGATAATCAAGGTTTTAGTATACTTAATATTTTTTTATTTAAATCCAGCGAAAATTATTAAGTTCTATTTTATCTTCCAGAGAAAGACGAAAATGTTTTATTAAATCTTCAGTTCAGGCCTGTGAAGAATAAAAATAAAAATTTAATCCTTCATACTTTATTTAGAATGTAAGATAAGCGTGGAAGTCATCGGAATTGCTTACTTTCAAGTCCATAATTTAACTTAGGAAACGCAAATTTATCATTTTAAATCAAATCAATTTTTTTTTTAGTTTAATCTAATATCCTCACCTCTGGACTTGTGAATTTATTAATTTAAATATGAGATATTAGAAACAATAGCCTTTCTCAAAGAGCTTAAATACGAGGAATCAGTCGACTATTTAAACTCAATAGGATTTTTTTTTTAATTACACCTATGGGTCAATCCGTATCAAATCAACCAATGAAGGTTGCTGACAAATTTCTTCTTTTTTTTTTTTACTATTTTCAGAGGATCCAGGTTTTCTAAAGATATTTCTTTTAAACGAAAATCATGTAATGGAGCATAAAATCCACAATATTTTCTGTCCAGGCTTCTATTCAGGTCTCTACTTAATTGTAAATAATTAATTAATGAAATGGGCATCTTATCTTTTAAAATTAAAAATGTTAAAGATAAAGCTAAGACTCACTATCAATTTTTTTTCTGGATATAATATACTTCCCTAAAAAGTCTAAGGCCTGAGAATTGCAATTTTTTTTAAATCAAGTATTTCTAATCTAAAATATCTTATCGTTTTAGCTATATTTAAAAATAACTAAGAAAAAGTAATAAGATCTTAGTGATGAAATTTTAACCACTTATTAAAGCACAATAAACGAATGTTTTCAATTTTTTTTTATATTTTTAAAGTACGTAGGCTGATACACCAATACAAAATTGGCGTTCAAAAAAAAAAATCTGCACATCTAAAAAGTTAATGAATATCTGTTTCCAAATTTCTGAATACATACACAGGTAAACAAAATAAAAATAAATAAACGTTCTTAGAAACCTTTACAAATTAAATTGGTTGATTTGAAATGGATTGACTCCTATAAGATTATATGATATGTTATAGATTACAACCTTTAAATTATAGACAACCTACTATCTACCAAAATACAGAATTATATTATTAAGGTATATCTAGATAATGAATTTTGTGTCGGCTTATTAATTTTTTTCTCGAAATTATTTCGATAAATCTATTTCGGCGTTTTAATTTCGATGCGTTTTGGGTTCGATGATAAATTACTGTTAATAAAATTCCAGGTAATTATATCAATTTACAACCTTAATTTTCTTATGCTTTCCTCTTCACCAGGAAATATATTAGGTATCCTCTGTAGAAATATCACTTCTGTGTATTAAATCTCTGTAATCTCTCAATTACCTTTACTTGTACATCAAACACGTATTCATATTTTACGCTCCCGTATATTACATTTTTCAATGAAGGAATTCTTTTTTGTCTGCCATATATAATTTATATTAATCTCAACTTCGGTTTATTTGCTCTAACTGCAACTTATTCATTAAAAGATCTACTCAATTAACCTAATTAATTTTGGTTTAGCCATTTCAGATCCATTTTATATCCTTCTATCCTTTTAGCCATTTTATATCCTTCTATAAAAAAAGAGGGGCAATGTGAATCCGATTTATCATAGTCAATAGACAAACATTTGTAACAACGAAAAATTCATATTAGTACTAACGATTAAAAGTTTTAATGTCCTGTGTGAAACTATATACTTATATGTTTACAGTTTTCAGTGGGATGTAAGCTAATTCAATTTAAGATTTGTAAATCAGTTTTTGAAAATGTGAAAACAATATTTGTAAACGATTATAAATTTAAAAAGTTTATTATTTTTTATTACTAAATTTGAAGATGTGGAGCAGTCTGGTTAAGATTGAAATGTTTATATTGTTCAAATATAGTAAATAGCAATAATATAATGGCTTAGCGAACCGAAGGTTCGATGCCGATACCATCAGCAATCGCTGTCTGCACACCTCTGCTCTCCGAACCCTGTCAAAATCCAAATGCGCAAGATCAGCCTTAATATCATCCTCCCACCGACGTCACGGCCTATCACTCGGACGCTTATCGGTCGCGACCGGTCGTTACAATGTGTTTAGGAATTCGTTTAACATTGAGCCCAACAACTTAACATGAACATCTCAACCGTTGAAACACTTTCATTTCAATCATATTTAAAGGGCGTGTCCCCCACAATTTCGCTTTATAAAGCCTCCTAGATTGTTCAGTGGATGCATCTTTCTTCGGACCAAATATTCTGCGTGATACTTTATCCTCAAACGTCAGCGTCCATGATTCACATCCGTAAAGGAAAGTTGTAAGGAAAAACATTGTTCAAATTCGCATGTATATTCTATATGTATGAAATAATTCTACGAAACTAACCCCTTGTAGCGGCAGTGAACTAGCATTGCCTTGTTGAAAACGATTATGATTTAATTTCTGCTAATTAAGAAAAAGCCTAGCTGCACCTGCTGGCTAGAACGTCCAGTCCAGGTGCCGGCAGCGCTCGGCAATGGAGTGAGTGGACAGGCGGCTATTGCCACAATTAATGCGAGCGTGACGTCAGTTAGGTGAAGCCCCCCAATCCTAATTGAGACGCCCACTTTGTGAAAACTAATTAGGCGACAATTGCTATATGATGGCCGTAACCAATTTCCTAATTAGATAATGGTTCTTCCTCTCCCTCCGTATCTTGTCTTCACACTCTTCCATTCTTAATATTACTGATGTGTCCATGTTGGATCCTACAATTCCATTGCTTCAATATTTGATCTCTCTGAAAATAACTTCCCAATAGAAGTTGGTGATATCTCGTATTGAATGACCAACTGTATTATCTACCATTTGGAGAGTCGACGGGAGAAATGGAAACATCCGAAATGTATATCTAGAAAGTCAAGTTTTAAAGTTTGGAGCTCAATAACTTGAGTAGTTTTCATATTTTTTTTTTTTGAATCACATTTTATAATTTTTGTCTGTTTCATTTTAACTTCTTATTCTACTTAATGATATAAAGATATTGATGTATATAACTCCTATTCGGAAAAAATGTAAAGAGGTTATCCCATTCAGGGATATTTTTTTCGGAGAGGATGATTTAATAAAAAGAAGACAAGTAATCACTTAAGTGTCTATAATCGCCAAATCGGGCGTATGTTTTATTAATAATAAAATTATTATTAACAATACAAAACTTATGTTGGTGGATATAAAAATCATATTTTTTTCAAAACTTTAGGGAGATATATTTTACGGAGTTATAGTAAACGAACAAATACCAAATTCAACTTCGTGTAAGTTTAACATAACTTTTTCTGAAAAAAACAAAACAGTGTATATTTATTATTTAACAATCGTTATTCTTGCCCTAGTTGGTTTTTCAAAAACATCATATCAATTTTTAGCAAGCATTCATATCTTATTTATCCATATGCTATATTATATTATATAATATACATTCCCATGTATATTATATTATAATTTAGCGTTGTTACATGAGAGATTCATTTAATTGTATTGTCACGGTAGACAATATATAAAACATATGGGAGAAAAATGTGGAGGTTACAGTAAAAAAGTTTGGAAAAAAGGGTTAACAAATTGTGTGAATACGTTGGCTTAACTGTTGGCCTAGTTTCGTGCATCCTTATTCTGTACATTGAACCCATTGGGGTGGAATATTAAAGAACTGAAAACTGATCAAGACTATGAGAATTAATTCCAGCTGAACAGTGAAAGAAGACTATTTCGAAAACGAGTGAGTTTAGTTATGGTTATTTGTTATAGCTTATTTTGAAGAAATTTTCTCACACATTGACTTATTTGCAGATTGTGTAAATATTACAGCAGTGAAATTCTGTATTTATTAAATTGTATAAAGTTAGACTAAATGTTTTTTTATAATTGGTGAATTATTCCTAAGTAAAATTTTAAGAATATTTTACATTTATTTAGACAAGTCTGGTTGAACCCGCTCCCCTCCACTGGGCTAGCGCAACAAATCAGATATTTAACCAAAAGTAGTACGTTACAGTATATGTGATCATTTTTACTTAAAGAACAGAAAGATGTAGAGTCCACGGAAGAAAAGGGGAGAGTCACATTTTTTTTCCGAAATGGAGTTGTTCATATCAATGTGTTCATGTCGTTGAGTGGAATTAGGTGGTAAAAAGAAACAGCCGAAAATGTGGATGGCTGGTTTTTTATGTTTTTTTTTTTTTTATAAGCCTTTGAAAAATAGACTAGAATAGACCGAAGAAAGTAAGATTTCTAACTTAGCAACCTCATTTTCTCGAAATGCATTATGAGCGACTCTCCCCTTTTCTTCTGTGGACTCTTCAGATATGTATTATAAAATAAATTAGGTGTTAAAGTAACGTAATTAAATTTGTGTCATAGTTTTGGTAAAATTATAGTAATAAAATATTAATTACTATTTTCATTTATATACACAAGAGCACCCCCTATATTTTAAATGCACTTCTCCTTCCTCCTTGAAGACAAATGAAGTTATGTTTATGAGTGAAGAGTATTTATCCAGCTTTATCCAAAGAATCAACAACCATCCAGTTTTAATTGGCATATTTGTTTGTTAGAAGACAAGCAATAAATTTAGTTTTTAAAGCATGTAAAGATAAGATTCTCAGAGCAAATAAAAAACGATAAAATTAATGCTGTAATGTTGGACTATTTATCCTTGGAATTCAACAATTTTTTGTATTTTATTAACAAGAGACCTGTTATCAGCAGATGTTAAATTTATAAGAGAGATTACTGTCGTTCGTATCCCTAAATAAATATTCCAACTAACTCGATTATTTTGAAAAAAATCTTGTTTAACAAAAATTCTTTTAATGTTTTTCTTATTCATTATTAATAAAATTCATTCCTTATTAAAATCATCAGGAAAATATTATTTGTTTGCTTTTGTTAAACTGTCCTCATTCATGGCATAAAAAATAAATAAATGAACAAAATTAAATTTTAAAAAATGTGAATTAGGAGAAGATAGTTAATAGTTAACCAACCATGGATTTATTGATTATTTTTCAGATTTATTTTTAAAATGTCAACGATAAGCTGTTTTATAAACTACACAGCCTTCACTTGAGCGGTATTCTTCTGAGGCTGAATAGGCCCGTGTTCTTCCGCCCTCTGGGCAATCATCTGAAGAGAGGCTGAAAAGAATGGGCTTTCTACCATTTGTCAATTGGCTTAGATATGGGCGTATTATGAACAGCAATTGGCTAACAGGTCCATACAATACCTCTTATGTAGGTTAGTTTGTTTGATCCACCTTTCATGGACAATAAAATAAAATAACCCTTAAAGGATTGGAGTGCCGAAACTAATCAACAGAAGGATGGTGGATGATTTATGTATTTTTTTTAAATATTTATTTGTCGGCTATATTGTTATTATGGTTGCTTTTTCAATAAAATAATGATTCTTAATTGAATCAGATATCCGTGCTAATACTTAAAATAAATCAATTCTTATGCGTTTATTTTAAAAATCACAACCATTCAATGAAAATTTTTGGATTCAATGCTTGGTAACGACGCAGTGCTTCCTTACAAGAGATCACAGAGGCTTAGATAGGGTAGGACGAAAGGGGCGGCCGCCCCGAGCTCCTCTTTGACGGGGCGCCTAAATGCAAACAAAATAAGTTTTATTTATTTTTTTCTTCTTTTTTAGTCTCCGAAAAGAAAATTTATTTTATTGAATTTAAGTCGAGCATACGTTTAAATAAGTAATTATAAAATAATATATATAATAAGCAGATAGGGATGTACGACACCACCGGGGTCAAGTGTTCCCTTTCCTCTCTAGTTTCGATGTTGGGGGCAATCTCGAAGTTTGCTCCGGGCGCCATTTGGCCTAGCTATGCCACAGGGAGATCATACAAGTTAATTTGATCGGTAACAATGGTCAACCAGCTCGTTGCCTCTCCCCAACTCTTCACAGTCCAAATAAAGATCGTGTATCCACTTCCTAAAGAAAGGCTGGATGTTCCTCCAGGTGGGTCTTTCGGTCCCAGAGACGATCCAATGCTGATATGACAAAAAATAAATTTTCCATTGCCGGACTCAAAACAGAGTCCGAAAGATAGAAGCTACCACACTACAATATAATGGGATGAGACTTCTATAATGGACTATTTCTTTTTTCTTAGGAGTAGTAATCCAATAATCTGCTTTATTTGTTTTTTGTTTATTTTTTTTCAAATTCATCTCAGGTTGATATTATTTTAATCACTAGACTATACTAGATTAATTTGTGAACGAAATAACCTCGTCTTACCTTCAGTCTTAGCATTCTGTTATTATGGCACTAAAGTTAGAAATATTGGTAATATTATGCAGCAATTTTAAAAGGTGTTAGCAGGAAGCATTTCAGAAAATAATTCAGAATTTAGCCCAACTCTGCCTGATTGATTGCCTGAGCTTACAACAATATCCCTAACTAATACTAGCGTCCTAAACTATCGCAGCTCAATTTATGAGATATTCGCTAATTTCCTCCTGTTATTAGATAAATAAAAGTCTAGCGAACCCGAAGGTTCGATCCAGTAGCGGATCCAAAGGAGGATCGAGATCGGTGGCCGCCCAGTGTCTCGCACTGAGGTCCTTCGCACCATTGAAAATTTAAATAAACGGCTTGTATGTTACATGTCCACGCCATATACAAAAATTAAATCATATAATTATAAAATGCACCTAACACCTAACTGTCTGATCGCGGGGTCCCATGCTATACAAAACTAAAAATTGAGCCATACAAATTTTCTTATGGGAAAAAAAAAATCATAAAAATTACAACTAAAATGCAAAATTTTAAGCTCAATACATGAGTTTTGAGAGTAAATTTAAAACGCTTAAATGGTACATTTTACACATAAGTGATATCATTTTTCCTCAAAATTTTCAAATTAATCCCCGGACCCCTTCTTCCACTAGAAATAATCTATAATCCCTATAAATAAGATATATAATAGTCTATAAGTAAGATATAACAATTTGTCTGCGTCATTATGCTATATTCCTATTGATACTATGCGATATCTTTTGAGTCAATAACTGTATTGCAGCAGATTAATAGTTATTTTTTATGTAATAGCGATTCTCTATTTTTTTATATGAATATCTGAATATTTTTTGGTATTATTTCTACTTGAATGTAATGTATTATAGCTCACATCCGTGGGGAAACGTTTACAAAAGAACAATCCTCAATGCTAATTTCAAGGTTGTCTTTTTTTTTTTTAACAATAGTCCTGAAAGAAAGTTGTGTCAAGACTGATTACCTTTGTTCCCAACTAGCACGACTTTGTAAACAATTATCTCTAGCTAGCTCATCCGGTAATACGTCGCTATTGCTAGATTTGAGTATATATATATATATATATATATATATATATATATATATATATATATATATATATATATATATATATATATAAATGAACGCAATTGAAAGTTAGGTATCAACTATATCTAATAAAATTAGACATTTTTATGTTATGTATCACATTAATTGAAATTACTGTTTTATTCAATTTTAAGTTCATTGTAATGCGCTTTGGTGATTCCATTTGGCATATTTAAAAACAAAACTCTTGGGTTTTCTACGCGGATGTATGATATAATTATCCATGAGAAAAACATGGATCTCTAAATTCAATCCACTTACTTCCTATGATTGACCGGTATTGACGATGCCATTTTGGCATTTATTGCAAGAGAAAAAATAAATTTGTTATTTTCTAGTTCCGTCTTCCGTTGGTATCAAAATTATTTGATTGTTTGGATTTCGAGTTCTGGAAAACAATACATTTATTACATATGAGGGGGAAGTACATACATATTACAGTATAATTATAAATATTAATATATATATATATATATATATATATTATATACATAAAATTATACATATTATTACCTATGAGAGGGAAACATTCCGTTCGAATATCGCATTTGTATATTTTTTTAATAATTGCTCGGGGTCTGTTTCAATGACGGTTTTAATCACGGAGAAAAATAGAAAATATAATACTTATTCCATTTCATTTCAGTAAAAAACATGGGAAGCATATCGCTGCAAACAATAGATGCAACAAACATAATTAAACACAATGGCCATATAGGCTATAATAACCCGTATTTTTTAAGGTTATCAATCCTCAAAAATACAAAATAACCAGTACATTGTAACAGAAATCAGTAAATAAATGGGTCATTTATGCTCTGTACTACGAAAAATAATACTCTACATACTGTTAAAAAATATGTTAAAAAATTGAATTTTCCCAGAGTCTGAATGAAGAATAAAAAAAAAAATTGAAGTTGAAATAGAGTTACTACAGAACCAGAGATCAGATGACCCTGGTGGTTAAAGAGCATGTATTCATATTAATAATAATGTTTTAAGAAACTGAAGGTTCGATAGAGATTTAAGTAAAATCACTGATGTTATCATTTTAGAATTAGAGAAGACATATTCGAAATAAAAAAATATATAACATTCGAATCGTCAGATAATTAGAATCTTATTTGGAAAAAAAAGTTGTTTTCCCATATATTAAAAAGAAAATATTAACTAAAAGTTTATAATTCTATGAAAATGCTAACAGATTTTTTAAGAAAACATAATCATAATTACAGACGCAAACAAAAAAGTTAAATTGGATATTTATATTAAAAATCAGAAGATTGGAAGTAATTGGATTCAATATTTTAGAAAAGTATTCAAGAAACTTCATATTGTGTAAGAAAAGAAACTTTTACATGTGTAAAAATGTTAAAAATCATAAGAACCTGAAAAAAACTAAGGCTAACGGTAAGAGGCTATTAGATTGAAGGTCATAGCTCGATTTACAAACAAAACTAATCCCTTTAATAAAATAACTAGATGATTTAAAATAACGAAGGCCGGTCGAGCGCAGATAAACTACGCATTTACAACAGGATTTATTCGCCCATTCCAATCGCCGTAGCATCTACATTTTTCGAGTTAAGACCGCGCATTACTGCGTTGCGTGAATTTTGCAATAGAATCACATTTCTTCGACCCCCAATATTTTATGGATTTCATTGCATTCGAAAAACTTTCGGCTATTGATATATATTAGTTGGTTTAAATGGTTTCAATTGAAACCTCATTCTAAAAATTGCTGAACTCAGAAGCCAGACAGCTCTTCACGCAAGAGAACCATTGCTATATGTATCGTGTTACGGACTCAACCACTTGATGTGCCCAGCTGTCAAGGAAGAGAAAAAACAAGCAGCCGAATAGATTAATAAAAAATTGTCTTCTAACACGCTAATAACCTATCTGTTCCTTCAGTATAATGTTATGGATTATGAGATACGATTTATTCTCAAGCATTATTAATCACAAAAATCAAATTTGTTGATTTTAAGGATAAGTTATCCGAAATCATGTTAAAATATTTGAAAATATTGTTCAAGTGTGCATATGTAAATAAAACTTTCTATCTATCTGTTATGGATAATGCAATAGCTTATAAGGGTGGCTTTAAACTTGCATATCATCTGGCAATACGAAAAAAAAATCTGTCTGTACTATGACGAAAAAGTTATTTGCTTCGGCTAATCCCACGATAAGCTGTTTATACATTCCCGTGTTTCGAAAAAACATCCAACAAACGGATGAAGGCTCAAATTTATGCCGAAACGCCGCCGATTTATATGAGAGTCGGAATCAAAAGTATTCGTATACCTGTTTTAAAACAAATAAAATAAAAAATATTGCTATCATTTCCGGTAAGTAATTAAAAAAAATAAAACCATTTAATATAAACACCAACACACTGTGCAATATATTTCTCGATTCCATTGCGGTGTTTCTTTTTCTCCACATTATTTTATTTCACTCCGACGAGTTAAAATGGAAATGTTTGATAGCCATGGAAGTTAAAAAGTGTGTGGAAAAAGAAATAATCCACACTGTTAAACACAGGTAAGTGGGTCATTTTAAAAAAAAAAAGTGGTGATTCCAAGCCATATCGTATTTGGGACTATGAATTTCGATTTAAAGAACCAACAGGGGTCTTAAAATGTTCTTTAATATGTTACCAAGAAGGTTTTAAGCATTATTTGCTTTATCTTTAAACATTAATATCTAGAATATGTAACGGTTTGAGCTATCATGGCACATTTTTTTTGGAGCAGACAACAGATTCCACAATTTCATAAGAGTCTTCACAGTCTAAAATACCAAGGTGTTTGAGTTTTGAAGTGATCAAATTCATATTAATATGTTTCTGGCACAAGCAAGTACCGCGGTCGTTGATCGTCGGTTTGTACACATAAAAAGGTATAAAACGTGTGAATGTTGCATATGCCACTTTCAGATATACCTTTTCTTAAATTTGAAGAACAGTTTTTTCATTGAACCGATCAGATACCTCTCCTGCATCTTGACTTTTACTGTTTAGTTCATGCCAGCAGTATTTCTACTCACATCATCAGAATGAAAGAAGCTTAGGATCAAGAGGATCCCTGAGAATTTTCCTCTTGCGAGTCAAACCCATCAGTTCACGAGCTCTCTTCAGCACGTTTTATTTAACGTGATGTAAGACTGTTAACGAGGACATTACTGATAAGTTTTCTATGTTTTGGTGCAACCTGTTGAAAACATTCGATCAGTACATTACAGAAAGTTAGAAAAAATCTTGGCCACTTCACTCGACAAAATATTTTTCCGTTTTTTGGGAGTAATATTGGGAATCAATTCAGATAGGTCTTGTTTTGCTTAGCTATGTGGAGTTAACAACAGATTCGTGTTGGTATGGGAAACGTCTACCGATTTTTACGATTTCCCGAGCCTATAAGCTACTTTTTCTATATTTTTCGCAGTCAGTTCCTAGTTTTTTAATTACTTCTTGACTGCCATCAATAATCTCTTTTAATTTCAAATTCTCACGAGCACAAGATGATCGATTTTTTAAAATAACAAGCCTACCTCTTTCCTGGTTTCCTAATGGTTCAACTTGAGGTAGTGAATCAGACTCTGAAGGGGGAGGACGAAAGTTCGCTGCTTTTCTCTTGGCTCTCTGCTTCTTCTTGTTTGCTCTCCACATTTTCTTGGCGCGCTGATGTTCCCTCTTGCCCGTTTCTGCAGCCTACTTTCTCTTGGCCGCAACATAAGCTCCCTGCTTCTCCAAGCATATGGCATATTTGACTGGACTTCTTTCAGTTTTTCTCTATGCTTTCTTAATATTTCAGTTACTGTCATCGCCTCTAATAAACCAGAATAATGTTAAAATGACTCAACAAAACAATGTCCTTTCGTTTCCTGCTTTTAACACTTCGGAACACATTATTTTCAAATTCAACAAAAGGTATCACGTGATACATAAAAAATAGTTGTTTCTAACTAATTTTAAGTCACGTTAGAAACGAAAAAAAAAATTTCTTACTAGACATATTTCTAACCGGACATTTTAACGAAAAAGCGGATTTCTGAATTTTTTGTTTAGGTTTGAAGTTGAATAACAAGGTCGTTGTGATCGTGTTTTCAAGGATCATAACAAGAAAACAAGAATGGCGATATAACTACGACACCAAGTACTTTTACAGACAGTTTCTAAAAAGACATTGAATAAAAATAAGCACCATGATTTGAGGAGCCGTTGTTCCACCTCACCGTCTGAACGCCCGAGCACGTGGTACGAAACTGGACGTTGATGAGTATCATTAGAGGAAGTCTTGGCCGAACAAACACAAACGTTCTATCTAGACGTTACTAACAGGTCATAACTCTAGGACAAAAAGTTTTTGTTTCATGAAAAATACATTGAAGTAACTGGTTCATGATCATCAGTCTCATAAACTACATAAAATTTCCTACCAAAACTCATACCTGGATTTTTTTAAAATAAACTTTTTAACTAGTTTTTGACTGTGGTAAATTAGGTGAAATGGCCCTGCGACAGTTACTAACAGGACATTTTCAGATTTTGAATTAAAAATTCCCCTATTCAGAACAAATATTAAGTAATCTAACTCTACTTAATTTACAATTCAACTATATAGAAGAGTTTGCCCTAGGATGAATTTTCTAGTTAGGAGATTTTGAGAGATACGAATTTTCAAACCTTCCGGACAACCAAACTGCCACTTTTTTTGAAAACGACCCAAGTAATTCATGACCACGGGTGGTAATGTTGCTACTGGGGTGAGATTCCTTGAATTCATAAGCAGTATATTGGATCATATAAAGTATATTGGCATTATAAAAATAAATCTTCCAATTATTGTGGATATATTTGGAAAAAGAGAAAATGTACCTTGGAGGACTAAAAAGTGAAGACTAAAATCCTCTGCAACAAAACCGATGGTAATCCTTCGCAGTCACCGGATATTAATCCTATATAGTATCTGTGGAAATATCTCAAGAATCAAGTCACCGTGGAACAAAATGTCTGACGTCATTGACTCGAAAATTAGATAATTCAATGTCACATCACCTTCAATCTGTATTAAAACCCAAAGGTGGCTCCACTAAATATTACTAAAATTTTTATATATTTAGTATATTTTATATATATATATATATATATATATATATATATATATATATATATATATATATAGTATATATATGTATATTAAATATACTAGTAAATTTGATATAAAAATAATCAAAAGAAGAAGATGGTCCGAGTGACGGTCAAGAATAAAATAAAATAGTTGTAACTATTTATTACATGTCGTATTATATTCCTCATAGTTTGTAGAGCCCTGTTGACGACTCACAATTTGGGTCGAAATGGGCATTAAATAAATAGTTACAACTATTTTATTTTATTCTTGATCCCACCTGGACCATCTTCTTCTTGATAAACCATACGGTCAACTATCAATACTCACAATAAAGTGTACGAGTACTTTTGACTCACTCTCTTGATTGACATTACTGAATAAATTATTTATACTCCAATGATATACCGTTTATATTCTCAAAAATACATTTTTTAATTAAAGTGTTGGTGTTTATATTAACTCTTCGCCGCTTGCTAAAGCTTTTATAACACCACCAGGCTCTAGCAGTATTTTGGACGGCATACATATTTTGCTCTGTTCCATATTACCAAAATATTAAAGGATTTTATTTGTAAGAATGATAAGATTGTTCATTTCTAAGCTAAAAAATAATATAATAAAAATTACGTTTATACAGAAGACTCTCCCATTTCCGGTTTAATGTGGGCGGGGATTATCCGGATATGGGAAAAATCTGGAAATGAAAGAATGATTAGGATGTATATGAAATGAAGAAAAATGTAAGTGATTATACTTTTATTTATGATAAACTTCATAATTTTATTTCAAAATAGTTGTTTAATGTTGTTTTTTTGTTCTTTTCGTCAGTCTTTCCCCAGAAAGTCTTTCGTATCGATAGTTTTCGAATATATCAAAATAGTAGTTCGATATACCGCGTCTCGATATTTTTAATTTTTTTATCTCCTTTAAAACCTTAGAGGATGTTGGAAAGATATCGATAATTTATAAGAAATATATCGATATTTTTGTCCGACAGTTTTAGCTCGATTTATCGTAATATCGATGTTAAAATTTGAGTATCGGAAACATATTTTTTTCCAAAAAATAATTAAATTAAAAAAAAATGTAAAAAAAATTTCCACAAGATCTATAAGTTTGATAGGATTTAGTTATTATTAATTCAATTGTGATTTTCTTCCTCCTTTTTTTAAATCTTTTTTTTTTGCTAAGCAATTTAATTCATTTTTCCCTTGTTCTTAGCAATTAATATTTTTAGTAATAAATGTTATCATAATACCTGGTATGCACTTTGATAGGCTTTTAATAATCCATTAAAATTTAATTTTCTTCCATACTTATCAATTTTTTTTTTATTTTTATGTTTGATATTTTGATGTTTGTTATTTTTATGTCAATTAATTTTTTCTCTAGTTCCTTATATTGACAAATATTTATGATTAAAATTATTTTTTCGTGATAAGCTATTTATGAATATTTAATTGTTGATATTGAAGCTATTACAAATCTAAGACTGTTGATCTATATAATCCTACTATTAATTCAATGTAATAATCCTCTTCTTCTTCTGCTTTCAAAGATTAAAAATATATATTTTTAATATCGGCCCGATATTTCGAAATACCGATATTTTTCATTCATATTCTGAATTTAATATGTGAAAATTGTGGAGAAGATATATATATATATTTTGGTTCGATGTATATATACCTAAGAGGATGGCTTTTTAATTGATATTACACTATATTCAATTCAATTTAATAATCCTCTTCTTCTGCTTTCAAAGATTAAAAACATCGAGGCCCGATATTTTTCATATTGACATTTTTCATTCATATTCTGAACTAACTTTTCGAACACACCCCACCACAAGTTTTTTTTTTTTGATTCGACTGTCGAACCCGCCGTTATTTGTTATTTATATATATATTTATATATATATATATATATATATATATATATATATATATATATATATATATATATATATATATATATATATATTTGATCTCACTTAATTTTTATTTATAAAGCCCCCAGAGACCAAAAAAGAAATTTAGATTATGTTGTTTAGTTTAGAATAGTGAAAAAGTCAAAGGGTTATGAAGCATAATCTCCTGAGGAGGTTTTCTTTTCGTCTATAGACAACGAATGTTGTTCAAAATCTCTGAGTCAATTTGAAATATGTTACCATTAACAGACAGTGGTAATATTATTTAAATTTTATAAAGAAATGTTTTTCTATTCTTTTGGTTTATTATTTCCAATACAAAGAAAAAAAAAAAAATTAACGTCAAAATTTGATGTTTTACATTTCATGATACATAAAATCCAAAAATCGAATAAATAAAAAAATCCAAAAAACTATATTTTTTAAAAACACTACTGATTTTCGAGACTACTGTGACAATTTTTTTTTGAGATTTTGCAATCCTGCAGTGACCTGTAACAAACTGCAGGATGATTCTCGGAAGTCGACATTACCATCCACTATTTTGTTTAAAAAATTTGGAAGAACAAGAAACTGTCCAAGAAAACAAAAATAAGACTATCCAACACCAACGTAAAGTCAGTTCTCCTCTATGGATGTGAAACATGAAAAGTGACCGAAACCGTTACCCGACCCCTTCAGACCTTCATCAACCGCTGCTTGCGAAGAATCCTGGAGATTTGGTGGCCAGAGAGGATCTCAAACGAGGAGCTGTGGAGTACGACTGAGCAGCTTCCTATACACCTGGAAATAAATGGAGGTGGATAGGACACACATTAAGGAAACCAGATAGTGTCCTTGAGAAAGAAGATCTTCAATGGAATCCCCAGAGAGCAAGAAAAAGAGGAAGACCAAGAGAGACGTGGCGCAGATCGGTACAAAAGGACCTGGCCCGGACCGGCAAGACTTGGCAAGAGGCGAAAGTGATTGCTGCAAAAAGAAAGGAATGGACCGCACTTGTAGATGCCCTATGCTTCTCTAGGAGTCAATGGAGATAATAATTATTTTGTTTCAAAATGGCGGCCGATTAAAGTTTTCATACGCCTATATCTGTCATGGCTATTTATGAGCCGTAAATAAATACTAAGTTTTTTCGGAATCATTATACCAAAGGCTATAGAAAATAAATTAACAGTATTTTGAGTTAAGTTGAGTTCATAGAATAACATAGGCCAAAGTTTTTTTCAGGCTAAATGCAGTGAAAGTACACAAGAGCGCACTTATGACTTGTCCGAGACTGCAATAAAGGTTATTAAGTAATTGTAAGGCTCAAGGCGTGATGTGGTCTTCAACAAGAAATGCCAGTGAGCAATATACTTAAAAACAACGTGCTTTCGAAACTACTGGTATTATTTTTATCCAAATCATAAAATTTAAAATATCTTCTAAATTAAGTGGACCGCATGCCAGACATTTAATAAAATCATGGCGGTGCTGGGGAGAGGCAAAGGGGGCACTTGCCCCGGGTGGGAGAGTTTAGAGGACGGCAAATTTACAGCGAAATTTTGTTTTTAGGTTAAGTAAAAATTATTTGCTTCTGCTTTTTGATTACATTGGTCTTTATTTAGTCAGTAAAATGAGTCAATGTGATGGGATAATGATATTTATTTCGAAATATATTACCTAAAATATTGTTGACTGTTATTGGAGGAAAAGATGGGGCGGCAAAAATCTTAGTTTCGGCTCTGTATCAAAGAGAAGAATATTTAATCATATAATAGCAATCTCATTAATGAAGGCCCAATAAAATGTTGCAAATGATATTGTTGTGAATGGTGACGTAATCAAATCAGCATTGAAAATTGTTTAACTTTAATTACTTACTGCTATTCCGCCTTAAGTCCAAATCCAAAAACACTTTTTGAAATCTCTAGTGGTATATTTTCTCTGTTAAATGATATCAGTTTTTGCTTTCTAGCATTTATAGAAGCGGAGCTATAAACTTTTAAAAATACCACCAAAAGCGTCTTCAAAATTTTGTGCCATATCATGCCTAGATGGAGAAACGTAATTCTAAGTTAAAAATATTGAGGTTAAACTGCTTGATTATTACAATATCAGTTATGAATACAATGTGTATTCTGTACCTATAATTCATTGTTGATAAAGTAAACATAATGGAATATAGGTGGGGGTTACACATTTACACGTTATATTACACTTTTCTTTAGCATTTATAATGGGAAAAAAATCAGATAACGTTATATAGAAATATTAAAGAACCTTCTTTAATATAAGCTATATTATTGGAATCAGGGCTGGATTAAGCCATGTACAGACCCCTAGGCAATTAAAATCTCGGGGTCATTCTCCTCCTTTTAATTCAATACATTTTATTGCTTAAACAAGAATTGGAACAAACTTAAGTAAAGTATAGAGGTAATTAACTAATTTGTGATAGATTTCATCACCCTGGCCATGTTCACTTGAATACAGTTTTTATAATAATTAATTAAATTTAGTGGGTATGATAGGAAGGTAACTTTTAATTAAATTTTATACCAACACCACATTTTTTTATACCTGTATTAATAGAGGTTATTTATTAAAGTAAAATTTTTCATAGGTAATGATAATGATTTTACTATAATGCAATTTATACAATACTCGCAAATAAAGAAACTAAACTAAAGTTATAACAATGATTGATTTCTCGATTAAATTAACTGTTAAAAATAGCATCAATATCTGTCAAAGAATCTATTTTCTAAATTTGAAACACTGTTAAAATTTCGAAAAAAGACTTAACAAACTTAACGAATAAAATTGTAATACAAAAATATATCGATGGTCAACCTCACAGATGTAAGTGAAAATTTTATAGCTTCGAGTAAAAATATTTAAAGTTTGACCGCATCCTGAAATTCCCTATTTATTAAATTTTATTATTTATTAAATTCCCTATTTATTAAATTTTATTATTTATTAAATTCCCTATTTTTTATTGTTGTTTTTTTTATATTTGGTCACTTTGATGTTATTACCGATAGCATTAGTCTCAAATAATGTAATGTATATTAGAAATTTTCCAACTGTTTAAAACGCTATCTACTTTAATTAGAGATGTGAATATCGAAAAGAATATATCGAAAACAATATCGATATTTCGGACCTCATTATTTTTTCAATCTTTTAAAGGACCATTTAAAATGGAGCTTAGGGATTTAAACATCGATATATGTGTGTGTTCCAATCTAAATAATGAAAGTGCGTGGAATTAATCTGGAATGACTTTTGAAATTATATTGAACTATTGCCGAATAAAGAAGAGGGAGGTAGCGTCAAGACAGTTGTCTTTCAGTAGTTTTGTCTGTCAGTATAATTGCGTTTTATTTTATTGAAAAAATAATTATGTCCCTCATAAGCTTATTTTGTGAAATTGTCTATTCTTAAAAAAAAAAAAATCCTAAAATCTTTATAAAGAAAAATAATACTACTCCGACATATCCGACGGGATTCTTTGGAGGCACGAGACTCAATAGGCAGTTAGTTGCCTACTTTGCATATTTTGTTAATCCGGCACATTTTAGAATGATTACTAGGGCTTCAAGTAATAATTCTGTGAGTTAAAGAAAACAAATGTTTTAAAAATAAAAATTCGATTACAGGAATAGTAGTGTATAGAATTGGTATTATAAGAAGGAATGACAAGTAGGTTTCTTCCATATCACAGATACCATGACTGGCACGACGGCCTGAAGTAAGAGCTAAATTTAGCATTGCAGTTGAGAAGATGCAGATATCGCAGGCACAGTAGTACTTTAAATTCGGTCTTATTCATCAACCTATTTTGGAGACATATTGATGTTATTAACAATTTATTGTATATTCTTCCCGATATACAATAGTATCTCAGTCCTGGAGCTGACTTGCAAATATTATAATTTTTACTTTCCCTTACCTATACACGAAATATATAGTTAGGGGACGCATTGCGATCGTGAACAATTTCGAATCAAAGTTTTCAAAGGAAACGAGTTCAAATAACCAAGTCTCGCAAAATGGTCATCTACCTATATATAGGAATATTTTAATAGGTAAGCGATGGTTCTGATTCCTTTTTTTTTTAATCAGATTTTTGATCGCGCATGCGTATTTTGAACTATTATTTGTTTTTATTTAATTTTCCATGTCTAAATAGATAATGAAAACACTAAATTTGTTTTTTTATTTTATTGTTTGTGTTGGTTATTTGCATTTGTTTTTCTTCATGTTCATGTTCCCAATAGAAATGATGAGGAAGCTGTATTGATTCACTTGGTAGACTTTTTCAAAATTTTCTAAAAAACAGTTCTAACCATTTTGCAGAAACTTGCCTAAAGTCTTCTCCTTGAAGTCTTTCAGCTATTAATATATACAGTACATTATCGAAAAATAACTGTGAAAAAAGTTATGACGAAAAGAAATTTTTTTTTTGCCATAACTCATAAAGTATGCATTTTATGATAAATTATGTATAAGATCATGTGAAAGGTAATTAAATTCTCTAAAAAACAGAAAATAAAATAATATCTAAAGTGTTAGCAAAGATACAGCGTATTGAAATAAGAAAAAATAGAACCCGAACCTAGGTTGAATGCCGAATGTGTCTGAAAGCAGATGGATGTGACCGAACCGCGCCTTCTTCCACCCAGCAACTCCTTACCTCAGTAGTTAACTTCATGATTATTGTTATTATAACATGCTTCACGATCATTATTATTTTTTTTTGAAATTGTAATTTATAAAATATAACATGACTTGTTAATTTCATTAGTTTGTTTTTCCTTTTCTAAATATATTAGAAATAATTGTACAATCACAAAACTGCAATTGAACAACAAAAATTCTGTACATGTTTTAAGCATCGCTACCAGCTCCACTAAACAGTAGTTAAAACCATCCACTAGAACAAAAGATCTTAAACTGATGTGGTGTGGTATTGACCAGGTAGGATTTTTATTAAATGAGTAATTTCAATAAAAGCGAAAAATTAGGAGATACAAAGTCAATGTTAAAATTGTGACGAAAATAAAATAATTGGTTTTTACAGAGGTATTCTATTCGTACGGAATACAAAGCGACCGGGAAACACTAACATGGCGGTAAGAAATCTATGCATTTGGGATAATGAACCGGGTTCAATTCCATGGAATCTAATCATAAGCAGATTCATTTCCCATAGGTTTATCTCTTTTAGTATTCTGGATAAGAACATCTTAATGCTTACTAATCATTTTCTTTTGAATGCCGCAAAGAGCTTTTAAAGTACGCATCTATCGGATATGATTTCCAGAAAAAAAAAAATCTATTCCATGAAATATATATACCTACACACATATATTATTATGTATTTTCTGCTCACAGTCCCTAATATTCCCTTCAATGACTCAAGATTCAAACATTCCCGGTAAAGTGAAAACCTAACTTGGAGATCCAGGAAGCTAGTGCCCTACTTCACTTCCATAATAAATATAATATATAAAATATTCCACTTTATTTTTTAATTTATTAATTGTCATCATTAACCTCCCGATTCGATCATATCCAAGTAAACTCTTCCCTCCTGATACCTATTACTACTCTATGTTACTCCCAAGATTTTGTCTTTCACCATTTCCCCACCCTTCAGGTTTTTCCGTTTGAAGTTCCTAATATGTAGCATTGTTTTTTGAGCTCTATTCCTGAACGGCTCAAGTAATATATTTTTTTACTTATTCAATAATTAATTGAAGCTTACATATTGACTTTGTTTTCTCCTTTACTCCATTTTTTCTCTGCATCTAATCTGTTTTTTTATATGAGCAGAATGTCATCATTATTATTATCATCACTTTATACACCAATATGAACAGAACATCAGTGAAAAACATATCGATGTGCATATTTGTGTGTATATGTGTGTATATATATATATATATATATATATATATATATATATATATATATATATATATATATATATATATATGTATATTATAAGAACTGGTAATTTTGAGGGAAGTATAATTATTGTATTGTATTTAAATAATTATATTGATTAATGTTTGTTTATTTTTATTTTCTATTATTTTCTTTATACTCTACCTAATTTATTTTTCTTTTATCGAAGACGTTTATTATTAATTATGTGAACAAAAACTAAGAACCTGATATTTTTCTTCCCATAATTGCTTAATTGTTTTTTATGATTTTGACTTACCTCGTGCTAGTTGGGATGATAGAGATGTTTCCAAATTTAGTTTGAAAGTATTGAAAATTGTAGAAGCAATATGTGAGTGTACCTTTGCCTAATGTCACAAAATATCCTCAGAAACCTGTCCCATAAATTTTAAATTTATAGTTGTACAAGAAATACCTAGTCCTTCTTGTTAAGCTCATTTCATTTTAATACACTTTTTTTTTTATTGTACTTTATTTATTTTTAAAGTATTTATTGGGTACATATATTATTTTAACTTATTTATTACAATTATTTGAAGTTCTTTAAAATTTCCAGTTTTGGTTATTTTTTTTTACTCTTAAGCAATTTATTTATTTCATTTTTTATTCCATTATGGTATTAAACTCCATTATTATAATTTTCACACAGCATAATATATTAAAAGAAGATATATAAAAATATCTTGTACAAACATAACTTTTTTTAATTATTATTGTAAATAATAATAAAATTATTGAAATAGGAATAATATTATTATTTATACCACGATGATTATGATATATAAATATAATATTTATTTATTAATTAAGTTTTTCTTAAACGGCAATAACAAATTATTAGTGTGGAATAATAATTTATACATTATATTCCTAATACAAGTAAAGATTCCAGGGATAGCTCAGTACATGAAACCTACTAGAGTATGGTATGTCATTAGTATCGTTCCATTCATTTCTTCGAAAAATCACTTCTCTAAAAGTGGAAGGTCGGTACAACAATTAATATGAAGTCGGAATCATTGTTTTATAATTAATACTTTTTTATTTTTATAATATCAGTATTAATATTTTTATATCTATTTAGTTCTTAAAGAGTAAAAATTTAATTTTTGGCTGCATTTCTTTTTCTTTTTAATTTTTGATTATATGTAAACATTTTATCATGCTATGAAATAATGAAAGATTGACTGGAAAAGAGAATAATAAAATAAATGAAAATTCAATAGAGAAGTACAAAACAACAACATCAAAAGATAAGGTAGTACAACTTATACTAATAATAATTTATAGAGGTGAACTAAAAACTAAAAAAAAAGTATTTATATTACTTCTTACAATAAATAGATAAGAATATTGTGTACAAAGAGAGCCTAATGAATTTCGGCATCATGATTTGAAAATACAGCATTTTTCTCGGTCTAAACCATTATTTGAATTATATCCTCAATATAGTTATTATTTATTTCGATTGCTAAGAAAAAAAATCTCATCGTTCCGCTTATATGAATTTTTTAAATTGCTCTATTTATTTATTTTTTTTTTTTTTATATTTATCAGCCTACTGGCTTCGTGATTCTAAAAATAAAAAAAAATGGATTTAGTATGTTAACTATTATTAAATTCTTCCGTTAACAGTTCATAAAATATAATGTATGACTTATTGATAAATAAATATATAACAAATCGTTGATACTTAAATAGCCAGTCAAATATGGGTTTGTAAAAAAGGTACACAATTTTGTTAGTCAAAGTAGGTACATTTATATTTATATATGCAATGTTTCTCGACCTTTTAATATGTTTTAAACGAAGTTATATCGAAAACCAAATTTCATATTTATTTCTTTTAGATCATGTTAGCATTAAAGCAAAAGTCACTTATGTCCAAAACTATGAAAAATTCACATTCACAGTTCATTTCTTCACTTACCAAACCATATATATCTTAACTTGGCAAACATCACTGTCATTCAATCAATCTCTTATTTGGCAGTAATATAGCCCATATATGCTGTTTTATTACGAGGTACAGATTATTAGTCTATATAGTCTGATATAAAATTCACTGATTGGTCTTGGTAGGATTATTATAACCCTCAATAATTTATTACTTCCACAACAACTATCTAAGAAGTACAGGAAATATATAATCGACTTTCTGTTCTCATGTCTTTCTCGATTTCACACATTTCGGTATCCCTTCAATTAATGAAAATGAATTTTATAAAATGGAGTTTTTTCTTTGTAGTGGCCCTATTTCTTGTAACGGGATAATTATAATTCTATCAAATTACTGAAAAGCTCCATGAGAATTTAGGGGTAAATTTAGTTTGGAAAAAATCATCCAAGGTGGAGGTTGTTAGCATTCAAAATATATCCATTATAATTTGTGCAAATCCAAACATTTTGTTTTGATATTTAGATGAGGTGTCATTTTCGATAGTTGTAAGTTGACTCCTTGCTTGTTTTTGTCATGCTGGAATGATGCCTTCACGTCTTTGGGGGATATTTAATCTTTCCGAGGTGTAGGAAATAATAAGTCCTTATTGGTCCTTATGTTTGTTATTGACATTTATTTGTATTAATAACAATTTATCCTCTTCTATCATTGCATTTATCCAGAGGCCTAGATAGGGTAGGAGGAAGTGGACGGCCTTAAAAAGGGAGGCACAATAATGCCTCACAATAATTTTTAATAATTTATTGGTTTAGCTTCTTTTTTAGGCTCCGAAAAGATAATTTATTTTAATAGACTTGTGTCTAACACGCGTTTAAATAAGTAATCATGAAATAATGTATATAACAAGCAAATAGGAATGCACGATACCGATCGATACAAGTAAAATATCGATAATATGCTATCATTCGATGCCATGTAGTTTTGCTATCGATACCATTAATTGAACATTCCGTTCGATACCTTAGTGGCATCGAATATTTGATTCAACCGCTTGAATGAGTACCGGCAACGAGACTTTGTTGATATCGTATTTCCCTAGAAGCTCATAACCTGAAATTATGGCAGAGTGCGGCAGAACCGGCTTAATCTTGCCGCCTCTTTCAATTAATTTCACCTGCAATTAAAGTCAACAGATTTATAACAGTACTATAGGTAATATATTTCGATTAATTCATTTTTTGACTAAGTTAAAGATAAAACTATCAAAATGCAGAATAAAATATTATTTGCTTAATCTAACAATAACCTTTTATTCAAAATTTACAGCCCACTAAATTCTGCCGCATGGGGCAAGTGTCTCCTTTGCCTTCCTAGTTCCGTCCCTAGGGGAGGCTATCTCGAAGTTCGCTTCGGGCGCCAATTGGCCTGCGCCACTACATTTATCTGATCAAATCGTTCGTAACTAATTAACAAAACTTTTTATAATTTACTCGGAAAAATTGTTTACAATAAAATCATCAATGGAATTCTTAATAACATTTTATAGATAATAAATACTAAAATATCACAATGCAGTAATTGCAAGAATCTCGATTACTACCAATTTTTAATATCAAATCATCATCTGTAATAAACTGTTTTTCCTTTGCCCATTAAAATATAAATAACTATGTTTTAGAATTAAATAACTAGAGGAGAATTACATGTTTTTAAAAGAATACCAAGTATACTTATATTCGGAGAGAAATATCTCATCAAACCCTTCTCCTGTAATGTTTGGGAAATGTAACATAATTTGCTATACCTCCGAGCTACAAATATAATATTTATATTAGGTATATTTATGAATGAAGGATCTCCTTTTTATCAATTTCATTATTGCTTTTCACAACTTCTTTTCTATGTTCGGGGTTATGCCGCCATATAAAGGGTTCTGTGACAATGAAGGTACATTGCTGTTAACAGTCATTCCTCCTTAACTTTTTAGTTTTGTAAATATTTTAACAAATAACAAAAATGTATTTTATGGAATCGAGGAATCAGTATGCAACATGAAAAAATAAGCTGTTTCCTGATGAAGGAGAATACCCCCAACGTAGAAAAGAAGTTGTGAGCTGCATTAAAAAATTGTTGAATGGAAGATCCTCCATTCATGAATGTACCCAATATCGATCATTCATAGTAAGATTCAACGTAGAAAAAAAAAATCATCCATATAAAGAATGGTAATATCTCTATCCTCATTCAAATCCCTCCTTTTTCAACACCTTCTTTCTCTCCAAAATGATGTTCTCTAATTGCGAAATTTCAGTTTAGGAATAACATCTGGATCAGAAGTGGATAATAGATTTGGATAATGTACAAACTTTGCTAATCCATTCATTATTTTTGTATTTTTCATTTTCTCTGTTGTTTTTTTTTGTTTTGTTTTTTGCTTTTTTCTTGTTTTTTCTCTTTTTTTTGTTTTGCTCAAATCAATTATATTTTTTCGATAAAAAACCTATTTATTTGCTTATTTATTTTACAGAAGATATTGTAAAAATTAATTGTTCTATATTCTATAATCTTATGGCCAAATAATGTTACTGTTTTATTGGTTCCTTCATGTTATTCTTAAGGGACCTAGTCCCAGAATAAAGTTCTTTTATCTATCTATCTATCTATCTAATATTCATGCTCGAGAAATAATTTAAAAAATAAAAAAAAATTGTATGTGATTTTCAAAGTTTTGTCTTAGGATATCTCTCTCCCCAAAATTACAAAAATAATAAACCAATAAAATGATGATAAATAAATAAAATTATTATTTTAAGAACTGAACAGCATCGAAAAAAATTGGTCATTTTTAATAAAAAAGAATAAGAAAAATAATATTATTACGAAAGCTTCCTAAGAAAAATAATTGTGAAGAAATATTAAAATTTGAAACTACAAAAGGTTTACTTAAACGTTTAGACTGATAGAAAGAATGAAGAAACTTTACAAGATGAATCCTTTAATTTTTTGTAAAAATATTTCTATTAGTTATAATAATCATAATAATAATAAAAAGAAGCATATAAATATATTGACTATGATTGGGTTTAGCTGGAGTAAGTACTTATAACAGTCGTAAGTACTTACTAAATTTTAACTTAGTAGTGAGAAAATCTGTTTCGGAAAACTCATTCAGTTTTAACTTTAACCAAACTCAGTTTTACCCTCCCCACTTTACTCAGATTATATCTACTTAACAAAACATTAAAGATGACAGCACGCTACCCTGTTTTGACAAGGGTCTAACTGCTCTAACAATAATTTTTAAAAAAACGAGTTTGAAAATTAAAGTGATAAAACATTTTTCGTCATCCATTATCTCATCATTACTTTACATGGTTTTAGTTTGACTTTTGAAGTTGGTTTAATAAAAAAATGCCATACTTCTTATTTTATATAAAACATTTCGAAATGTAGTCCTTAAAAAAAACATTAATAAAACGGCTATTTCTCTACATATCGCAGATAGAGGTAGTATCTCTTGTGCATTAGACAAAGGAGAGCCAGAATCACCGATAATCTCATTTTAGCCGATAATGTCAGTTAGACCCTTTTCATGCCAAGTTAGCGAATTGCATTAGGATTTAGAAAAAAACTTAATAGTAAAATAATTTTTTAAAACTCTATACACTTTACGATCACTGTGCTCGTATACTTACCGTAAAAGTAAAATAAGACTAGATGAAGTAGTGTAGCTGACAACATGCCGGATGGTAGCTGGCCAGAGACTAGCCCACAGATAGATTTACTGGCCTCATGGAGGGGCGGCGGCTTAATTACCTTATTGTCCATGTCCAGTCACCTATCCATTTGGCACTAAGCTACTCCTCAGTTTAGCTGATGAATATGGAAGTTTAGACTTGCGGCAGCTTAAAATAAAAAATAATAAATAAATACCACTCTTCTTATAAATTAACTCTTATTCACTCTCTACGTATAGACCATGAAAAAATGGTCTGTTTGTTTTAGAGTTTCCTCCACTAAATATTAACAACAGTGACCGTTAATTTAAATTCAATATATTTTTGCTCTACAAACACTATATTTAAGTAATAGAAATGTAAAATATATTTACTTTTATTAAACAACAATGCACAGTAAAAACAACTAAATATGATACTCTGGTAAGAGAGATGAGAAACATTTGACGGCATTTTAAGAACAGAATCGAGGAAATATTCTTCATATGGGCTCTCCTCACACTTCGGTATCTCCGGCAACGAATAAGCTGACCGAGCTCGGAAGCCAGAAAAGCCACAAGACAGGTCAAAAAATTTAAACCCTTTTGAAGTAAACATGGATGGTTTATATGAAGTATTTTTACAGTTTAATATTTATTCAATGTAGTCACGTAAAAAGTGTTAAATCTATGTAAATGCATTACGTAGGATTATGTGAATAAAAAATATATTACATGAGATGTTTCATTATGATAAGCTTCCTTATTTGAGGTCCAATAAATATGTCTTATTTTAATTTTTCACAGTATTACGTCTCATATAACATATTTTTTATTCACATAATCCTCAGCTTACGTCTTACAAAATACTCCCAAGCTGCTAATTCCTTTTCATTTAATTTTCCTTAAAAACGGAAATAATCTAGCAGATTCCTTATTTGAGGTCCAATAAATATGCCTTGTTTTAGTTTGTCGATGTATGACATCTCATGTAATAAATTTTTTATTCGCATAATCCTCTTCCATAATGTCTTTGCATGGATTTAACACGTTTTGCATGTTTATATTAAATAAATATTATATTTATATCGGGAAGAAATGGATGAAAAAGCAAAGAAACCGTGCATTAAATGAGTACAACGTCAAAATGTGAAGAAGGATATGAAATAATATAATTATTATTTATAGAACAATATTTTTATTATCCTTGAATCATTATAAAAAAAGATAGAAAAGAATAATCTTTGGCAAAAAAAAAAATAAGTATTATAATATATTTTTATCTTAAAGGCTTTTTGTCATATTTCATATATTATATCATTCTACAAATTTAAAAAAATACAAAAAAAAAAAACCTTGTTTTATTTTTCTAAAAAAAATTGTATTTCATAAAGTTTCCATGCATACATTGAGCATTCTCAAAACATTTATCTAAAAACATGTAACTCATCTGATATATATTTTAATACAATCACCATTTATATTATTACCTGTTTGTCTTTACATAGGATTAATTAACAGTATATGTGTTTCAATCTTATCTAATAATTATTGTTTGGCAACTAAATATTGTTTATTCTCATATTTACCCCATTAAATTTATAAATTAACATGTGCTATATTTTAACCAATGATTATTTGCAACAATTTATTTACATTTATAGTATTGTCTATTTTATTTCAATTTGATGAGTGATTGATCCATATTATTTTTTGTTTTGGTAATCATAAACTCTTGAGTTTATATGAAGGGTAAGGAGTTTTTATATGAAAAACCTGGACCCTATTTCATAATAAAGTACGAAAGTACAATTGCGAATATGATTTACTATGCATATGACATGCTGTGAAATGTTGAAACAATAAAATTTAAAACTAATTGTTAGCATCTGCCTAATATACCTCGATTCCTATTCTTGAATATTCTTCAAAATCCCGTGCAGTCACCAAATCTTTGTCACCAAAGTCACCAAAGCAGTCACCAAAGTGAACACTTGTGTGTTCACTCATATAACGCTGATATGAGGCCGAAGTTCAAGGAAAAGTTGGACCATTTAATATTTGCTGTTCCATCTGGTAGTTACATCTGAAATTAGCTTGCATTTAGTGCCACCTTCAGTGGCTTTTCTTAACTGGTCACAGCCAACAATAGCAAACCAAGTTGTAATGCTACGAAGAATTCTAAATAATTCTTCCAACTTTGGCGCAGACACCAAGTTCTTTTCGCACACTAGATTTAACAAGTGAGCAAAACAGTGTACATGTTTCGCCTGTGAGAACGTATCCACTGCCTTTACAATGTTTGCCCCATTGTCAGTGACAATTGTTATTACTTTTTCATTTGAGATGTTAAAACGTTGGAACACATCTTCTAAAACATGATATATATATTGGGATGCATGCCTGTCTGTGAATTCTCGAAGTTCCAGGAACACTGAGGACATTTCATCATTTGTTTCTAAAGTATAATGAACAGTGACACCAATTAAACTTTTCATTTGGTGGGACTCCGTCCACGTCAATGTCACTGAATTTACTTCATTCAAATGTTTTTGAAAAAGAGAGCGCAGTTCTGAGTATTTTTCATTCAATAATTTTTTTAATGTATTTCTAGAAGGTACCTTCTATAAAGGGGCTAGAATTTTGACCAAGCTGAGAAAACCTTCCTTTTCAACTGTGTGGAATGGCAGAGTATCCTTAAAGATAAAATATAAAATAGCATCATACATTTTTCTTCGTCGTTCGTCTCCCTCATTAAATGATGCGATATTTTGGAAACTACTTCTTATGTTAGAAGCTTTTGACGGAGGAACTATTTCATTCCCTTCTGATTTAGAAGTAGATGGTGTTGCAGAAAAACCTGACCCTGAGGGAGACATCAGTGTCAGGTTTTCAGCAGAAAAAACGTGCGAATGGAAAGATTTGAAGTGTGACTGCATGTTTGTTGTGTTTCCCGATGTCCAAAATCATTTTTTTGACAATATTTGCACTCCGCACTTTTACTTTCTCTCCATTTAAAATGTTTCCACACTTCACTTTTTGCGGCGACATTTTAGTTTCTATTTTCACTTTAATCACCACACTAACAACAATAACAACAATGAACAACAGGTTAGTGACGCCAATGAGTTATAACAGTAAGGAAGTTACAACAGCTCAAAGACAGCGTCCTAGAATGATTGAACAATTATGCTATAATGTTAAGTACAGCTCACTGATAAAATTAAATATATGATAAAGAATAAAGGAAATTTCTAATTAAAATAAAATAATAAAGTTTAAAATATCAATATCACCGATATATCGGTGTAAAATATCGATATCATCGATATATCGGGTGTTAGGATAACGATATAATATATCGGTTTTTCAAATCCGACATATCGATATATCGCGTTTCGATATTCCAACCCTAATTCTAGGACCCCTTTGAATCTGTACGTTTTGATCTATTCCGGTTGTACGAGAAACTGCTTCAGAATCAAGTAAAATCTTCGAGACGTATTGCTATCATTAGTTTCCCAAACAGCCTCTGGTATGTCCATTTTATCTCTAAATGCTTTTTGAATATGTTCATTTCCCTCTTTCGATATTTCTTTTTCTCCAGTTGATCTCGCTTTCCATTGTTTAGTCACCAACTTGTAGGACAGATGTAGTAATGTTGAAAAGAATCTAATACTAGCTTGATGGTCCGAATCTCAGGATTAATTTTATTTACTTTGCTCAAATTATCAAGGTCTTTGGATGTTAGGCTACAAATATAGCGCCTCATAGTCGAAGATATATTGGATGCTGCATTGCGCAACTTCATGTTCACATTGCTGGTAGTAGGATGTGTGTAATCTGAAATATCCAGCAAGTTCCCGTCCAGACATTTTGCCAACTATGAAAGCTTTTTCTCCAAAAACAAATTTATTTTTTCATTTTAAATCTTACTCGGATTCTTACTCATTCTTGAATTGTGTTATAATGACATTTTAGTCTTTCTCTATAACATACTAAAAGATTTTGAAAAGAAAAGATTACATTTGCAAAACCAATAGAAAATACGAAAATAAATATTATTAAGTTTAAACATGCCGAAAACAAAAATGGGGGATGGAGGCAGAACTTTTTTTTTTAAAGTCATTTTAAGGAAACACTGAATTTAATTTTGACGAAGGAATAATAAATCGGAACTCTCCGGAACATGTACAAAAAAACATTTTCATCTAAAAAATTTACCAGACAAAGAGTAAATTATTTACAGTTGTTTAAATAATTATTGAAAAGATATTTCCGTTACTACAAGTAGCACTAATATGCTTCATGTTAAAGTAAATACATTCACTAACAATATTCATGACAGTTATTTTACTAAAGCCACTAAAGCCCAACTGAAAATACTGATAAATTAATTTGTACAACACATGAAATTACCAAGTACAAAGCTATGCTAATTAAATACTTAGATCCGATCGCTCGGACAAAGGGCGATAAGGAGTGAGAGTCGCAGGGCGAAATGATAAGAAGTAGCAGTTAATGAGGTGTTAGAAAAGGACGGTAGGATTAAAAATCATCATAGCTCACGTTTTTAACTTTTGGCCAGGTTTTTGGTACAAATACTCCTCTGTGCGACGACGAAAAAGCGGTAGAAAAAACCTTAGACTTTTTTAATCATATAATTTCGATAGCATGGAAGTGTTGCTAATGACCCTATCGGGTAAGATAGCAGCAAATAAACAACAATAAACAATTTATTCATTATATATAATTCTTTTATATCTTGGAAGATAAAAAATACATTACAATATTTTTTTATGGTGAAAAAACACAATATTCCTATTTACACCTTTTATTCACATCCATAAAAAAATTTAAATATTAAATATTTTATTTAATGTTCTTCAAAATCTTAAATATCTAATAAAAACACATCGTTGAGGTTATGTGTATAGCTTAAACAAATAATTGGCGTATTGACAAAGCTTTGCAACCACGATAAAAGATAACACTGAAATAAAATAAAAAATATATATATATATAATACAAGAAAATCAATCAAAAAATACCTAAAAAATCAAAAAAATACTAAAAAATCAATCAAAAAAGTATCAAAAAATACCGTAAAATTAATTTTTATCCTAAATTGCTGATAAAATATACGATTCGTTTATTCTTTTAAACCTATTATCTTTAAATCATAAAGCCAAACTCCATTTCGTATGCCCATAAAAGCAGTGATTCAAATTTCTCAGTTTACAAGCAAAAATTATTTTCATTTTCTTATTGTGTAATGTGTCCTTCATTGATGAACCAACCGCTAATAAAATTTGCGAACTTGTGGGTTTTATACCAGAAACATGCCATTACTTATATTTATATATTTGTAATGTATAATAAGCATTATGTAATAATTACTAAGTTATAATCTGCTAAATAGGCTTTCTTATAAATGAGTAGGAGAAAGTAGCAGGTTCCAATGACCCTGAAAAAATTAATTGTTTCAATCAATTTTGATTAAAAGTTCTGAATTCTGAAAAACAAAGTTCTATTTCACACCTTTAATAAAGTTTACAGTATTTATTACTTTTTTCTATTAGTTAATTATTGAAATATTCCGAACGAAGTTCCAGTCTCTAAAATAACGTTAAAAACTAACCAGTCAATTAAAATTTATATTTGATTTAATTTAGTTTTAAATTAATTAAATTAAAGTTTAAGGTTCCTGGGAATTTCTTACAGAAAAATTAATAGTTTAACTAACACTGCCTTACTCAGTAAAGGTAGACTTTCGCTGGTACTGCCCGCGGTTGCGGCCGGCAAAGTTTGCGGGCAGTATACTACTGCTTTGACTGAATAGGTGGGGACATATTTCCCTGGCACTGCCCAGCAGTCTAGATATGACGTAATACGATTGGCAAGCTCTGCCAGTAGCAACCGCGGGCAGTATCAGCGGAAGTCTACCTTAAGAACGCAATTTCTTCCAAAAATTCATTTTTGAGATTTTCATTCATATCAGTGTAATCAGAAAACTTATTCTTTAGTTTAAAACTGTTAAAAATTCAGTAAATACAATGATTTTCTTAATTCTTAATCCCTTATAATACAGTGTTTTTAGTCCTAGCAAATGGTTTAGTTATTGGAAATGCAAAAACTTGTGACTTTCTGGTTGGTAAAAAACTGTGTTCTTACTAAGGAGGGCAGAACAGGAATGAAGCCTATAATTTATCTGATGTTAGAGAAGTACATTGTACTTTAAAGTAATGATGCTGAGCTAGTGAAGGGTAATATTTTTAATAATTTATCTTATATTATTTATATCACATTATGATTAGATTTTTAACTTGATCGAAATAATCATCTGGCGCAACACTCTTCACCGAGTCTGGGCTGCCTCCAAAAATGTCTGCAGTTTTCAAACATTGAGTAAAGTCCTTGCATCTTCTCCAACAGCCTCCATCCACCTCACGTTCAGTCTCTCCACTCTTCTTGTTCTATGGATTTCCTAGGTGAAAATTTTCTAGGGAATCATCATGTATATTCTTGCCAGGTGGCCTGCCCATCGTAACCGCCCAAGCTAGGCTACCTTAAGAACATCCAAGCTATAGAAGAGATTGTACAGTTTTACGTTATAGCTTCTTCTGCATATTTTTTCTACTTCAATGGGCTTGAATATATTCCGTAGGATACCAGAAGCCTTTGTTATAGCCCAGGTCTCATATTTTAATGTTGGTCGAACGGGCGTTTTATAGAGCATCACTTTTGTCTCCTTTGAGAGGAACCAGCTCTTGAACTGCTATTTTAGGCTATATTCGCATCTGTTGACAGATTTTCATTCGAATCTCCTATGACACGTCGTTTTTTACGTTAATATCTGCCCCCAGGTAGACAAAGCTGTCAACGCATCTTAATATAAACTGGCCAACTTTGAAGAATCTCAATTTTTCTTCTCTCCCTCCAACTCCCGCTAGGCCTATCAAATAAGGTGAAGAAAGGCTAACCCTCGGAATGGAAGACACTGAGCTGAAAATTTGGATGAACCTTTTTATGATATTCTAAATATTCGCTAAAGTTTCACATAAAATCTCGTGTCGGCTTCTCAAGTTATTAAAGGTCAAAGATAAAAAAAGGGATAAAAATCTTTCTATTTTTGTAAATATCTCGTTTTTTATGCATCCCTCATTGTTAGATGATATTATAAAACTTGTAGAAAATTAAATTCTCAACAATTTTTTGCTTGATCAACCGTTCTCCAGAATTAACGCGGAGGATGGGGGAGGCACAGGACCAAAATAGGGCATTCATTTTAGGAGAAAGTTTGAATGTGAATTACGAAAATATAGAACATTCTATGTAAAATAAGCCTTATATGTCATTCAAAAGCTTCAAAATGGTGACATTTTATTCAAGAAAAAAAAAAAAATTCGCTCATTTTTCATTCCGTACTAAATATCTTTAAGACTATCAACCACACAAAGAATATAATTAATACCTATAGAAAATGAAATTTTCTAAAATTTGAGTCCTAATAGAGCTCTTTACGTTCTCTATTTCCCGAGATATAGAATTTCAAAAAAATCAATATTTGTTGCCAAAAAACAAGAAATCACCATTTTGTGAATTATTTTAGCAAATATCATGGGAACTTTTCTTCTTCCTAAGCTAATAAATATAAAATAGGGTGCATTAAACTAGCTCTAAATTGAATGGTGACGGACATCTGTACGTCTAATAGTTCCCGAGATAATAATTAAAAAAAAAGACACTATACACGATTTTGATATTATCACAATCATATCTTGAGAAAAGTTAGATTTCTTGGTAACTACAAGGCTGTGGCCTGAGTGGAGAGCGGCAGCGGTGACTGGTTTGAAGCGTTTTCAATTATGAAATTGATATAAATGCACCTGTCCTGGGTCAGATAGGCGGGGAGCGTGCTGTTTACAATCTGGTGTAGCAAACAGCGTGCATCTCAAGCCAGTTTGTCCTATAGAGCGTTTGTAGGGCGTGAAATTGAATTGAAGAGATTATGACCGAAATACAAAACAAGTCTGTATTGTTATTCATTTTATGAATAATTTAATAATTATAATTGATTAATAATTATTAAGAGCATTACCGAGTCATATTCAACCGTTCCCAAGAAACACTCAACCTTTTTGAAGTTCAATATATCAATATAAATCATGTTTACATAATTATGTTGTTTATGGTTATTTAAATTATCTATTGTTTTTTAGCAACGTGGCTTGTTTTCATGTGGTATTTGTATATATTCATTTTATAGCATTTCCACATCAATTGTAACCTTTTCCAAATCTATTATCACCTTTTAATATAAATAGCATACTAGATTTTGGATAAAATTTGATGGCCGAAAGTGGTTCTTTACTTGAAGGTCATATCATACTTTCATCAAACATTATATTGCAATATAGTGCAGAACATATCAAATTTAGTATATAAGACTTTTATATCAATAAAAATAATATGCTAAATTTTGGTTAAATTTGGCTTGCCGGAAGTGCTACTTTACAAGGTCATTATAAGCTCATTACAAAATTATTAAAATATAATAAAAAATATATTTCAAAGTTGATAGTATTTTCATGATAAGGGTCCCCGATAACCCAATAATAGACACAATATTGAGGATATCCGAGAAGTTTAAATAAATCAATACGTGAGTGTGCGATTTCAAAATCTATATTAATTTTGCAATAGGAGCTTCCGATAAACCAGTAATGGGCCTCAATATGGAGAGTATCCCAGAAATTATAGCATTTACACGTCAATTGTAACCTTTTCTAAATCAATTGTCACCTTCTCCATTTCAAATGTTACCTTTTCCATTTCAATTGTAACTCTTTCCAAATCAATTGTAACCTTTTCCAATCAATTGTAACCTTTTCCATTTCAAATGTAACTTTCCATTTCAATTGTAACCCAACCGGGCATGAATTAATTCAATATTATTTATTTTATTATTGAAAAACAATTATTTTAATTACATTAATGACTTTTGAAATAATTTCGGCATATTCCTTCGACATTTTTTTCGTTTATTAGATAATTGATATTAAGTGCTAATTTAAAGTAGTTTAAATTTTTGAAATAAAATTGTTTTTATTTATTTTTAAAGATTTATTATTTTTTATTTATTTAGTGGGGGTAGGGTGGGTTTCATGTTTATTATGCACAAGTACCTACAAGACCTACAAGTAAAGTACCAAATTCGGCCGTCCAATTTTAACAAAAATCAAGTATATTATTTATATTGATATTAAAGTTTTATATACCAAATTTGAGATGTTTTATATAATATTTTAATATAATTTTTGATGAAAGTCTATTGTGACCTTCAAGTAAAGTACCACTTCCATTGATGATGTAACCAAAAAGAGAAGTTCACAACTAGACTTTACAACAATCCCAAATACAAAATTTTTACATTTTATAGCTATCCGGTTTTGAGTTATTTGAGATACGAACGGCCGTGAGAACGGACGTACAGATGTCATGACGAAACTAGTCAAAATGGATTCAGGGATTGCCAATGTGGATATTTCCATCGAAATCTGAAAACCGAAAATTTTTGCGATTACAATACTTCCTTTACTTCGTGCGATAAAGTAAAAACACAATAGGTAAATTATATATATATATATATATATATATATATATATATATATATATATATATATATATATATATATATATATATTCAACCGTGCTTGATTTTTATAAAATAATGTAAATCATGTTTACATAATTTAATTTAATAATATAATATTGATATTATAATATTAATATTAATCGATACCCGAAAAGTTAAAATTAATCCATAAGAATACCACTTGAACGAAGCCACGTTTTTTAAAATCACCATGAAATAATGTATGTTAATTTATTAAAATGCTATATATAAATAGCATTTCCTTGCCTTGACATTTAAATTCAATCTTTTTTAATTGTAATAAATATATATATATATATATATATATATATATATATATATATATATATATATATATATATATATATATATATATATATACATATATTTATATGTAGCATTTTCTTGTCATATTAAACCATTTCCATCTTGAATTCGACCTTTTAAATGATATTATAATGTAACTGATATTATATATATATATATATATATATATATATATATATATATATATATATACATATATATAATATAATATAATATATAAATATAACCTTTTTTGAATTTTATAAAATTATGTTTTTATAATTTAATTTAATTTATTATAATTTAATATCATAATATTAATATTAATTGTTGTATTAATATTAATTATAATATTATAAACATAAACCTTTATTTATTTGGTAATATTATATTAAGGTGCATTTATATCAATGTCTACCTGGGTGGAGAGCGTGCAGTTGATCCTCTTATAAACGCTGCCCGCTCTCCTCTCAAGCCACAGTCTTAGACGTGCAGATGTCTATTACCTCTCAAATTAGAGCTAGTTAATTGCACTATACAGGATTTGCCAAAATAAATTCATAAATTGGTAATTTCTTGGTGTTTCATAAAAATAATTTTTTTTTTTTTTTATATTACTAATCAATCGTTCAAATTATTAAAATAATGTTATTAATAATATTAACTAATTTTCCTATGATTACACTTAGGAGAATACAATTTATTCTATGTATGTTGTACTTTATTTAGTAAACTATAAGATGCACCAGTTAATAAAGATTATTCTTGTATAAATTCCGTGGGAAAATAGTGTAATCTATTCCGGTTTTTAGATTTTAATCATCAAGTTTTGAACTAATACAAATCCAGCGCTAGCTCATCGAGTAATTACCTTCAATTATTCACGGGAATTCCGAGAGTCGGCTTTGTACCGCCTGACTCATTTAGAGGAAAAAAATGCTCTTGACCGCAATTTCACAAACATGGGCCACGCCTAAAAAAGTTTAGTCTACTCGTGGAACGCTTACAGTGAATTACTACAGGCTCTTAAGATAGTCAATTAAAAGTATGACAATTACTCCGAGGGTAAATAATTGCTGACATAGCATCACCTGAAATAGCAGGTGGTGGGAGATCTCAATGCTTCAGTAGGCAACTGAGCACCATGATGTTTCCATCCTTCGACAGGAGCTTGTTCAATGTGATCCATTTGGGCCTGGGATTCCTCATCCTCTTTTCTGCGGACTTCACCATCACCAATATGCAGGTAAATTTTTCATTCCATTATACCAGCAATTAATTATGCAATTATGCCATTTTTTGTATCCATGTCGTTCGTTACTTTTATAATAAGAAGTATTTTATAAATTATCGACAACTTAAAAAACGAAAAATTTCTAATTTAAAATTCAGTTCCTCAAATATGCATGGTCTCTTCTGAATACCGCAACATACTTACGTTTCCATGCCCAATGAAATGTCATTTTTTTTTCTATTATTAGAACTGAAAATTGTATTTCCCAATACAAGAATTAAATATAACATAAAGATACATAAAACTAAGTATTAAAATTACTTGGATAAACTACTTATCGGTATCACTCCAATTTCTATGTAAAGTCCATTTTTTTTTTCTTAGTCCCCTTTTATTAATTAAAATATTAAAAGCAAATCCCATAATAATCCCACTAAACCAAAAATCCACAACTGGCCCATTAGCTCAGTTTGTTAGAACGTCATGCTAATAAGTCCATGTGCAATTTCCTTTTTTAAATTCAAGATAAGATTAATATCAATTTATTGGAAAACGGGAATTCGAAATAGTTTTGAAATTGTAATTTAAAGAAACGTTACTAAAAAAAATACTGGAAATTATCACTAATTTGTTAATTATTATTTATTAGTTACATTTATTATTAATTATTAATAACATTATTAAAAGTGTTTCAGAATCGTTATACTAACACTAAATTAATATGGATTTTTTTTAATATTTGTTATAATGCTTCCAAATCATATAATATTTTTCATCTATTTTCATAAATGACAGATATGAATATAATTGACTGATATTTCGAAACAAAATATCAGATGGTAATGTCGAGTTTTGGAGATCATCCTGGGATGACCTATGACTTAAATGCCAAATCTCAAAAATTCCTCGAAGAAATGCCTCTTACAGATGAGGGGTGTATTTTTTTATTATGATTTTCGGATTCTACATATCTTGTAATGTAAAAAACGTCGAATTTTGAAAGAGGGATATTTCTTTTTTCTTTTTCCATTACAAAGGTTCATTATTGAAAGTAATATACCAAGTTGAGAAACTTAAATTTTACAGGTACACATAAAATTCGAGTACAGAAATGTTTACGAGTGATGTGATCTCTATGTTTATCTGTTGAAATAGGATGTGCAATCACCGATCTGCATTGATGTGATTTTATGGTTCGCAGTTCTGATTATGCACGATTTGGCGGGACATTGAATGGTTATTATTAACGCCTGTTTGATTCTAATATTTTCTTTAGAATATTCCAATAATAATCTTATAATATCTTTATTTATTAAATATAAATTTCGTTCATTATAAATATTTCGATCTATTTATTTAGATGTACAAACACATATAATATTTTAATGATCTAACTACATTTAATATAAATAGAGTCCAAGATAGATAATGTAATGAAAATATAAAAGGTTTATTTCTAGTGTTCACTGGTAGGCAGATTTTACTCAAAAGTTAAAAAAAAAATTCAGTAAGGGCCCGAACTAATATAAAAAGGATCCGTTAGGATTTTGTTAATCTCTCGAGCGAGCATAACGAGCGGAAGCCGACTGCACTAATGATATCTAATTAAATCAGTAAGAATTCCAATGAATACTAATTTTACAAATGAATACAAACCAGTTAGTTAACATGAATGGCACTAGAGAGCGCTCGTAAGGCGACCGATGTACCGCCGTTGTTATTCTCATTGTCATGGAACTTTTTTTGATCGCGATAATGACAAATAGTCCATGCCAATGATAAATTTATGAATCATTATTTTAATCGTAATTACAATATTATAGTTATAATAGTGAAATACAATCGATAATACCATGTATATCTTTGCAAAAAATACCGGATGCATTTACAACTAGAACCCCGGTCATAATTAATCGGCTACTGTAAAAACTAAATCATTTAAACTATAATGTCATTAACTAAATTTTCTATTTTTTGGTTGACTTCAGTATAATAAACAATATTAGTATAAACAATAAACAAATATGGCATGATTGGCCATGAAAACTCTGAAATGACACTTTACTAGTTAAAAGTTCATCGTGTTATTCGAGTTATGACGTTGTTGCAGCAAATGAGCGATATGACCTATAGATTAATTTTTGTATTGTATTTTAATTTTTACCTAATATTCGTGTTAAATTAATATTTAAGTTTTATTTTATACTCTCCGTGATTAACAACAGGATTTCTCGCATAACCAGCGATGCTCCAGTGCCGATTAGAACGGATGGTAGTATTTTAAGTAAAGGTTTGATTGTTTTAATCAAGCTCTTCCCAACTCCTTTTAAATTGATGAGTGAATATGTATGCTGCTCAGTAAAGACACAGCACATTCCTTCCATCAGCTCTAAATTCAATTTTTTTTTAAACAACAGAAGCCAAGACGAGATTAAATTTCTAATACTCAAAGATTAAAATTGTTAAATGTTATTCATTTTTTTTCTTTCATAAAATATTGGTGAACATCAACTTCCTTTAAAACGATTAATTAAATAAAATCACAAATAATATAGAAATGCTTGACGTATCACCATGTGAAGATGTTGAGGATGGAATTCAAAAACAAACTATAAGAGACTTTGAATCAGCATACTTAGTCAAGGACAATGTGGTCTGATAACGGGGATAGGGTCCCTAAATGGCAAACAATTTTATATGACATGATTTTATTCAATAATTCATTTTATTGAAGTTGATGTTCACCTATATTTTATAAAATATTCCTGAAGACTTCCCAAAAAACGATTTCCAGTACATTTTTAGTCGTTTTTTCCCGAAAAAAATAGACTATTGCAGTGGGTCGAAGGTCGGCGGTGAGCGGCGGGACTGCGATTTCTATCCGTTTCATAACCCCTAGAGCACGATTATGGAAAATTTGGAGATGTCTGATGTATATTTATATATATATTTTTTTCCCGCTACATTTGAGCACCTCCAGCGGCCCCCTTTGGGTCAAATGAGTTGAAATTGGGTATGTAGGGCTTTCTTCAAGGCAGAACGATACCATTAAGCAATGGATAAACTCCAGTCAAAATTTCGGTATGTTTACCTGAAATTTCGGCGTTTTTTAAGTTTTGCGCATCGCTACAGCTCCACCATATTAGTTTATAGGGCTGAAAATTTGTATGTGTATTGAGTTGGTGTCGGGGAAGTATCCTTTGGGGGTCTCGACTTGGTCCCCCCAATCCCCTGGATTTTCCGATTTTTTAAAACATGTTGCATTCGAAAGGAAATTAAATTACCTATAAAACAAAAGAAGTTTCATCGAAATCGGACGGCTATTAGCAAAGATATGGCTATTTCAACTGTTTCAATGCTTTATTAGTCATATTATTAGATGTCTGATATATATTTATATATATATATATATATATTTTTTTTTTTCCGTAAATTGTCATTTCATATGTAAATTTCGGTATGTTAGGAGACTGTCTTTTGTGGGTCTCAATTTTTTTCTTACTCCTCCGTGTTTATCTTTTTTTTACGGGAAAATACGACCTTATTGACGGAGTTCTACTGCTCACGGATTTTTTTTTTCTCTTGTATCCCCTAACGAAACTGATATTGTAATGATGGAAACATTGCTGCATTTTTTTTTCCTAATGTGAATAACAGCTTTAATAACAGTGCAGTCAATGGGTTACCGATTAAATCAAATTTTTGTGGTGATTCTACATCCAAAAATAATGGACATGTCCCGGCGTTCGTTCCAATGGAGATGAGAAAAAAAATTAATATAAAAAAACACGCTGAAACTGCTTTATTCTTCATCTCGAAAATGATGACGTGTTTTTTTTTCACCAAAGCATTCGTTTTTCAGTTTATCAAGTAAAATACAAACTTTAAAAAATAATTGCATTTTGGTGAAATAAATCGAAAACAAATGTTTATATTATTAGGTAAACTAGCCTTTAACACAAAAAATTACGCCAGATTTTTTGATTCAGCGCACCAAAAAACCTTATGTTGAAAATATCGAAAACAAAAAACTTTTTTTTCAGTTACGAGGAGGCTTTAAAATTTAACCACGAAATTACATTTCGATTTGAACCTCTGTATCTCGTATTCAGTTTATCCGATTTCGATTTTCTTGGACTCGTTGAAAACAGGGAAGTTTCTTCTTTTAATGCATATAAACAGCTACTGCATTATCTAGATCTGTGTAAAAAAAAATTGATTACAAAATAAAATCAAAATTGAGTTTTTTTGCGAATAACATCGGTTTTAAAACACGTAGGAACATTACAGTTGATTAAGAACCTTTACCGAACACCCAAATTGACTTGAATCGTTCAAAGGCTTCCTGATTTATTGGAAAATGGTTTAATCTTTAAGTAAATTTGAAAGATGCTTGGCAAAATTTTTATTTTTAAATTCGCCCGAAAATTTGAATATAGGGATTTTTCAGTGTGCTAAAATTAAATCTAACGCTAGTTTTGAATAAAAAAATTATGTTAATATGCTTCACTCCGTTGAGAAATAATGTTTTCATTATACATAGCCTAGAGATCGCTCTAAAATTTAATTAATTCATTTAAAAAATTGCATAACTCTAAAATTTACTAATTCTGAATTACAAATAATGTTTCTGAATTACTTGTATCACATTAAATCCGTCCTTAAATTTTAAAATTAAATTTTAATTCACTATGACATCCTCAGCAAGCCCGTATATATATGCCTTGACCTGAACGTGGATGCTGTATCATTTATGTCGTTACAGAAATTTCTCCACGCTCCCCTTTTAGCCCTGCGAACAGTCTTGTTATAGTCAGTGAGTGCTTGTTTGTAAGCGTCCCATCTGCCTGATTTTTTGGCAGCATTAAAGAGTCTTCAACTAAGAGCTCTTAGCTTGCCAAGCTCATCATTCCACCAGGATGTATTCCTGTTGGACTTAACACTACGCACACAATTATTGTCAGTGTAGGGTCTCATTTTTGCCTGAATTAACGATGAATTGAGACATTCTAAGTGCCAAGAATTCCTAACAGTCTTAGGACAGCACTTAACCTCTTCCTTGTTTCTTGGATCTCTGTACACAGTCTCCTTTATGCTATTAGCAGATAAATCGAATCTGATATAGCGGTGATCTGAACATGTCTCTTCCCTTGAGACATGCCAGCCCTCAATCCAAGATTTCACGCATCGCGTGCTTAAATTAATGTCAATGACCTCAGCTCTCACTCTGTTAACAAAGGTGGCCTCCTTGCACCTATTTAGGATTTCGAGGTCATTGCTAACAATAAAATCTAAAAGATACTCGCCTCTCTGGTTGATGTTTGTGCTCCCCCAGAGGCTGTGGTGTGCATTGGCATCTAAAGGTGCTATGTACGAGCCTTTTCCTACCCCCTCTATCAGTTTCTTAAGAGCTGGAGTGGGGGTTGCTTCTTCATACAGGAGGTACACCGATGCCAGCGTAATCTTCTCCCCTTCATCACTATTGACTATTGCACTGCAGTTAGATCCCTACAACAGTGATGCCACAAGGGTAACAGTTTTAGTCTGTTCCTGAACAGGATGCAGGTCCTGGGCCTTGTTGGCCCAGCAATAATGCTGTATCCTGGTATGCCCAGTCCCTTTATCCTGTCCTTAAATAAGTAAGGTTCTTGTATTAGAATAATATCTATATCCTTACCTTTTACATACTGCTGCAGAACTCCACAGGCCGCAATGCAGTGGTGCAGGTTGATCTGCAACAGCTTGAATTCCATGGTTATTGTGAGCCGGCTCCGGAAGGAACGACCCCCGGCGGGGGACAGGGGGCTCCTCCTCTCTCGGTCCCTCCAGGGGTGTGCCCGAGTAGAGAGAGCCCCTCGTCCCCAGCCACAGAGCGCCCCTCCACAGCCAGTCCAGCTTCTACTTCCATGCCAGATGCAAAGGTTATAGTCCCCTCCTTCTCTCCCTCTTGGGGAACACTCCGTTCAGCAACAACCTTAGTCTTCCCCGCATCAGACTTCGGTGGTTTCTTCTTTTCAAATACTTGGAGGAGTACCTTGGTGATGCCATAAGCTACCATCATGTTCCTCCCCTCCAGGTATTTGACACTGGTTTCCGGGATATGCAGAATCCCATAGAAGCCAGTTGGCTCATCCTTGGTGCCCATCAGTGTCCAACTGTCCATATCCGGGGTCTTACCATTTTGGATCTTGAGTCTCCTCAAAAATAGGTTCTCTGGAATCCGCTCTCCAGGGAAGAGCCTGACAGTCTTTTTGAGCTCGTTAGTACTACCAGTGCGGAGTTTTATACCCCCACTGATAGTAAATTTGCTCACTATACTGGTGACCCAGTCCTTGGTGGCATCATCGTCAGACAATAATACAGCCCCCAAGGGGGTGACTAAAGCCACTGAACCCCGGGTTCAATCGACCCTCCTCCAGCTGATCCACTGAGTTGATCACCTGGGTCTTGACCTCCTCGCTCTGTCCCTTTGGCAGCTGTACAGACGGATATCCACAGGGAATAATCCCCATCTTGCTGCCTCCGGTCGCAAGGGCATATGAGATCATTTTCTCTCCACTCTTGGGTCTCTTCGCCACGGGCGCTGAGGTCCCAGGAGAGGATCTGGTCCGCTTAGCAACATGTCCTTGACCCACGGGGCTATGGTCCCCTACAACCGAGGTTGTGGGTCCCGATACCTCCGGGGTATTACCGGCCCTCCTAGGCTTCCTAAATTTCCGGCGCTGTGCCCCGGAAAATCTGGGTTTGGAGGTTTCAGCCACTTCTGAAGATGCACTGTCCCTACCAATACCTTTTTCACCAGACCCATCAGATATAACTGAGAGTCTGGTTACATCATCCAGGAGTGTCGCCAGAGAACTTCTGGATGTCTCCTCAGCTGGGTCCGTAGGTGGCCTCACTGAGCTCTCTCCCTGCGCTTCTCACATTACCGTTAAACTATCCAGTAGGTTCTCCGTATCCGAGTCCGGGTCATTGATCAAAATAGTCCGTCTAGTTGTTTCTGTATTTGGGTTCATCTTGTTCCCACGATTATGGGGGTGGAAAAAAGTCACTACAGGTGCTACCCCCTCTCCCTGCAGAAGGCAATTAATTAAAATGGGGTGCGGCTGGTGCCCCAAGTGGGTCGAATTTATATGTATATTTTTATATACCCCCCATCATTCACCCTGCGGCTCGACCTCGGCTTGGGTGTCTAAAAGAGTCAACACTCCTGTCATTGCTGACAGAAGTGAAGATCCCCGCCTCTGTCGTTCGCGAGTCCCATCGGACTCCCCGGGGGGCACCACGTGGAGGTGACAGTAGGAATTGATAGGGATAAGGAGGACTGGGAAGTCACAAGCAGTGAGTAGGGCACTATCGCCTGATCGTTCCACAAAGAGTTGGGGAGATTCCCGCACCCATCTCCCTCTCTAGCCATCCCGTTGCCCTACCCATTTAGCCCTCCCCCCCCACTATCACAGTTAAATGGTACCGGAATAATGCATGGAATAGCTATAAGAAGGCTCCTGGGACACTGTCACGGGCACAGTTTAACCGTACCGGTGTACTACGAGTATAGGCTAGCTAAAAAAAAAGACTACTGCTACACTACCACTGTCACAGTAGAACATCTTACCAGTACACTTAGGATATGGACCAGCCTTAGCTGGTATGCTCTGGTATAGAATATATACATATATATATATATATATATATATATATATATATATATATATATATATATATGCATATATGTGCTGGTATGGAATGCTCTTAAGCAGGCCACTGTCACAGTTGAATCTCTTACCGGCAAACTACGAGTAATGATCGGCAAAGAACAGGCTCCTGCAACACTGTCGATGTCAAAGTTGAACCACTAAATCGGTACTCTAAACGAAGGTTTGTTTCTTTAGGTAGAAAATAAAAAAACTTTTTTAAAAGTATATATGAATTAATCGACTTGTACATTTAATCATGCATTATAATTCATATACTATATTATATGAATTTTATAAACAAGTTATTAAGTACTTGTTAATACTTTCATAAATTAATTTATGATTAAATTTTTTATTTTTTCAGAAAACCATAAATGCAAGTATACATGAAGATAAACCAGAATACAACATAGACGGCTATGTGAGCCTATGTCTCCTGTATGGACTTTACGGGATCACACTTTGGCTGGCACCTTCTTTTATAGCTGTTATTGGCTACAAGCTGAGTCTTATCATCGGAGGTTCATCTTTAGCGTTAGTATTAATGATCTTTATCAGACTATAACAAAGCCAGTTCAGTTCAAGTTAACTTTCATATCTAAAATATTGGTGAAACCATGTTCTCGTACCAGAAGAACAAAACAGCTAAAAATTTATAAAAATTCCTTAAAAAACAGAATTCATTCTTATTGAAATAGTGTTCAGTACTAAATTTCAAACATAATATAAGGTTATTACTTCCTGTTAATTTAACCGTAATTTTTTTTTTTAATTTAACAACATGCACATATAAAGAATAACAAAACTATTTTTACACTTAAGTAGGGCTATTATAGGTTCTTAATGACCCAATATTAGTTATAAAAAAAAATTAAATCAGCAACTAGGAAAGCACATGCCCAATGGGTTCAGTTGTACTCAGATTATCCATTTAATATGCAGAAGGCTTGAATAAAATATAATAAGGTTTTATTATATTAAATGAAAAAATAAAAATAAAGTTTTGAAGAATATAAAATAAAGATTAACAAGTGAGTAACGAAAAGTAAGGGCTGTCATTACTTCCTTATCAATGATTATACCTTTAACTATTGTCTGTGTAGGTCTAAGAAATCAAAAGCATATTTTAAATTTGTGAACAAATTAAGATCCAAAAACGTCTTTGAGAAAATAGTAATTTCTTTTTAATTATACTGTGTAAAATAAAAATGTTACAGTTAATATTTATTTAATTTTTATGCTTTAAACACACATGAAAAAAGTGTATAAAACTGTTTACAGAATCTTTATGTACTCCTTGGCACTGGAAAGAGTCTGGACCGCCTACATTGGTATTGTTTTGGGAGGAGTTGGAGGTTCTTTTCTGTGGGCAGCAGAAGGCCACTATTTAGTCCTCAATTCTGATGAAAGCACAATGTCAAGAAATATTGGAGTCTTTTGGGCAATTTACTCAGCATCGTTAGTACAAGTATTGTATGATAAGGAACTATAACAAAAATGCTTTAGTTTAAAATAATATTTTAATAAAATTCTTCAGTTGTTTTACATTTTCTAATTAGTAGCTTGGTAAGCAAATGATTCATTTTCTATAAATATTTTATTTTAAAAATTCAAAAGTATGACCAAATGGTGACTTGTAATCAGTTGAAATTCATGAACTTGGTTGCAATAAATAACATTATATTCAAGGAAAGACATTGAAAGATAACAGAGATTTCTAAAATGTGGGGAGCTATAAATTTTAACATTTAATTAACTGAGATTTAGGAGCATAATTTAAATTATTTGGCCTAATAATCACATTATAAAAACAAATGTTATTTTTCATTAACAGCCCTTTGAATACTAAAATAAATTCATGTTTTATTAATTATCTAGCTTAATTTGTCTAAAAAAAAGGTAATTTTTCAAATAGTTTATTATCAAAAATGCATGAGTTTTAACATTTTAAAATACTTTTGGATATCTAGAGAAGACATTTTGATACTTCTTTGAGATCAAGAATAACTTTTAAATTTTGACCAATACTTGGTACTGAGAATAATGATATGATGCTGAGAATTGTCTGTTTTATCACATTCAATAAGTTCAATATGGTAAAGTCAAATTTTTAGACTTAAGTTGAAAAATTTCTATTAAAAATAGATAAGCATTCCAAGAAAAAGTAAACAAATCAAACTAATTGTTATGCAATTAATCACTAAAACTATTTACATTATATATACAAATACATAATTAAAGTATTTTCACAAGAATTCATTCAAAATTTAAGTCCCAGTAGTTTTCATAATAATCATTCCAAGAATTCTCAATCCCACGGCTTAATTCGATGTTCAATTCATCCATGGAAATGAGATGGTGCATGGAACTGAAAAATTAGATTTTGAAATTCTATCTTAAATTATCTATAAAGTTGAAACTGAAAACAAAATCGTTTGAAGTTTGTACATCATAAATTCAACAAATGTGAAAAAATAAAACAAATTTTAGGACAAAGCTAAGCATATAAGTAATAGTGTCATGGAACTGAGAATGATTTTTATACATACCTTTAGTTGTTCACTTTGCGCTGACTAAGTGGCAACTAGAAGAAATCTTTCAGACCAACTTAGGTTACACACGCAGACTTGCCACTTAACTACAAAATCTTCCCCGCACAAATAATCCATCCACATACAAGAACCTGGGGGGCTTATGCTTCACCCATGGGACTGAAATTTTTTCAAAATTCAAAACTCTTGGCACTACTATTAATTTCAATATGCTATTAAAATTATGAAAATCAATAAAACAGAGTAAGCATCCTGTTCTTAAGAAGTTATGACGTTTGCATTAAATTATTATTGTCTAAATAAATGTTTAACTGGATAATACTAAGAGAATTAGACCGATGCATTCATGGTACCGAGAAATCAAACATTTCAAGTTAAATATAGAATTAAAAAGCACATTAAAATCAATTTGTTTTAACTTAAATTGAAGATAGACTAAGCAAAGTTATACTATACAAATTGTAACAATATGAGACAATTTAAACTTTTAAATGGTGAGATGGCTCGAAAATTAACTTCTTTTTTTTTTAAACCATTTTTTTTCTAACCCATTCATTGGCAATCCTAGATTTGCCATCCCATTGATAATATGGTTGAATCTCTTTCTCCTAATTTTTTGGTCTATTTGCTTCAACTGCTCTATTCCAATAACTCAAAAATAAGAATCCTAAAGAATTATTATCTATATATATATATATATATATATATATATATATATATATATATATATATATATATATATATATATATATATCTGTTTTTGTATGGACTAAATTCTTCCCTCTAAGATCCAACGAAATCTCCCGACCATTTTCGATTAGCCACACCAATGGGCTATATATCCATAGTTTCCTCTCTCAAGCTCAAAACATTAAGTCTACAAGAAACTCTAACTCCAAATAAAAACCTATTACTCTATACCTACTGAAAAACTAAACATCTCAGGGCTTCTTCATGTTTATCCTTTCTTTTCTTTTTTTTTTTATATTAATGATTTAATTGGTTTTATTCATTACTCCCAAGACCTACAAATTTAATTTCATTTTATACTATGAAATAAGACCTATTCGAATTCAATTCTTAGGTATTCTATAAAATGACAGAATTAATAATTTTCTGGAAACTATGCCTTTTTACTATTCAATACAGATTTATTCAAATTATGTAAATTTTCTGTTTAAGAATGATTTCAGGAAATATTTTTGCAGCTACTGAATTTGAAGGCAAGCTACATATAGACCAAGGAACAAGACAGCGCCTGGTATTAATCATGGGCACTGTAGCACTAGTAGCTGTTCTATTATTAGCTTTCTTAAGGAAGCCTCCCGGTCAAAGGGTACCATTGACTGAGGGACCAGTAGAAGCCTTGCGAAAGACTTGGAGACTCTTCTGTACAAAGGATATGATGGTACTTCTCATCACGTTCGTCTACGGAGGTAGCTTCAATCACTTATAGGTATTTAGTAATGATTAAAAGAGCATTCATTCAATAGTATAGTCTTGCTATAATATACATTTTGAATAAAACAATAATCACAAGTAGCAGATAGCAGGAAGAACTTGAAATAGTAAATATTTATTTGATTTAATGCCCTTAAGTACTTCAACTAGGAAAAGAAGATTAGGCTATCCATGGGTTATAAACTTAATTAGTTATTTGATAACAAAATTAATTAATCAGAATTTCTGGAAGCCACTACCTTTTTTAATAAATCTTCATTCTCTACAACGTTTAAGTATTGTTGAAATGTAGCCAAGCTAACTGAGACTTCACACCATTAGTTTATGATTTTATGTCTATTGTTAAGATAATATTTTCAAGAAACAACCAGAGCTACCTTAACCACAGGACTAAGTGGACTATAGCCGTGGGATGCAAGCATTTGGGGGCGGCAATTTTTACCCTAAACCACAGGACTAAGTGGACTATAGCCGTGGGATGCAAGCATTTGGGGGCGGCAATTTTTACCCTAAACCACAGGACTAAGTGGACTATAGCCGTGGGATGCAAGCATTTTGGGGGCAGCAATTTTTATTGGTGTTACATTTTTTTGTTATTAGTAATTTAGTTATTTTTATCAATATTTTTTTATGACAAAAATAAGCAAATAGCCTGTTCTAAATGAAATAGAAAATATTTTATCTATACATATCTTGCAAAGAGGGCGCATTATTTTTAGTAGCTCACAGGCGCCATATATCTTAGGACGGCTCTGGAAACAACCAAACTTAGAAATTATTCTCTGAAATATTGTTTTCATAACCTACCTACATAGAGACTATCGTCTTGTTATCTAACATCCAGAAAATGTTTATATCATACAATTTTGATGAGATTAAGATTCATATTAAAATATAATTCTACAGAAATGAATATATCACTAGGTAAAAATAAATAAAAAATCAAAGGTTATTATTAGCTTTAATAATAAGTTTCAATGCTCTTAGCTTTAAAAGTGAACTAGAAAATTCTTTTAAGATTTTTTTTTTTCTTTAACTTAGAGAGTTGGAGAGCTTAAAGTAATACATTAAATTAGTAGTTTAAATAATAATATTTATTTATCCTTAAGATTATTCTTTATTTTTGTTCATTTAGGACTCCAACAGTCTTTTGGTAGTGGAGTCTATGCTCCCAGCATTGGTTTTACAAGAGAATTCGGCATCCATGCGAAAAAATTGGTGCCTATTTCTGGTCTAATAAATGGATTAGGAGATTCTTTAGGTAGGAAATTTTAATTATTATTCTAGTTTTTGGTTGTATCCCGTGAAGTGTCATTTTCTTGGGGTGATAAGGTAATTGTAATAAATACAACTACAATTTATCAGCCATTCAAACAATTCATTTTTTAGATTTAAAAAACAGCTTGATTCTGCATTCATCAGTGAAAAATGTCATTCACCTGACTAGTCAAGTTGAAATATTCATGCTCAGGTCACACTCAAACCGTTAATATACATAATCATTCTACCATGTAATCTTTTTTTGAATCTGATAAATATCTTGGAATTCATCCAACTTAGAGAAAATATTGATATCCGAAAGATATTGATTGAAATCTGCAGCAGTCTATTATCAATGATAAGCTCATTATTCTATTTTTAAAAAAAACATATTAATATTAATCCAAATTACCAAGCTACTGATGTAAGATTTGGAATGCCAAATTAAAAAAAAAAAAGAAAATATTACAGAAATTTCAAAATAAGTTATAAAGAATTGCTATTAATGCCCGTTGGCTATTGATACAGGAATATCCCACAAATAGTAACTTAGGAAAAGCAGCGCACAGGTTGCGTTCCATAGTAATGCGTCTAATTTTTTCCAGACATGATGATACACTGCAGCATGTTCTAACTTCCTAGGCTAGGTGGAGACGGGTGTTAGCTTTAAAATGTCCTGGGTTTCAGTCGCCTACGAGCTCCTAAAGAGTTAGGGTGTGACTTCCTGTGAATCTCCCTTTTTGAGATTATGTTACATGGATCATTCTGCTGAGCAACGACACGCTATAAAATTTTGCGTTAAACTTGGGAAGTCTGCCACTGAAACGTTTCTATTAATTCAGAAGGTCTTTCGGAGTTTTTGTGTGTCCAAATCATAAGTTCTCGAATGGCACAAGTCACTCAAGGAAGGCCGAGGGGAAGTTACCAACGAATCCTGTAGTGGATGTCTTTCAACCGCTCGAACCGATGAAAATGTGTCACGTATGCATGATTGTTTGAACAATAATCAACGGTTGAACTTTCATTGGATAGCAGAAACTCTAAATAAGATTAAAACAACTGTATTTTCTGGCCAGGACTCGCATCCCATTGGTTTCCCAGCCTCCCTGCAGTTCTAACCTGATTCCCACAGAAGTTCTGAAAAAGAAACATTGGAGAACTATTGAAAAAATTCTAGGTTTATGTTACATTGGCTCTAAAGGACATGCCAAAGAAAGCCTTCCAGGCTGTGTTTTTTCTGAAAACACTGCCTCCAGAAGTGTATCAACAGAGGAGAGTGCTGTTTCGAAGATTTTAGACTAATTTTACTAATATGTTCAATAAATATTTATTTATAAATTTGGTCGCATTACTTTATGCCCTGTATAAAGAATTTACTATCGCCACTGTAGATTCCAAATTCCAAAATTTCTATAGCAAATTACCTATTGTAAAAGGAGCTGTTTGTTATATAAAGATGATATAAAGACTAACTGCAATCAAAAATAGAGAGATAGGAAAAGTGAATTTTAATGATTTAATCAACTTAAATTTAATTTAATTTAAAATTGAATTTTAATCAATATAATTTAATTTTATTAATAAATTTTAAATTTAATTGTATATATTCTATCTAAAAACAAAAAGTTTGTATTTACAAGATTACTATTTTTGCTACTGTTCTTTATCGGTATGAAGCGTGGCCTCTGCATTAAAAAAATAACAACACAAGTTCTTCAAAATAGAGTATTTGTCCTTAAAAAAGATCCAAGGGTGAATTTAGGAGGCTATACAATACAGAATTGCATGACATGCCACCTGTATATATTTAGTAACAGCATCGTAATCGTTGTTTGATGAACAAATCCCTAAGATGTTAATAACGTTGAACTGGTAGGAAATCTTTTTAGGGGTAGACAGAGAACTATGTGGGAGAATTGTGTTTTAAGGCTGATGTTGAGGAATTGGATTTAGAGGGGTTCAGTGGAAGGATGTGTGCAATCAGTGAGTGTTGGTGGCATTGACATTGAACTTTCGGGTTTGTTAAAACTTTGATTATTATTATTAATTATAGATCATAAATTATTTATTGTTTTATTAATTTAAATCTGGAATAATGATATTTTATGGGATATAACCACATAATTTATTGCTTAGTAGCTAACACGAAAATAATTGTAACTTATACTTCTATAATTTTTTGTTCAGGAGGTGTGTCATACTTAGTTTTAGACCGAACTGGAATAAAATATACTAGAAGGCATGCAATTATAGCAGGATTAGTAATTCAGACAATTGCATATATTAGTATTTATATCAATCTGCCAAACACTGCGGTTTTTAGGGAGACGGATGAAAAAGCAATAATCACTTCACAGTGAGTACGAAGATTTAAAAATTGTCTTGCACTTTGAAAACCTAAATTATTTTTATTTTTTTCTATTTAGGATTTGGCTAGCATTATTATGTAGTTTCCTTATTGGTATGGGAGATAGCTGTTTGAATACTCAAATCTTCCCTCTATTGAGAGACCTCCATCCTGAGTACAGTGCACACACATCCGCACTTTATAAATTCTCAAAGGTGAATTATTTTGTAACATTGTATTATAATTGACTAATGGCCTATTCTAACAGGTATCCAGAAATTTTAAGCAAAGCCTCAAATAAAAAAATGTAAAATACAATTAAATAGTTATGATATACCTCATTTCGGATTCAAAATATTTTTTATTTTAAATTTTTAAGCTATAGTTTTTCTACATGAATGGGTGAGTATATGCTTAATTTATGGTACTCATTTGCCTGAAGCACTCAGGACCTAATTGTTTCCAATTCCATAACTGTCTGTACAAATAGCTACCCTTGCTTACTACTTTTAAACAAACTGAAACACATACGGGAAGAAAATGGCGCCCAATAGGTAAAGTTTGCAAAGGAGTAAGGGAAAAACCTTCAAGATATGCATCAAGTGGCCATACGAGACTTTGGATATTTCTGCTGAAATTTATAATATATAATATATTTATAATAGGAGTAAATGAAAATTTAAGAACATAGAAAAGATTGTCTCTTGAAAAGATAGTTAATTGAGTACTCACAGAACTAAATTATAATAAACCAGCAAATCAGTTATCCACAAGTTATAACTACTTACCAAGTTCCTGCCTTTTGCACCAAGGCTACTATTGCAGGATTTCATATGCTTCCATGCATCCAAATGTGGGCAAAGCTCATAAGAGTAGCAAAAAATAAAAATTATGTTCACAGATAGCACACATAAAGCTAGCTGGCTTCCTATCACTATTTTGAACAGTGTAATAAGTTTTTTTGTAGCCACTGTGTGTCTGAAATTATTAGAATTTTTTATATAAAGGTGGTAAAAATTTGATAAAACAAAAAATCAAAATATTTCCCAAACAAAGGATTTTTATAGTGAATTTCACTAGAGAATGCTTGTTGCTTTTGAGTTTTACATTTGTTTATCATAGCTTGGCCATTAGGGATAGACAAGCCTTATATAATGCAAAAGTTCATTGCTGGTGAAGAAAGGCCTAAAATAGAGGAGGGATATAAGTTGCAATCTAATTTTCCAAGATGGCTGGTAATTATAAACATATGTGCACACCAATATACTATTAAAATAAAGTCTAATGTGGGTAAATATTATAGTTATATAAGATGTATATAAACGCTAGTTCATTTTTGGGATGCATTAAGCAATAGAGTTTTTGAATGAATAGAGTTTTTAAGTGCAGTATTTTTTGTTACAGAGTATGGCAATGGCAGTATTTTTCTTCTGCAGCAGCTATTTAGGTCTTCACCTGCAGCTGATAATTATGTTTCTGTTCGGTGTAGCAGGGGCTATTGCATTTTCATATGTGGATATTCGAAATTCTTCTTCAAAAACCAATGAGAATATTACTATTAAATAAATATAAATTTATTTATTATTTACTTCATTCATAATAAGGTCAGCTGCAGAAAGAGCAATGATCTCATCAAATTTTTCTTCTCTGTTCTGTATTCTGCAAGGTATATACAGTATAATGAATTAATTTCCTACAAGAATATTAAATCAAAATGAAATATGTAGGTACTTAAAATACAAAGCTAGAATTGTTTTCTTTACGAATGCTTTACTTTTTATATTTTGTATTTTTATTACACACCCTATGTATTTGAATCATATTTTTCAACCACGCATAGCAAGTAATTTATGAGGTAATATTTAAAAAAAATAATATCTTCACCTCTACTACCTCTATGGCTGGGTGATCCAAGCAGGACCTCCTTATTTGGGGAGGTCTAAAAGTTTGTCTTGTAAAAAGGCTACTTTTTTAACATTATTATTACTATTATTTTGGAGATATAGCCAGATAAAAATGCCATGAAAAAGATTGGAACATATTTTAATTTATTTCAAAATCATTACAAACAAAATATTGAATGCATATTAAATTATACAAATTTGTTGCAAAGTTACAGAGTACTTATGATAATGATGGAGGAAAGTCCTCTCCGACTTAACAGTCTCATCGGTGATAATGTAAATTGACCAAAATCACAGAATGGAAAAATATGTTTAAAGTTTCAGACGAGATCCAAATAATCAGATTAAAAATCAGAAGATGTGCATCGAAAGCTATTTTTAATATTATAATATAGTAAAGAAATTTGAGGCAGTTTGAATGATAATGGTTTTTATTGAAAAATAATCACAAAATTTATTCAAGGGTTTTATTAATAAAGAGGTTCTAAAAATATTGCATTCTTCCTCTAGGAAGCAAAATTTTCATGTGAATTCAAGTTTATAATCTTTCATAATTAAACCAAACAGTGAGTGATGCGATAAAAGTTTTAATATCCTAGGATTCCAATCTGCATTTGGAATTTAAGTTGCCAATTACATAGAATGCAGTAACTGACAAATTATTAGCTTAATTTTTTTTTTTTTTTTAAGCATTTGAATGGACAATAAAATGTTTTAGTCCTGATTAAGTCTAAATTTAGCAAAATGTTAAAATATTAGTAACTAACTTTGACTCAAGGCTTTAGTTTTGGTATCTTTCAAAAATAAACTAATCATACTATTTTGATTTCATTTTCATCATAGATGCAAAGATTCTTTTTAAACAATAAGTATATATTTATAGAAAATAAAGATTCAGCTTTTGTAAGAAAGATAACGTTTTTCCTAAAAATATCTAGCAGCCTGTCATTCTTCATCAGCAACTATAGTTAAAAAATTGCAACAGTACAATGGAGTAGGTTGCGATTCCATTAATCATCTGAAATAAAAAAATTAAAATAAACATAAAATTAATAATCCAGTAGAAATGACACATAAATAAATACCTACAATTAATGTTAATAAATAATTTAATTCCAAAGTTCCATTAACAGAAAACAAAATCTTTCTTTTTATACTAAAATGTAGATTTAAAATAGGCTGAAATTAAAAAATTGAGTATTTTAATTTTAAAATCAATAATTTATCTGATTGCAAGCTGAATCCATTCAACTTGATATTAAATCAGATACTTACATTGTTCAGCATTTCTTGTCCATTATAATTATCCATCATTAGTGAAAATAATTTCTTGTTAATTTTTTTAGCCTTAAAAACATTCATGATTTAATAATATCCAATAATTAGATAATAATAAAAAATAAAATAAGTCAGAAATAGGATGTGCATTATAAGTATATAAACTGCTCAAAAATGAACAGGAATATTTGTAATTTATTCTGTATCTATTCATTTTAATTAAATTAGCCGGTATATTTAGTATTAGTTGGAACAAACAAAATAGAAAATAAAAACCAAAAACAAAACAATTGTTAATCCTTATTTTTAATAACAAATTTACTTTAGAATAGCAAACTTGAAGATTACTCATCTTGTAAACAAACAACTTTTCTCCATTTTAATCCAGTTGTTAACTATTAATTAATTAACCATGGAAAAACATTATCTGGAACCAGAAGTTCGCATTATTATTATGAGAATTAGCAACCAAGGTCACTGGCAAGTTGATATCGCGGAGGTAGTTGAAGTTTCTAAGAGCGTCGTCAACCGGGCTTTAGCCTGATTCCGAGAGACCGGGAGTGACAATGGGAGGCCGGGTAGTGAATCGCAGCGCATTACAACACAAAGAGAGGACAGTAATATTGTCATCACTGCTAGACGGAACCCTTTCCACAATGCCCGCCAGATCCTCAATGAAGTACGTGTTTTGGCCAGGCCTTTATCCACACAAACGATTCGTAATCGTTTGTGGGAAGTTGGCCTTACATCTTATGCCAATATTGTTCAAGGTAACATCACCACAGTCCGCTATGCTCAAGAAATTATTGTAGAATACGTCCCTCAAACCAGGGATCTCATTGGCAGGAATTTTTGATTTCTGGATGACAATGCCTGACCTCATAAAGGAAGAGTTGTTCATCAATGTTTAGAAAATCTGGGAATTTCCCATCTGCCTCTTCTCCCGTTTTTTCCAGACCTCAATCCCATTGAGTAAATGTGGGATGCATTTCAGAGAAGGCTCTTCAATCACCATCCGCAACCAGTTGACCTTCAACAACTGAGTGCAGCATTGGAACATCTATGGAGTGAAATTCCTGAAGAAATTAGTGACATTATTAACTATTGTTAATAACGTCACTAATTTCTAGTATGCCTAATAGGTGTTCACAGGTTCTGGCTAACAGAGGACATTATACAAGGTATTAATTGTTTCCAAAAACTATTGTGTTCAATAAAAAAATATGGAAAATCTTTTATTTTGCTATTTTTCAAAATTCCTTGATTAAATTTTCCTGCAGTAAAAACATAATTCATTTCTACATAAATAATTTAATTAACAATAAATAAATAAATTAATTAACAAAACATAAATAATTTAATAATAAATTAATTAACAAAACATAAATAATTTCTAATAAATATTATTGTAGTTATAATAAAAATAATATAAAAATGCTAGGCAAAGTAAATACCACAAAATTGGCAATATCTCTATTCATTTTTGAGCAGTTTATAATACAAATTATGATAATAATTAATCAGATACAGAAGGGGAGAGGGTCATTTTTGTAGCATAAAAGTTAATATTTCATCATTTGAATTTTTTTTTTCTCACCTGATGAAATATTATAATTGATCAAGTCAGAATCAACAAAATTTTTACCAACTAGAGTTGAACAAGGGGTAGAACAAGAGATTTAAAGTCCAAAATAAATTAATTATAAATGTTAACCAAGTAAAAAAAAATTTGTTCATATTATAATGATCAATAAATTTGTAGATTATAGCTTATTATTGCCATACTTAATATTACCTGTGATCTTAATTTAGTGCATCTTGAATTTAGAGAACATATTTGAAAAAAAAAAGTTAATCTTAGCAAAGTTCTTGGCATCAAGTTCATAAATGTTTCTTGAATATTACCACCATGAGTTAAATCTTGTAAGTTTCCAACAAATATTGAAATTCCATTCACCATGAGGTAAAATATAAATATGTAGCCCATTAGCACAGGAACAGCGTACACTTTATTTATTACTTTACAGATACGATAGAGTATGAAACAACTTTTAGCACATGACTCGCAGGTGTATGGTGAAGTTGATTTCATAGACATAGAAATGAATAACCAGTTCACATACTCTACAAACACTTCATACTGTAATAAAGATAAGAATACTATTACAAAACATGGTGACAAAATCATATAAATTAATTGTTTATCATAGTTTTGATAGGCTGTTAGGTTTCCTGAAATAAGTGGATAATTAGCATATATCAGTGCTAATATAAATACTGAAAAATTCAAATACAATGTTGATAATTTCTTGTTAACAGTTCTCATCTGGAGAATCTCTTTTTTCAAATGAAAAAAGGATTGTACAATGAATTTCATTTCTTTTCTGGTACAGTACATGTTCAAATGTATCACTCCTACACAAACTATAAGTACTATGTTTCTTCCAAAATCCAATGCAGTTTCGGGTTTCGATTGAAAAGAAGTTATAGACCAGTCGTAGTAGCAGCAAAAAACAAAGAACAATTGCAAACCAATCAATAAAGACATATGCAAATTAATATATTTAGATTTGAAATCATCGATGAAAATATATAAACCAAATACTTCAGAAATGATCCAAATAGGTCTGTAAGCATGGTAAATATCGCCTGAGTGTGTCATTTCAGCTTTTCTGAACATTCCACAGAATATGTCAGACACATATTCTCATGCCCACCTTTTAGTACTAGACATGACAGCATAATCAATATGTAATTTGACTGAACCTCTTTTCAAACAGTCAACTTGACATTTTCATAATGGTTTATTCCTATAAAACATTAATAAGAGTAAGTATTCTGTAATGTGCTGTGTCATTAAAGAACCAATTGATATGGAGTAAAAAAAAAACTAAGAAATGAAAAAAAACACCTTAATGTTTGAACAAAGTTGTTAAAAGATGCAATAAAATAACCTAAATATGTAATTATGTTTTATGAAATGATAGCATATTATGAAAAAAGCCCAGCAGCAAAATAAATTAAATAAAAAAAATTATTTTATGAACTCTTAATTAATAATACAATAAAAATTAATTCCTAAGGTGAGGAAGAGAAAAAGGTAAACCAGACTTTGTATGAAACAGGAATAATTATTAATTACATTATAAATCCTTTTAACTTTGTTTTTAGCCAGAAATATTTTTAAGGAAAATAAAACGTTTTCTTATTTGATAAAAACCAATAAGAACATAAAACAAACAACACGTTTAGAAAATTATAAGTTAAATACATATATACTGTATGAATTAATTATTTTTGACACATTTAAACTAAAACAGTTTTGTTAAAAAAAGATGGCAAAAGTAAACTTAAGATGTATAGAAAAGTAAAAGTGAAAGAAAAAGCAATGTAAGCAAGCCTTTTCAAAAATGAATTTTTTTTCCTATTCATTAACGGATCATCACTTCTTTCCTTAGAATTCTTCTCTCCAGTGCAGAGTTATTATAAGAAATAGGTAATAATGATACTCCATAAATTCAAATTTATTTTAACTACAATAAAAACCATTTTTCAAAACAAAAATTATATCAGTCATATTTATCAAAATATTTAAATAAATGAATTTATCCCCAAATATGGCAAAATAAAAATAGTTGAAACCGTATCTCAATGCACAGAAAGCATATCTGAACAGCTGGGAAAAACCAGCCAGCTTACTAGCATAAAATCCAGCATATTGATGGCTAAGTGGCACCTTATATCTGCAAAATGACTAATTTATTGTAAGGACAAAAAACTGTTTTGATAAGCAGTCTAAAAATTGTCCAAGTGTTTGTGTATTTTTCATGACCCTAAGAAAGCATATCAAAATACAATAATGTTTTCATTGTAATATAATAAATAATGTAGTAACGATTTTGATGGTACATACTTTATTCCATGACGTACACATACAATATATACAATTTATACATATGAAGGGTTGAGAAACCAATCAGTGTAAGTCATTAAACCATAAAAACGAGATAATCAGATGTTTTAAAAATGTAACACAGGAAAATACAGACAACTAAAATTTGTATTTATATCATATCTATAATTTATGCATATATCTATTTATAATTTGTTTCTAGTTTTTTGTATCTATAATTTTATATGAAAATAGATAATTGTACAGTATAATGCACACAAAATGGACAAGTCTGTGAAACTCCATAAGATTTTAAAAATTAATTTCCAATAGTATTTAAGATGTTTTAAATGAAAAAACTTCACTTTTGATCACAGAAAGCCTCTTAGATGCAAAGCCAAAACAGAAGATTTATTTAAAAAAATAGAAGAGATGTTTTGAAACTCCACAACTGAATTTAAATATAATTTGTGGAGATGTCCCAATTTTTGATATTGTATAAGTAGGGATAATTTAACTGGCTAAAGATTTACAGTCTAATTTCATCTAAAAATTAGACAATTTGTTGACTCTTGTGCAAGATATCCTAATTGGTAAAAGATAATATCACACAACTAAAGAGGTCTAGTCTAATCTCTAAAAAAATTTCTGGGGTACTGGTTTGCTTCTAGCTTAAACAAGTTTTTCTACATTCAATCATTTTGGTAAAGGCATTAAAAAACAATAGGGTATATGCATGATTTTATAACATAACTTAAATCAATCATTTTCATCTCAAAAGTTAAGTAAAACATTAAATCATTCATAAAAACATTCTTATTGAATTTAAAAAAAATATTCCCTTTGGGCAAGATATTTTGGCTATACAAATGCACCATTTTTGGCTGGGTTTAAGTTACGTCACTTTCGTATCAACAAATCTATTTAAACGATTTTGTATTGGTTCTGGTGAAACTTGCTAAATTTGATATAATTCTGTGATTAGTAAAACCATAGAACAAGAGCGGAAAACCTTTGCATAAGTATTGCCTTGTGCCTACGAGCTAGAATACAACGAAAAGTTTTCACCTTCTAGAGTTTTTTATAGGGTTAGAAAATTTCTGGAGTTTTTTTAGGATTAGAAAATTTCTAGGTTTTTTTAGGGTATTTGTTTTTGGGGTCTTTTTTTTTTGCAACATTTTTAGCTGATTAGAAACTATAAATTAGAATGATCAGAAACGATTGGTTTGAATGTTAGGAACAATTATTATAAGAAGTTAAACACGTTTGTTAGCTTCTCTATTTCGCACAAGTTAATAAAATTACATTGAATTTACGGATTTTGTAAATTACTTTTTTTTATTTTGATAACTTTATTTATTAATAATAAGACGAATATTGGAGCATTCTTTGCTATGGAGCAGAAATATAGCTGCCTACGGTTCGATAGCCTTTTAGGTTATTACTTTTTAAACTGAAAACAAAAAAAAAAGACATTGGAAGGCACAACAGCTTTAATCAGCGGTATCTGCATGAGGAAACATCGTCTTTCAATTGAGTTTTTGGTGATATTATTTCATGGCGCTTTTTAATTTCCTCAACTACCTAGGGCAGATGAAGTATCATGAGCAGTCAACATTTTTTTTTTTTTTTTAAGATATCACTTAATTTATCCTTTAAACGTAAAAACTAGTTGCTGATAAATACTGTTTAGTCATTCTCTATTTTGTATGCCTTCTCAACTACTGAACTGTCATCGGTCAAATTTGGGGGGTACTTAATAGTTAGTTGTGAGAAAAATTGTTTCATGTCATCATGAACAGTAAAAGTAGAAGTTCAATCAATTGCATGATAACTTCAGTAATTCAAAACAAATAAAGAATTGCTCAGAGTTCAGTTCATATTGGTATGTAGATAAACTTTACAATTTTTTTAGTTGATTTACTATAGAATGATGCAATTAAATTTTAAATACTACTCAGGCCTCATAAATAATTAAAATTTCAAAAGTAAGGAAATTAACGAAAATTTGCATTGAAATAAATAAAACTGGTGAAATAGGAACAGCCTGCTGTCTTATATAAAAGCATTCACCTAAATCAACAAACATATATGAAGTATGACCAGTGTAAGGCTGCAAAGGTCAGGGATAAGGGATTTGTGGAATCAATTTAAGAAGGACTTATTTGGTATGGATGTTCACCGTGAAGTCATCAAGAATTTAGTTAATTTGACGGATAAAATTGTAAAAGTAGGATCAAATTAAAGTATCTTAGTGATTTTAAAAAAGCTGAAAATAAAATTCCAATACATATTATTAAGGTCATCATGCGTATTAAAAATTTGATTAATACTAATTTTTTGACTTCAGGTAATAATGATAATAAGGGTATCATTGCATCTATGGCTAATAATATTTTAAAATTAGAAATTAAACAAATACATTGGAATTTACATAATATTAAAATTGAAATTGAAAAAATATTTAAAATTATTAATAATAGAAAGTTAACACAATACATTAATAAACACATAGATGAATTGGTTAGGAAAATCTTACCCTATCATGAATTACATCGAAAATTTCAACCCAAATTCAATAAACCGTAATATACTATTGGAAAGAAACAAAAACTATCTTTTATCATGGATAATATTAGTAAGATTTTTATTGATGAGAGTATTTACATAAAAAATAATTTGATTGACAGGTATAATAATTTGCATAGAAGCAATAGAGTGGAAAATTTAACTAACATTAGCATTCCAAATAATATTATCAACATTTTAGCTTTGGGAGAGAATTTTAATGTGATACCTTAAAATAATAAGAAGGAAATTATGAGCATTATTGCCGATGCTGAGTTAGTGATTAATGATTTATTAATTACGGATAATCACAAAGCCTGTATTAAACACAAATTACATAAACAAATAAATAAGGATTTAAATGATACTAAAATTTTTTTAAAAAGTAATAGTAATTTAAAATTAATAAAATCAGACAAAACTAAAAAAACAGTTGTAATTGAACATGAAGATTACAATAAAAAACTCAAGGAGCTTTTGGATGATAATAGGATTTTTAGAAAAATTAGACATGACCCATCTAAAACACCATATAAAACATTAGAGAATCATGTAAATAAATTAATAATATACAATTTTATTAAGAAAGAAAATAAAATAAAATTATTAAACCCAAACTATCATCAATAATATTAATATAATATAATAATAATAATTAATTAATTAAAGGTTAGTCAAGTATCTTATCCCTATACTTAATAATGAACTCATAGAACACTTATGATGTTAAAAATGCAATAGAGGTTAACAAATATTAAAAAGAATTAATATAGTGGACAATAATTTTTGCTTAGTCAGTTTTGATGTTGAAAGTTTGTTTACTAATGTTAATATACAGGAGATTATTAAAATCATAGAAAAAAATTGGAAATTAATCGAGCCTTATACACAAATTAAAATATGAGATTAAATACTGAAGGTGTCAGGTTATGTTGTGAAAATAATTTCTTTGTATATAAAAATGAGTTTTATAGAATAGTTAAAGGTATCCATATGGAAGGTGCCATGAGTGTGAATTAAGAAGGTATTATCATGAATAATATACTAAACGTGACTATAAAAAAATATGATCAAAACTTGCCGCTCATTGTTAAGTATATAGATGACATTTTGGCTATTACTGATAAAAAGGATATTGAAGAATTTTTAAAAATACTTAACACAGTTTCTAACCTAACATTTACATATAAAAATGAAAGCAATAATAGGATTAGATTTTTAGATATTAATATTCATAAAGATATAAATGGATATTTATCAACTGAATGTCTCGAAAAAGATGGCACTAGCAACCGATTGTTAAATTACTTTAGTAACCACGATAGATTCAAATTATTAACAATGCAAAGAATGATAACTAAAGCAATAAGAATGACAAATAAACAGCATTTAAGTATAGTTAAGGATAATATTTATACAATTTTGTTGGAAAATTGGTATCCTAAAAAACTAATAGACAAATTATGGAATAAGGCTAAATATACTAAAATTTATCATAGTAGGAAGGCCAATGAAATTAATGAACAGCCCAACAATAAAATAATAATTCAAACTTTAACAAGCCAAAGCATAATAGTAGCGTGAACAAACTTATCATATTTTTTAAACCAACAGGCAATAATAATACATTGACGGAAAATAGAATATTGAGTATGGATGAAAATGGAACTAATCAAAATAATAAGTTCAAATACTATTCATTAACCCACATAGATGGATTAACTAACTCAATATCCGAAACCTTAAAAAAATATGACATTACTGATCTGAAATTTGGTAAAAAATCAATAAGTTTCAAGCCATATATACCAATAACAAAGATAAAATAAAAAAAGAAGATAAAACAAATATCATATATCAGATTGAATGCATTGAGTGTAGAAAAATCTAATGAAAACAGTGATAATAATATACAGACTTGTTATAAAGGGCAAACTAAACCAAATTTGAAAAATAGAATTGGCTTTCACAGAATTGTAATTCCAAAATTAAAAAAGATAATAAAGCTACTGGTCTTTCCATGCATAGCCTTGAAAACAAACATAATTTTGTTTTTAATAATACAAAGATTATTGCAACAGAAAATAATAATCATAAAAGTAAAATACTTGAATCCATATAAAAACAAAAAAATTGAATAGAGTGTGCAATTTTAAATCTGATACTAATGATTTGAATAGCACACATGCTAATATAATTACTAAATTGAAGTTTTAATTTATTTAAATTAATATGAATATTAGATTTATAAATTGTATTTTGGAGATTCCAATGTATGTAGATTAATTGTTGCATAATTACTAATGATTGCTAAGTAAATTATTCAGTTGTCATAATTGGCTGTAACATTCATTGCCTTCTTCTTTGGAGTTTCACCTGTGATGGTGGTGATGACCGAGATGGCTCCCTTATTCTTCTTTTATTTTTAAAGTTGTGTTTTATTGATACTAACTTAATAAGAATTTTGCATTTTAAACTGTAATGAAATTTGATCCAACCTCAATTTTGTTATTGTTTTTATTATAATTATTTATTTTTTTAGTAACGCTGTATGTTTGGACTTGGTCCGGATTGGACTTATATATGACATTATATGCATTTTAAATATGTATATGGTATTTATTAGAATATTTAAGTATATTTAATTCTGGCATGAGTTATAAATTAAACTAAAAAAGGGCCTTTTACAGAGATGTCTGACGATGGCTTGTAAACCGAAAATTTGCATCAAAATAAATAAAATTGGTGAAATAGCAACAGTCTGCCTTTATTTTTATATATAAAAACATTCACCTAAATCAACAAAAATACGTTCTATTCTGATTCGATCTTCTACTTGAAAGCTAATTAAAGATTGGAAAGAAAGGTTTTTAATATAGAAAGACTTGTATAGATGACTACTTTATTCATTTAGCTACTAAAGTTATCACCCAAGATAGAGTGGACTCTAAACCAATACAAATTCCTTAGAAAAAAAATCGACTTTGGATCTCAGAAAGTTTGATAGTGAGCAAGAGTAAAAAAGAAATACCTGATAGTGATAAATGGATCATAAAGAAGTTTTTAATGATAGAACGTACAACGTACTGCTGAAAGGACACTAGGACGCACCTTTGTGATAGTATAGAAACTGTTCTGGATACAACTCTACAATGCAGCCATCTTATCAGTAGTGGTCACCCCACTACTGCTATCTACCACCATCTGTGCTAACTAACTGCTTTGATAAGATATTATTAAAAATTATTAGTGTTGTCAAATTCCGGTGGTCTGGGGAAGTTATACTTAAGCAGTAATAATTTCAACGAAGATAAGGGTCCGATCTCAACTGAACACTCTATAAATATCCTCTTGAGTGAGCAGAAGTCAACAGCTGTGATCTAATTAAAGCAGTAATAATTCAAAATACGGATCCTTGGATCCTTTTCAGTTGGGCGGGACCTTACCGTATTTTGAATTATTACTTTTTTAATTAGATCACAGCTGTTGACTTTCGCTCGCTCAAGAGCCTATTTATAGAGAGTATTCTATAGAGCCTAGGTTCAAACCTCAGTTAAAAATTGGAGCCTATTTAGAGATTATTATAAAAATTAGAGATTATTTAGTTGAGGTCGGGCCCTTCCCATCCATTAAATTATTATTGCTTTATGTACAACTTTCCTAGACTACCGGAAGTTGACTACACTAATAATTTTAAGCAATATCTAATTAAAGGAGTAATAATTTTAATAATAACAATGAATACAAATTTTAAAATTAAATAGAAAGCAGTTAGTTAGCACAAATGGGGCTAGAGAGCGGCAGTGCGGCGACCGCTCCTGATAAAATGGCTACATAGTAAAGCTGTACACTAATCTGCCCTGGCAGGATGGCCGATACTACCAACAGAAACATCAGAAAATTCTATTTGATGCAAACAAAAATTAACTTTTACTAGAATTTGAAAATTCAGAGGTCCTTCTGGCAGGACATTGCTCTGTATGTTCTATCATTAATGGGTCAAAACTAAATTTAACAACACAGTAAAGGATTAACTATTGATTTTTTCAATAAGCCCCAACACTTCGTTTAAACAGACAAGATTCTCAAAGGTATGACCCAAACAGTAATTGATTATTTTATTTTTTTCCCAATCCAAAAAAAGAAGAAACAATACTGGAGTGCATTCCAATCAATTCCATATCATTGAATCTGATGAATATTGAATAATGCTAGAGAAGATAAAAAAAACAATAAAAAATTCTTAAATTATTTGACTAAAAGGTTAAGATAGTAATTGAATGTACGCATACATAAATACTAAAAAAGTTTATTTAAGCAAAAATAAAGTCATTTTTAATGTATTTATATAAATTACAGTTCTACTATTTTTTGAAAATATTAAAATGTACATAGACTATATAAAAATATAAATATAACTAATCAACAGGAAGGAGAAATTACATTTCTCCAAGAAGGAATAAGTCTTTTGTTTCATTTGTTACTGACTACTTCTTTTCCCAAATAAATTTGAGATCATCAATAAAAACTCATATTTTTATTAAACACTAAAAATATAAGTTTTTATATGAATATAAAATATCATACAGTTCTATTATGAAAAGAACTTCGATCCAGATTTTGCCTTGTCCTGGAGGAGTTGGCAGGGTGTAAATGGTGCTCCATAAGCTTGTTCATAGGCTTTCATCTTTTCGATCAACCGGGCAGCACCGTAAGTGTCGACAAATCGGAAGGGTCCACCAGTAAATGGGGGAAAACCCAAACCAAACACTGCACCTATATCTCCTTCAACCTGGCAACAGAGATTTTAATTTTATAAGCTTTACCATAATAATCACAGTAGAAGAAAATGAATTGCTTTTACATTAAAATGGAAAAAAAATTAATATTTTTTAATAATAATCTGGACAAAATTAAGCTTTTATATACATACACATGTAGGCATCTATGACTCGGATATATCATCCTTACATTTATAAAATAATTCTAGACTGTTGAACATAATCCTTAATTCCAACTCTCATAATTAATCCTATAAGAATGTTGTTGTTCCTACTATTCATGTCAATGTTTACTTTGACTAATCCTTTAATTCCTTGTGACTTGAGATAGCTTTATGGGGTCATTTACATTTTTAAAATACACGAGCAATGTAAGAAGAAAAAATTGTGATTCGCAGTCTTTTGAGGCTGGAAAAAGATTTAAGCGCAAAGACAGCCGCAAAAAAATTTGAGCCATAGATGGAGAGTCAATTATCCATCGAAATACTGCCACACTTTGGTTCAGGCGTTTCAACAATGGGAATATGAGCCTTGCAGATGAACCTAGATCAGGTCGCCCATTGGTCATTGATGATGGCATTCTTCTTGAATCTGTGAACCAGGACCGATATGCAATTACTCATGATTTATAAGCTGCAGTAAGAGCTTCTAATGCCACAGTGGCTCATCATCTTAAAAACCTGGGCATACTGAATTTAAGACCAAGGTCTGACCCACATGAATTGACAGAGACCCAAGCCCAGCAGCGAGTTGATATGTGTAAAATTTTGCTTAAAAATCTGAAAAATGATAGGTTCTGGAAAAAAAATTATCAGAAGTGACGAAAAATGGATATTTTTAAAAAATCCTAGCAAACATAAGCAGTGGCTAAGGCCAAGTGAAGCTGCACAACCTGAGGTTCAGTAAGAATGGTTTGAGAAAAATGTGATGCTTTGTATTCGGTGGAACTTTGAAGGTGTTTTGAATTTTGAGCTTGTTCCTGATGGTCGGACAGGGGATTCAAACCTTTACTATGAACAGCTAGACAGAGTTTCTGCAGTTTTGAGAGCAAAGTACCCCACTTTGGTCAACAAGAACCAAGCCATTTTGCAACACGACAATGCTCCTGCACATCGTTCTTGTTTGACCAAGGAAAAATTATAGGAACTGCAAGGGGTAAACGTTTTGCCTCATCCTCCGTATATCCCAGATATTGCACCATCAGATTATGGTTTGCTTAGGTCAATGGCTCATTTTTTAAAAGGTCGGATCTTTGATAATTACGAGGAGGTAAAAATTGGATGTCAAGAATTCTTTGCTTCAAAACCAAAGGATTGGTACCGGCATCAAATCCAATTACTGGCAGAAAGATGGTTGAAAGAAGTTGAAAACAATGGATTTTACTTTGAAGAGTACTATTCAATAATGTTTAAAATATGTAATCTATGTAATATAATATGTAAAATAATGTTTAAAATATGTAATAAAGCTAGTATATTGTAATGTTAAAATTTATTTAGAGCTAAATTTTAATATGATGTGTCATTAAATATAATAATTATGGTGAAAAAGTAATATGTTAGCCAAATCTTAATCTCATATGACCTTAGATAGTTTAATTTTAAAATAATATAATAGACATTTATTATTTTATACAAAAGACTCTAAACAATTTTATTTAAGGGTGTGATAATTATTCTATGTTATTTGTCCATATGGGGATAATATCCATTTAAAACTCTACTTTTTACATAGGTGACATTTCTGGCTACTTTATCCATTCTCAAGCCTGCCATCTATGAACCAAAAACATTATTGAACATTAATTTATCTTTTCCAAACAATTTAAAATATCTTATTAATTTTCATGTAACTATATTTTAATAAAATCAATATCACATCATATTACATAGTATTACACAATAAATAGTATCAAATTTCATTATATAAAAAAACTAAAGGCTGGTTTTATTTTAAGATTTATGATCAAGTGAGTTTGATCGAAAAACTTACTTGTGCTAACCGGCCTTAATAAACTAATAATTTAGAAACGGCCAAAATCAAACATTATACAGACTACTATTCTATTAATTACCTTATCTAATGATATTAATTGCATTCCATACTGTCATAAAATAAAATTCCAATTCATACAGATCTTCCTTACTTTACGAATTAGAATGCTCAAAATTGTCATTATTAGATATCTGAAAATGGGTTTTACCCATTCTATTTTGTTCCCTAAGGATTTCTCTAATCCATACTATATAATGAAGATGTTGTTTAAAAGTTCTATTTAAAATATTTTATTAATTTTGTATTTCTTTAAAAATTTAATTTATTTAAAATATTAATATAGTGCTGCCCTATCCTTCCTGTCAGTTTTGAAAGTAACTACATTTTTTCATTTTTAGTTATATAAATAGATTCTAGACATTTTCTAATTTTATTATTTTAAGCTATATTAAGTATTTCTATTTCATTAAAAATGTGATTACTAATTATGCTATGTCGCACTAATGCCGTGACATTAACATTTTTTTTTTGTTTTTATCCTGATTGATCCTAGTTTTTAAAATTTGTGAGGTTTCACCAATATAAAATTGATTTTAACATTGGTTACAATTAATCTTATACATCAGATTTTGTTAAATTTCTTTTTCAATTTTTTCCTTCATGTTAGTTATAAATTCCTCTAATTTATTGCAATCTAATATACCCTACATTTTAAATTTAAATGGTCATATTTAATAAATGCGTTTTTAATTTTATCAGTTATCCTAGGTATGTATTTTAATTTATGCTAATTGTCAATTTTTATTGTTCTTTTTTTTTTTTCATTTTCATTAACATTGCTATCTTCACTATTTATCATTTCAAAATATTTTAAATTGCTTTATGACGGTGTAGAATACAATTATTACCACCAGATAAGATTAGTAATAGAATAGTAGTCTGTAAAATGCTTGATTTTAGCCATTTCTAAATTATTCATATTTATTAGTGTTTTTCATTTAATTAAATTTGTTACTATTAAGTGTGTAGTATTAGTGATGTGATATTGATTTTACTAAAACATCGTTACGTGAAGATTAATAAGATATTTTAAATTCATTGGAATAGATAAATTAATATTTAATAATGTTTTTGGTTCAGACATGCTTGAGAAAGGGCAAAGAGGCCTGAAACGTCACCTATGCAAAAAGTGGAGTTTAAAAGGATATTAACCTGGACAAATAAAATGTTTGATTTTTTTTATTATTAATTTTTTTTTGTCCTATTGTATTTTCTGTTTATCAATTTATTACCAACAAAATTATTTTTTATTTTCAATATTTTCATTAGTCACAAAAAAAACATAGTAAAAAATATTACAATATATAAAATACGTCAGAAAAGCTCAACTTACAATATATATAAAGATAAAAAGTATTCCAGACAGAAGTTCAACTTACTGGTCCATTAAGGATGCCTTCTTGTAGACAAAGGATAGCCTCATTGACAAACCTGGTCACCATCCTCAATTGAATATCTTCTTCACTCTGGAAACCTTTTGGTTCAAGGTGATACTTGTTGATAATACTGGTTGTTCCATCATTTACTGTCTTTTCTTTACTATCTTTCTTGTAGATGTACACACCCTTTCCTGCTTTCCTTCCTAAAATATTGATAGTAAACAAACTATTAAGATAATTCTTCAAGGAGTACTTTTTAGCATTTCAAATATTGAAAAATGCTAATTTATACATCTATTTTTTAATACCCCCACATGAGAAATACTACCCAGTGAAGTAGTTAGCATAATCATTCACTAGTGGTGGATTCCTCACCAAAATAATACTGAAATATATATATATATATAAATAAAAACTCAGGATAGAAAGAAAATGTTGTAGAGAAGGAAAAGAGAGGTTTTTCGGTACAACTTTGCAATCACGGTGCGGATTATCACTGGTTCCTCCCGAACCTACCCGAAAGTCGCAGAACTAGCATACTCTAGCGCCATTAGTACTAACTGCTTTACATTCAATTGTAACATATGTATTCACTGGAATTATTAAAATTATTACTGCCTTAGTTATATATTATTTAAAATTGTTAGTGCTGTCGACCTTCAGTGATCTGGGGAAGTTGTAGTAATAATTTAAAGGGACGATAATTTAAATTACAATTAAGGACCCGACCTCAGCTAAAAAGGAACTGTAGGGGATCGTAGATCTCTTGAGCAAGGGTAGGGAGCAGAAGTCGGGAGCTGTGATCAACTTAAAGCAATAACAATTGAAATTACGGTAAGACCCTCCTAACCTCAACTGAAAAGGATCCTAAGGTATATTGTTTATTTCTTGGGTGAACATAATGAGCAGAAGTCGACGAACTAATAATTTTAAATAACATCTAATTAAAGCAGTGATAATTTTAATCATTCCAATGAATATAAAGAATGTTACAATTGAATGCAAAGCAGTTAGCACAAATGGCGCTAGTCCATAGTCCAGCGACCTTCAGGCAAGTTTGGGAGGAACCAGTGGTAACGTGCCCAGATTGTAAAGTTGAACCGTTATTTCTTAACTGTGATGATTGTACCAGAAGGCCTAACTACAAGTGAAAATATCCTTTTTTCCTTTACTTTTGAGCAAAGCCAAAATCAGAACGAACTTGTTTCAACCAAATCATAGCTTACTCTGGAACCCTCCACACCGTACACGTGATGCCAATCGTAGTAAGTACCATGAACATCTGTTGAATTTGAATTAAATTTAAAATTATATTGTTATTTACAGAACAGAATGTTAATGTCACATGGAACATTAATTTCAACAATAGTATCTATCTTTCCTACTTAATTCAAAATCAATACATCCGGATTGTTATGGCACAAACCATTATCAGTGAATATGGATTTGGCAGTTGATCAGTTTTAGATATATTTATCAATTGATATTGATATATTTCTCAATCAATTGATTAATTTATAGCATTGGGCTATGAGGAAATGGATTATTTTAACACAATATTTGTGTTTTAGTCTCCATCTAAATATAATAAAATATGATAAACATCGTATTACCCTAATAAATAAAAGAAAACAATTACCAAGGAATCCAGCATCAGTAATTTCTTTTAGCAGTTCTTTGTTTCCACCACTAAATCTTTCTCCAAACACAGTGAAGAGATTATTACCAATGTGAGCAGCGACATCAAGACCTACCTCGTCCATTAAAGTAGCACTACCAACTGGCCATCCAAACTTTTTTGACATTTTGTCCAAATCTTTAGGATCTACACCTTCCTGAAATAAAAAGTTTCAAATGATAGTTAAAAAGGATTTGACTCGTACTTATAAATAGCACCTTAGCAAAACAGTCACTGCATTAGTATCAAGATGTAACATTTCCATTTCACTTTAAAGCCATATATTTAATATTCAGTTCATATACTATTTATTATATATAAATAAAATAAGCTTAACGAATTAAATACCTGAAGAATTCTCATAGCTTCTGACGCCATGGTAGCTAAGATCCTCGTAGTATAAAAACCAGGGCCATCTTTTACAGTTATTACTACTTTGCCTTGCCTTAAGCCAACATCGACTGCTGAAGCTGCTGTGTCTTGGGAAGTCTTATCAGTTGTTATCACCTCAAGCAACTGCATCTTGTCAACTGGTGAGAAATAGTGCATGCCAATAACCTAGAAATCAAACAAGTTTTTATATTTATTTATTAATAATAAGAATACTTATAATCATCAACAGGATTATAATAAGATCATCATAAACTATTCGCAATCTTACTTAGAAATAGAATAGAATAGAAAAATAAACATAAATATTTCCTACTAATCAAGATATTAATCTTAAATTAAAATTTTATGATTATACAGCATCTTTTTGGGAAGTGAGATGTTGAAAAAGGTGAAATTTTAATGAGATAACAGAAGAATGGCGGATATTAGAAGGGAAGGAAATCCAAAGGACAATGGAGTGGGTAAGAAAGGAACGTTTCTGTGAGTGGACAGAGGATTTGAATTACAGGCGGCTGTAGATGTAGGAAGGGTGCTGGGAGTTCATGGTTCGGTATAGGAAAGGTCCTAGGAAATATTGTCTGCGAGGGGAGAAGAACCACTTTAACACGCCGTAAAGGAGTGATACATGAGATCACCTCGAGGTACCGAAGGCAAATCTTAAAAAGCAGTTCATGATACTGCTATGTTTTATCTAGGTTGAGTTGAGCTTGATATCTCTTTAGCTGCTAATACATTAGTCTATATACCTTGTCCTCTAAATTGGATACCTTTCCAAGGGTCTGGTTTGTGGTTACCATTATTTAATAATTAACCAAGTTAATGTTCCTACTTTTAAGTTTAATACTAATGTTAATCAAAGTTACTGCTATCATACTTAATGAAATATGTTCAAATTAAATATGGGCATGGTTACTAAAGAACAACCTCCTTTCTAACATTTATCTTTATTCCTCAAAATTAAAATAAAAAACTATTACAGTAAAAAGTTAACCATGGAATGATTCAGCCAAGACTTAGCCATTAACTGTTTTAACATAAATCTCTTATCTGTAATAATTGGTGTTGATGGTTCCTCAGCATCTCTCCCTCGGGTTCTCCTACATATCTTCAGTCATGGAGCCAGAGCGCATCTCTCATCTTCAGAGTCACATTGTTCTGCCCTCAAACGAGACCAGAGAGGAAGTCTTGTGTCAGGCGAGGTCAGAGCTCAGAGAAGAAGTCCTCCGTCAGGCGAGGTCAGATAGCAAGTCCCCTTTTTTCGCCGCCTCCGCTTCTCTTCCCTTTCTCTCTTGTTCTTCCTAAGAGGGGTTCGAAAAAGTTGTTCATTGGCCGACTAGTTTTATAGAATTCTGGGATTTCATTGGATGGCTCCACCCCTTGTCCTGACATCCCCTGGGTGGTCTGGTGTCCACGAATCCATTATCTACTCTAATTTAATCACATCTTTCTCAGGGTGTCTTCATTTTTTCCTCGAGGCCAGCCAGAACCTAAAAAGGGGGCTCTTCTGAAAATTGATTAAACCTTCCAAGCTTTGGCTTTGTCACACTGCTGACTTCTCAGTAGGGTTTTAAATTAACTTATTTCTTGGTGACATCTGTCATCACCTGTCAGTTACCCTTCTTTCTACCTGCTCGTCCCTTATTATCTTTTGTTCGCACCTGGTCTGGTTAAATTATATAACGATACTACTGTCCAATATCAATACATATTAATACGCTTCAATTTGTCCTCGATTACAACTGAGAGGTCACCGTACACCACACAGTGAGGATATGAGGAGCTTACGGGTTGTAGAAGAAGATGGCGAGAACGATAGAATAATTTTAGGATACTTATTGAGTCAGGAAATTAGGGCTATATAGGGTTTCCAGGAAAGGTTTTGGTCAATAGTAATCCCTAAGTTTTGACAGAAGAGCTGAATGTGATAGGATGATCATTTGTGTGGGGAGGCCCACCAAAGAGAGATACCAAAGATGAGATTTTATTGCATTTTTAACCACTTCACTAACTTCAGGATCAATAACTTCATAATTGGTAGTCTTTCCATAGAGAAAGGCTTACCCAAACTGCATTTATAGCCATAGGAGCTTCAAACCAATATTTTACATATACAAGAACTCCTAAGTTCACAAAGCGTTCTAACTGCGATTTTTCCTTTTGTGTGATTTCGAAACCCTCTTCCTCACAAAACAAGTGAATTTTGATGGAGTATATAATTTCGCCATCCAACGAGTGTGGTGTACTGCACCTGGAGCTCTCCAATGAATTTTATCTGGAGTAAGATCCAGAACTAGTAGAGACAGCTCTGTTAACACTTGGTTGCTTTTTTCTTCCTAAGGCAACTAATAGCATTCACTGCAGTGAGTTTTAAATGTTCTCTACCAGGAGCTTCTTCCAAAAGTTAATAGTTTTCTTTGTGTATAGAGGGCTATGCTGCCTTGAATCTTTTGAATAAAGGAATGTCAGGAGAACTGGATGGTCCGAAACAGAAAGTAAATAACTTAATGAGAACAGATTGTTTTTTGGAGATTACAAAATGTGATGCCTGCATGCTAGCCATAATAATTCTGATCAATTAAAAATTCTCTGTATTCGTCTACTTTGCACATAGTAAGTGCATCATTGTGAGCAATGTAAAATATCATATCATATCAAGCTCCTCTTGAAATAGTGTTTTACATTTCTTTTGGATATCAGAGATTCTTCCTTTATTTTTTTTTAACAGAAGCCATTCAGAGTGAATTTTTCAAGCTTAACCAATACAATTTTTTACAAGTCTAATCAGAATAGCGACCTTTTACAACACTAAAATTATAAAGTACTGTGACTTTCGTGCAGATTTTTTTTCCTTTAGAAAAAAATGGAATCTAAGAACTTGCCTTAGAGTTGGTAATTGATTGAACAATAGATATTGGTTCTAAATCATTGACACCTATCAAGAATATAGTGTCCGCTTGGCATGTTGAACTTGATGACAAAGCCATATATATTATAATTTTTAACTTTTTACTGCATTTTTCTTGGTATTTCTTTCATAAAAACAGCATGTGAAGAAAAAAGAAAAACCCAGAAATTAATGTTTAAAAAGTAAGAAAATATCCAAAATTTTAAAACTTTGGAGATGTTGAGCACTGCCTTCTACTCCATTTCTTTTTAACAATTATGCCCCAATTCATCAAATAAAATCAGGTTTGGGTATAATTGTTTCCTAATACAGTATTCTCCATTATCAAGCTTGGGATGATAAAAGATAATGGAAAGTATCTATCAGTCACTGTTGTGACGAACATGTAAACTCACAAGAAAGATGCTGTATATATGCATATAATATATATATATATATAAAGCAATTGCATAACATTAATTTTGTTATATGAGATTGTTATGTACATTGCTTTGTACAGTATCAAGTTTGTACACAACGTCGTAAGAGAGGTATTAGTCGGATACCATTAGCTAATTTCGTCTGAAGCTCGTCCATCAGGGGTGTGCATAAATAGTTGTAATTATTTTTGCTACACTCATGCATGCGTACATCCGGGATACTAGCCAGTCACCGCTTTTACTGTAAGAAGTACAGGGTGCTGCAGCATAACTTCCTTTTTTCAAAACTTAATAAAACCCATTGTATGAATCAGAACGTTTTTATTTGTTTTTTATAATGTAGACGCATGCCTAAAGTTTTGTTTTACATAGTTTTTAAGATCAAATCAGATAGGTGACGTCCCCCATTACACTGAGTAAACCGATTTCTGGCGTTTGTCATGGCTCTTGCCAGCATAGCAGGCGTTATGTTGGCAATTTCTTCCTGGTCTTTAAATCTTGTAGAGTCCTTGGACGGTTCACATAAACACGGGATTTCAAAAAACCCCATAGAAAAAAATGACAAGGGGTTAAATCGGGAGAGCGGGCCAGCCTCTCCAAATCGCCCCTAATTGAGATGAGGCGCTCTGGGAAGTGTTCCCTCAAAACAGCCATCGATGCTCTTGAAGTGTGTGCCATTGCACCGTCCAAGTCCAAGGGTAGACGCATGGCATGTTTGCGCACGGTAATCGCAACATTGAAGCTCTCACTGCCTCAATGTTTTCAGGTGATCTAATGGGCCGAGGGGGACTCCAGTTCTTTGTCTTGTCACACTTGCAGTTTGTTTAAAGGTAGTGACCCACGTAACAATTGATTTCCAGGACAGGGGCCAACGGGGCTAAATTAAAGCGATTCCGAAAGGCGCGCTGGGTTGCGATCACAGAACATCCACTCGAAAAGTAGGCCTCAACGGCAAAAGCACACTCCTCACTGTTCTAATGCATGATGGCGACTGAACTGTGTCTGGACAAAACTTTATAGTCCCGCCTCTCGAACGAGACTACTAGCGCTCCGCTACAACAGCAACTGACTGAATGGCACGCATTTTAAAAAAGGAAGTTATGCTGCCGCACTCTGTGTAAGTACAAATACTTCTTATTATTTTCAGTAATACAGCCGAGTAATGAAATGGCCATTTATAATTAACTTAGTTGATTCATAATTTTAATTTAAACATTTTGTAATTTAAATTTTGTTATTACCAGGTTTATCTATAATCTTATAATTATCTAGTATTTTCTTTATTTTTTTTACATTAAATTAATTTCATCTAATAGACTTAGATTAGTTAATGCAACTGTTAATTAGTTTCATCTATGTTTTATTTCTAAATTTGTAATATACCACACAAGTAATGTACATTTGGTAATTCTCAAATCTTGCAAATATTTATTTTTTGCATTGGTTACAAACCAGAATTATAGTTATTATTACGCACAATTTATAATTCTGTTTAAGCTGTAATTTGGCAGTTATTTTATACTACCAGCATATATCATCATATTTAAAGGTACATTTAGGTGCTCAGTTTTGAACCAGTCCTTGAAAGGCAGAAGGTTTTGGTAAGTTCAATTTTGAGCCCCCACAGCCACAAAAAAAATATTAATAGTACTTAACAGGATTTCTTTTTCAGGCTAATAAAAGAATTAAACATATAAATAGAATTTATTGCTAAAAATATGGACTATTAGGTTAAGTTAAAACCTTGTTTTAAGCCCATTATGGCCAAGCACAGTGGGTAAGTGTAATACAGAGAAAGTTAATATTAATTTATTGAATGTCAGTATAAAATGAATCTTAGCACTCCCACTCGGATTAGGAAATGGCAGCAAACACCTCTACGTAGCCAGTCGCCTGGAGCTGGTAGAAAGGCCTGCTAAGCTCACTAGTCGTACTAATTCTCCCTGCCAATTCTAATTTTACACATCAATACCAGTAGCTCAAATAAATCTATGAAACAACCAGATTTTGTTAATGAGTTAACAAAATTCCATATTTGATTGGGTAAAATTTACAACTTTGTAGATTTAATTGAGCTAAAATAACAAAATCAAATCTATTCAAGATGGAGAAGAATAAAGTATACGGTTGATGTACATTAAAACATAAGATACCTAAAAAGAATCAATATTTTTTTTTAATGTTAGCAAACAGATCACCGACCCATGAAATGATTACTCACTTTATCTGGTCTTTTGCTGACTGATGCTATCTTGGTTATTTCAAGAGCTGATGTATTTGTAGCGACAACACAATGAGGAGGCACAACTGCTTCTATCTCTTTAATTACTTTATGCTTTACTCCTAAATCCTCAAAAACGGCTTCAACGACCATATCACAATTTTTAAAACTGTCATAGGAAAGAGTGTACTCTAAGTTGGCAAGATGGCGATCTCTTTCAAAACTGTAAACAGAAATGAGTACTAACAATAACATTTTGACTTATTTATGAAGTATAAATTAGTTAATTATAATAATTATAATTACGCTGTGAGTCTCTTTCTTTTAACAGATCCATCAAATCCATTAGTGATTTGGTTCATACCCCTGTTAAGGCCTTGCTGTGAAGTATCTTTTAAAATAGTCTTGATACCTTTGTCTACTGTCACTTGAGCAATACCAGCACCCATCAAACCTGCACCGAGTATAGCCAAAGTCCTAACAGAAAATGCATGATTTATAAAACAACCAGAAAGGCGATTCAATAAATAAAATTGCATTTTCATAAAAAAATAAAGATTACTAACTGAACTTTCTTCTCTGGTTTCCCAAATCTGTTTTTCTTACATTCTGTCTGGCCTCTGAAGAGCCCAACTAAGCCTTTACTTTGCGGAGTCATGGCCAATTCAGCGAATCCTTCAGATTCAGCTTTATAACCCTCTTCTTCACCTTTGTCAATGCCAGTTCTGATTACATCAAGGATCTAAAAAAAAATTTTACTCAATGAAATTTAAAATATTCAAAATATATTAATTTAACAAAATAAATATTTAAATTGATGGCACTAAAAAAGTGGTTGTTCTTATCAGATTCAAGTTAATAAAACTGGTAGAGAATCTAAAAGTAAAACCGATTTCACAAGATTTTGTTAGCCAATGTGATATAATATAATTTTACACCTGAATTGAAACAAAAATATTTACCTAAACAATGCTCAGATATTTGACAATTTCAACTTAACACGTTGACTGCCAACTACGAGATAACTCGTAGATTGCGATTACAAAAATGGCAAGTAAACACAGGACGAGATAACTCGTAGTTGGCGCCCTAGAAAAGAACGCACTCTACGAGTTATCTTGTAGTTGGGAGTCAACGTGTTAAGCCCCATGTGAAGTGATTGTACAATCTTGGAGCAATTATAAATAAATCAGGACAGCTTATTAAGTACTTAAAAAAATCATGGAATTATACTCAAACAAAAGATGTTATGGAATTAAAGAAATAAATATTGTATATTACCTAAGATGTTAATATACAAGAAAGTTTAAGATGCTATGGTAAGTTTAAGATGCTCTTAAACTTGCATCTGTCCAACTTCCTACGATAAAGATATACCAGGTAGGGTTTTATTTGTGTCAAAAGAGCATAGAGGGAGGAAATCGAATCCTCAAGTGGTAATCAAATCTACTTAAAGCATTAATAATAGCAGAAATCTAAAATAAAACCAGTTAATGGCAAAACCGGTTTTTAAACTACATTATAGCCAAATGAACACTACAAATAGCAATAGTATTTTATTTTATTAAACAATCCTGGGCAATAAGTAATAACATAATGTGGTAAAAATAGTTTTGAAACTGCAGTGTTACTGCAGTAATCAAATGATTTCCCCCTTTTAGTCAAAAACAAACCCCTCACTCTTTATCAGTTTTTTTTTTATTACCAAGAAATAGATAACAGTCAGCAGCCTGTATCAATTGTTTATCAGCCAATTATTGCAAATCAAAAGCCAATATAGATTATAACCAAAAATATTATAGGTTTAAGTATGAAATAAAACATTGAAGCTATCTTCCCACCTTATAAAAACTAAAAATTCTCTGCAAAAGCGTCAAACAAATGAAAAGCCATTATATATCACTAAACTTAAAAAGTTATGTGGGACGGAGTTAATAATAAAATTATATGATTTTTTTTTAGTTACATTTTTATTAGATTTATCAATTCACCAGATGGATACTGATACTCTCCCCTTTACCCTACATTAATTTTGCTTGTTTTTCATAAAGAAAAAAATAAAGAGGTAAAATTAATAGAGTTGTGTCAATAGTTTGTAAACAGGATTATAAGAAACTTAGAAGTAATAAAATTTTAATGCCTTTTACCTTTAAAGGTGCAGGATAAAGGCCTCCTGTCATTTTCATAACCTGTCCTTTCGCCTTATTAAAAATTTGGTCTTTTACAAAATCATATTTTAAAGCCATGTTCATAATTGTATCCACCAAGCCTTTCTTGCTTCTATCAACTTTCAACTGCCCAGTTGCTAATTGGCGTGCTGTATTAACAGCCACTTCTTCAAGGTATTCCCTGGTCCTAAACAAATAGCCATAGTATTTAAATAAATATCATATCAATTTATACACTAGATTTACGAAGTTAAATACTTTTCTTTCCTGAAGCCTGTCATGTTGACAGATGCATTAAAAAACATATTTACAGAAAAACTAATGTTTGAATAATGTATTCAGCAAAAATACTTTGACTTTTAATTCAAATTCAAGCATCAAAATTAGTAATCTGAAGAGAATAATCAGTATTCAGAATTTGAAATCCGTCTGGGTGACAGAACTCCCAGAGAAGTATGAATTCATCCAGATATGGGTAAAATGTCCAGGAACATGTTAAATCAATATATAATATGGTATCACAACTTTTTTTTTAAAAAAGCTTACAGAAACCATATATTTATCGTTAATACTGAAGTTTTAAGGAACTTGACTAATTCACCGGGGATAAATTTGTTAACCTCGGGAGAAAAGGTTTATTGAGAAAACTGCAAAATAGTTTTAAATAAACTTGTTGGGATTATTTAGGTTTTACAAAAAAAAAAAGTGTGGGCCCCTTGTAGAAAAATAAAAATGGGAAAAATCAAAGTTTCTCTTATAAATTTCCATAAAAAAACTTTTTAACGAACCATTGACATACAATTTTTAATATTAAAAAGTTCTGATGATTCTACCTACCAAGTTAACATTTTACATTCTCCATAATAATATGTTACAACCAATAGGGAAAATAAATAAAAGAAGATAAAAATAACAATAACAACCTTTCTTCAGCAGGAGTCAAACCAGGTCCTAATGGATCGATGAGAAGATCAACAATACCAAGCTTTTTGGCTTTATCAGCTCTAACACTCTTTCCAGTCAGTTCTAGGTCAAGTGCTGTTGGTATTGAGGTGAGTTGTGGAAGCCTCATAGTGCCACCGCTACCAGGCAGCAGACCAAGCATTACTTCAGGAAGACCAAGGGAAGTTTTCTTTTCCTTAACTGCTATTCGGTAATGACAAGCCAATGCCACCTAAAAGGAATGATCATTTGAGATTGAGAGCATGAACATGGTTTAGTGATTTCTGTGCTAAATTTTCAACAAACTTTTAGAAAAATCTTATAGTTAAGAACTTATCTTACACAGTACAATATGCTCCCTAAATTCTGTTGAAAATAAATGTATTTGAAAAAATGTTTACCACTAACGTAAACCAGGATAAGTGGAATAATAAGTTTACCGCTTCCATTCCAACAGATAAGAGGTAAGCTAAGAAAGTTATATCTGATGCCATCAGTGTAATTCCCCAGTTAATGAAATAGAGTAAAAATGGCCGTGGATAAACAAAGGAGGTGATTGGGCGATTGAAACCTCACACATGCTTATGCTTCTCAATCAAAAAGTGTGTGCTCTGCCCGTCTGGTCTCTCCCAGACTCACTAGAAGCATTGAAATATTTGGGATTTTCACAGTAAGTATTTATTTTTTACCTCTAAATTTAATGTGAGCTTTTTATTGAGATATTTTTGAATGGTAAATGAGGAATGGCTATTTTGTAAATAAACCTGAGGGGAAGTGGAATACATGAGGTATGGGATAAGAGTAATATAATGTATACCACTTCACCAGTGTATTCCATTTTTCCCATTTTATTGGGATATTAATTAGTAGGATAATTAATAATAATATTTTTGTTAATATTATCACTGACGGTTGCAATTATAAATGGAAAAAAAATCCCCATGCCTAAAAAAAAGACCAGCTCCAACATGTAGTTTATAATTTGAGACAAAACTGAATTTTCTACCTGCTCTTACTTTTGAAAAATCTGGTGCAGTAGTGCAGCACACAACTTTCCCTTACCAGCCTACAATAATAATCGTTTTAATACAATTTTAAAGAATTCATACAAACACTACTTGACATAAACTCAGCAGCGTTCGCTTCTTCACATCTTCTCTTACAAAAATGCAATAATTTATGTACAACAATTTATGTACGACAATTTTACGCTATATATTTTAGGTTTGTCAAGCTGAAAATATATTTTAAATGTTCCGTTTTAATTTGTAACATTAAATAGGTAATGAAAGAATAGAAATTATGAAATTAATTTCTACTTTTATATTCTTACATTACATTGTTATAGAGCATAGCATATTGTTAAGAATAGGTTGGTCCGATGCATGCGCTCAGATTTCCATATAGGGTCTTCTAGTCCTTGTAATATATACTGTACCTTTGCTGATATTGGTCCGATTTTGAATATTCTCTTGTTATTTTTTATATAATTTAATTACCTGTCATATGATCGTATACAATAATTCATCATAAAATGCATACTTTTTGAGTTTTGCGCAAATAAAATATTTATTCCATCATAACTTTATTCCCTGCATTTCCTCGGTGATGTACTACATGTATGAAAAGTAAAAGAACTTTAAAGGAGAATATGCAACTTCCCTCAAAATTGTTAGAGCCGTTTTCGAGAAAATTGTAAATAAGTATAAAATCGATGATATAAAGTGGTACTTCTGGTTAGTCAATTTTGATGAAAAAGTTGCCGTAACATCACAAGCATATGCCTACCTTAAATACCTAATTTAAGTTTAATACCTAACTTTTCGTTTTTGAGCTAGACACACAGACCATTTTGTGAGACTTGGTATTTGGATTCAGGATACCTTAAAACGTGTATTTCCATTGAAAACTCGAATTGGAGAATTTTCATGATCCCAATACTCCCCCTTACTATATATTTCATATACAGGTAAGAAAAAGTAAAAGCATGGAAAATTCAAATTTGGTATTTCATTTGCATATTCAAACACTGTAGTTTTGGTAACTATGTCATTTTAAATTGATGATTAAAGTGAAAAAGATGATTTTTATTTTTGTTATTAAGTTACTAGTTATTATTAAAGTACATAATAATTATGTTACCTATTCTGGCAATGTCTTGTCTTGATAGATTAAGGAAATTTACTACTTACTTAAGTATATATATAAATTATATACTTTCAGCAATATACATCTTAGCTTACTAGTGACTGAAACCCGCACCTACATCTTAATCTTAATTTCTCTTAGGCAATGAATGTTTTAGAATTGAAGTTAAAAGTTGTCAGTATTTTAAAAGTGCATACTAACTAGCTGTGCCCCACGGTTTCCCTTGCGTTAAATTTGGATTAATCCCTGAAATACAAAATAACCTTTAAAATAATAACCTATATGCTGTTCAGTCTCATTTGTTGCAAATATTTTCAAGGAACAGAGTCAAAACGGCGTTAAATTTTTAGAAACAGCAATAAAGATTCACTTGTTCACACTTTTTTCCCTCTCACCCTCCCATTTTATTTAATAATATTTTCACATTTATTAAAAAATCCGTGAGCAGTAGAACTCCATCACTAAAGTCGTATTTTCCCACAAAAGGTAGTCCCCTAACATACCGAAATTTATATATGAAATGACAATTTACCGAAAAAGAAACATTTTTTTCGGGGAAAAACGACTAATAAGACATTGAAACAGTTGAAATAGCCATATCTTTGCTAATAGTTGTTCGATTTAGATGAAACTTTTTTGTTTTATAGGTAATTTAATTTCTTTTCGAATGCAACAGGTTTTGAGCTCCCTAACTCAACTTGGAGGGGCATTAAAGGTGCGCAAATGTTTTAAAAAATCGGAAAACCTAGGAGGGTGGGGGGGACCAAGTCGAGACCCCCAAAGGATACTTCCCCGACACCAACTCAATTCACATACAAATTTTCAGCCCTATAAACTAATATGGTGGAGCTATAGTGATGCGCAAAACTTAAAAAACGCCGAAATTTCAGGTAAAAATACTGAAATTTTGACTGGAATTTACTCATTCTTTAATGGTATCGTTCTGCCTTGAAGAAAGCCCTACATACCGAACTTCAGCTCATTTGACCCAAAGGGGGCTGCTGGAGGTGCTCAAATGTAGCGGGGGGAAAAAATATATATAAATATATATCAGACATCTCCAAATTTTCCATAATCGTGCTCTAGGGGTTATGAAAGGGATAGAAATCGCAGTCTCGCCGCTCACCGCCGACCTTCGACCCACTGCAATAGTCTATTTTTTTCGGGGATAAAACGACTAAAAAGTCTGTGTGGTTAACTTGCTTCCATGGGTCTGAAGTTGCCATGATTATATACGTAAGTTGGACACATTTTCTCTGGGCAATTTACAATGATCATTGCTCCATGGGTCGTAGCATGAAGGCTAAGGCCTAAAGCCTTTCTCAAAAAACTATCTAACATAAAAAGAATATCATAAATTGGAATGCTAGATTCTGAAATTAGTGCGTTCAAACACACAAACTCTTCAGCTTTATGCATTAGTATAGATTTTTACACATGACTAACCTATTCAACACCAAAATGCATATTAAATACAATCAAAATTTCATATGGACCTAAATTTAATTTTGAAATAAAATTTTAGAATACCAGTATAAAGAAATACAAGTGGATTAATAATAAACAAGAAATTAATTTTTATGTATAAATTTAAATTTTATTGTTAAAGATTAATATTTTAAAAATTTAGTTTTCAAAGTTAAAACTGAACTATTTACCAAAGAATACTTCGAGTACAAAACATGATTTTTACAAGATAAAAGACAAACTATTTAAATGGAAAAGTAGTAAGATAAGAAAGTTTTCGAAAAAGTGAAAGTTTGTTAAATGTAAAAACCAAGAAAAGCCTTTTGCAAGACCACTTTTATAGTCCTTAGAAACATAGCATTACATAAGTTCCTTACAGATACTTCCTAATTGGCACAGCTTTCCATTTTAAAACTTTACCTGATTGCTTTTATATTATGATTATAATAGTTATACCAATTTTCCTTTATTTCTCAAACATATAACCCAATCAGAACTATTAAAATGAATATCTGACTTTATCTATGATTAAAACTAATAAACTAAATTGCCTATAATTTTTTTTCTCTTAAGAATTGCTTAAGGTATTTACTAACTTCAAGTCCTCCTCCAAGACAAGCACCCATGATGGCAGCAACAACTGGCTTTTTCATTGTCTCTACTCCTTTTAATATTCTTTGGCCAGATTGCGAAATTTCTCTTACTTCTTCTTTATTCTTACATTTCTCTAGCATGCTTATATCTGCTCCAGCAATAAAACAGCCAGGTTTTCCAGATATTAATACAGCAGCTCTCAAAGCTGGATCATCCCTTACTTTGTTTAGAGCCGATTCCAGTTCCGAAACAACTTCAGCATTTAATGAATTTACCTATGAACAAAATAAAGAGAAGATTGCAAAAAAAGTATTGAAATTTTCATAAATTAAAATAAATATAATAAGTAAATAATTAAGTATGAGAATCTTTAATAAGTCTTCATTATTTTTCAAGGGAAAAACAAAAGTTTTATAATAATTATACTCTTACAATTCCTATTCTTTTCTAAGATACACTCTTACAATTCCTACTCTTTTCTATCTTCTTTCATCGGCAACGTTTTAAACCACACTATCCATTTTCTAAATGGACTAAGCCTTTAACTTTTCATTTGTCTATTATCATTTTAAATTTTATTGTAGTAAATCTATGCTACTTGTCTTTTTTTTTTCTTGTATATCCCTGTTATATAGACTGTTTAAAGTCTAATGGTCCACTATAAAAAAATGTCCGAGCAAAGTTACAACAGAGTTCCCTTAATCAAACTCAGTCATGTCAGACAAAAAATATAACACTAAAGTATTAACATAAAAATATTTTATTTGTTTAATAGGTGTATAAGGAAATAGTTACATAATATATTATATTTAGATATAACATTTACTTTAGGATATTTTCATCTTCTTTGTTACTAATATCTTCTTGGCAACCACCCTCAAAAGCATATAATGGGTAACTGAGCAGAGAAAATTGATGGCAACATCCGGATATAACACTAAGTCGATTGCATTATCTCATTTTATGCCAGGAGCGAGCAACAGATGACAAAAACAAAAAAATGAATTTATTTTTTGTTTGTTGTAATTCCGAAGAGTTGAGAACCGACTGTACATAAGAGAGTTGTACAAGAAAATAATTTTTTTTTTTTAAAACAAATGGCAAATGATGAAGGAAACGAAAGACAAGCAATATAGATTTATTATGATAAAATTCAAAATAACAATAGACAAATAAAAAGTTAAAGGCTTGAAAATGGATGGTATTGTTCCAAGCGTTGCTGATAAAAGAAGAGAATAGGAATTGTAAGGCTGTATTTCTTGAAAATATATAATTACTAAAGAAGTATGAGAAATTTATAACAGAAGAAACTGCCAGTTCATAGAGAAAAATATTATTCATGCTTTAAAATTTGGGAGCATAAAACTATAAATGAAACACAAATAGTCCTAATCCTTAAACTAATATATAAAAACAACAGCACCATTTAAGGACTTAGAACGGGCTAATATAAAGCAAGTAAATAAAACTTATTTATTACTTATTATTACTTTTATCTATCTAACAAAAAAAAAACCAGTCTAACGAAGAAGTAACTTATAGACATTCAATATCTAACAGCAGGTTGATACTATTTCTTTTTTTTTTTTATAAATAGACTTCAATGAGCTCTGATCTTTTTATTTTTACATTATGTTAAAGATTCAATCAAATGCTTTAAATTATAAAATTATAGCCATCATAGTTTTTAAAAAAACATTACATAACCAATGAAAAAGCAAACAGTATGACTGATACTACCTGGCAGGAAAAACTCTCTCTCTCTCTCTCTCTCTCTCTCTCTCTCCATATATATATATATATATATATATATATTTGTATATATACCCGCTACAAAAAACCACTGTTTTAACAATCTCTAAGTTCATACCCGTTGAAACTAGTTGGCCCTGAAAGCCTATATATATATATATAGATATAAGGCTCAAACAAATTTATTTAAAATTCCTCAACCAAAAAATGAAAACAAAATATAATACCTTGGCATTCGGAGTATCTAAAGTAATGACTGCTATATCGTTAACTAATTTTGTTCTTGTGTGTTTTGGTGCTGTTGAGTATAATCTCCATTTTGATGATCCTAATAAAAATTAAATATTTAATAAATAAGATCTTCATAGAAAAAAAAATTATTTTGAATACTTTAACATTACGATGATAACAATATTTAGTAAATAAATCATAGTAAGAAACAGGCTTAAAAGCTAATTTATCTTGACAAGAAATAACGTTACAAGCCCATGTACTATGTCATTCACCATAAAAGAATGGACAATACTTATCAAAATAATGATTTATATTTTATAATCCATGTTACTGTTGAAATGGGTTATTCTTCGGATGTCTATTTTAAAAAGTGCTGCAGATAGCCATTGACACCTAAGCCTTTTATGACTTGTAAGTCCACCTGCAAGTATGAATCTGAATAGAATAGCATATAGGAACCCTCATTTAGTACACACATTGACGATGGTGTGAGGGCTTGCTCATACTAAGAGGTGCCTTTAGTATTATCAAGGGTTTAATACAGAATGTTTAAACAAAGAACGTTGAGCATTATAGAAAAAAGTTGTTTCGTACAGGATTCAGGAAGATAATTTTAGTAAATAAATAATCTATAGAGGAGAATGGACTGAGGAAAGAAAAGCTAAACTATTTAATACATTAATGAACTTCTTCATTGGTGTGTAAATTATTAATTATACATTTGTTTTGTTGTACAAAAGTTTTGAAGGAATTTCAAGAACATAAGTTTTTTATAAACATTCTTTATCTCACAAGAGTATTATATTTAATCAGGGTGCTCTTTGTCATAGAACTACATAGTGAAAATAACTGAATACTGGTTTGTCATAAATACTCTCAATGAAACTCCCGAATCAATGGTAGTAATTTAAAATAATCTTGGATAAGAGCCAGAGGGTATTTGAAGTAAATGCAAAAGTCATTACTTCAAAGCCAATAAGTTTTAAAATAAATAAAAATTTTTAATACTTGATTCTTAAAATTTTTATAAATTAAGAGCACACTCTTGTTAGGTACTAAAGATTTATACCAACATCACGATTTTTAAAGACCTTCAAAACTTAGATATTAACGAAGAACAATATTAAATGCAACAAATCTACATAATTAATAATTTAGAAACTAACAAATAAGCTTAAAAAAATAATACTAGAAAAACTGAATAATTAAAACAGAAGAAAATAGAAAAAAATTAAAAACATTATTAAAATGTTTTATATATATAAAAATAATAATAATAAAATTGCCGTTTTGTTAATTCTACAGAGCAGGACTGCTTGAAAATCTTTTGATAACAGAAAAAAAATAATAGTTTTTTGCTTAGTGGAACTTAATAATGTGATGTTATCACTAAATGTGGGTCAAAATGACTAGCTCTACCACAGAAATATGATAAAATCTTAAATTAATTCAATTGATAAACAACAAATAATTACTGATAATAAAATAAAATAATTTTACGTTAGCAAGTTTTAGAAAACAAATTCATTCGTGAATTTGTTTAACATATATTCATCGAAAATATAGTTACTAAAATACTACACTAAATGACAATATTCATCAAAATATCCTTCAATTTTTTATAATAGAGAGAAATTATTAAAAAATATAGGTGGAAATGGTACAAAGAAATAGCAGAAATAAAATTTATTAGATACATTATAGGAAATCAGAAATGTTCAATACCAAAGTGTACTAAATAGATATGACATAAAAACCCACAACCACTGATAAGCACTTAAGTCCTAAAATAGCAAAGCAATCTTTACCTTGAAATGGTAACTATTAAGGCAGTAACTTTACACTATTCAGGCAAATTTTAATAATTAATTGGTATCATTATTGATGGAAAGCAATACCCTAAACTTAATTGCTGTGTCATACAACTTGACACTGAAACAAGAAGTCAATGTAGCGTAACATGAATAACATAGTAAATAACGATTAATATTACTACAAGGTTCATATTTAAAAAGTAAGAATTTAAAAAAATATACAGATATAAGAACAAAGTAGGGGCAGTACTTTCCCAGCAATATCTATGTCAAATCCTAAATTTGGTTTATCAAACTTAATTTTCTATTTGATCATATTAGCTTTGTGAATGCTATAAAAATATGTACCTGCTTTGCTAATAAATTTGATATTGTTCCTAGAAATCTCTCCTAAAACACCAAATAACCTACAAGCAGCCATGGTAAACCCTGTCGTACCGTAAGTCTCCTTGAAAAAGACCGACACTGAAACTTGGATATGAAAAGCGCTTTAGGCACTAACAGTATAGAATTTCGAGTGTTTTCTAAAACTAATCCTAGGGAAAGATTCTTGCATCTACAAATTAGTGTATATCCTTTAAATGAATATTTAAGGACTTATTAAGTCATTTGTTTTTTTTAATTATAAATTGTATGTCCCTGTTAAAGTAAACTAATAAAATTTTAAACTATTGTTTTTTTATCATAAATAATACATGGTGCATCAAAGTATATTTCTTATTAATATATATACATAAAACATGTCTAATTACTGAAGCATTAATGGTATAACCTTCTTGAGGTTACAAAACACAGTTGTTGGTTTGAACCTGGTTAGTTTTGGTTAGATTGTGTCTTGTGTTCAGAATTTAGGAATTTCTATATAGTTGATTTAATCTTATTCTTAAATCATAATTGCGTGTGACCATCATAACTGTTAAAACATTAATTTTTTTAAAACATTTATGTATTTATTGTTGTAAAGCTTTTATGCTAGATTGTACTACTGACAGTAACTCAATGGTATAGAATAGGTTAATGTTAGTGGTTTATTTTTTTAAAGAAACTTAAAGTAAGTTTGTGAACATTAAAAGTTTCTTTAAGATGGAATCAACAGCCCAGGATATCTCGCATTTGTCAAATGTTCAGATTAAGACAGAACCAGATTCTGTTGAAACTCCTGATAGATCCACATTACTTGCTGTTTTACAAGTGTTACGGAAATATAATCTTAAAGTGAGTATTGGATTATATATCAGTGTATCTATAAAATTTATCTTTGTACATTAATGGTTTCTTTGAGAATGTAGTATATATGTTGCTGTAATCTTTTAACAAGTCTTAACTTGTGAATCTCCCTATATTTATAATTTGGTATAACTTCTTTTAGAGATCAGGGATATTGGGAAGTTCATGATTGTTGGTGGTTTTAGAACTCTGGGTTTGTTAGGCCTGATTGTTTGTACATTATTCGCATGGAAGAAGGGTCCCACAATAAAAAATATAAAAAAGGAAGGTTATAAGAGAAGCATTTGAAGTTTGCCTATCTAGGTTCATTGCTGTCCCTAACTCACTATGTCAAGCAGCCTTGAATTTCTTGAAGACCAGGAATTATGCTTGAAAAAAGCCATTCATGGGGAATGATTAGTCTAATAATGCAATTTTTCCATGACTATTAAGCAGCAAGCGTATAAAACATTGAGAAGAAGCTTTATGTAGTTGTTCCCCTTATCATCTCTAATTCCATAAAAGCTAGAAAAAGCCTTCTTGTAAGTTGTAACCAACTTTGTTCATCAGTCTGTCTTTGTAAGATATGTACTTGTTCTGTGTTCTGTCTCTTCTTAGTGGGTCACTCTACCTGTCGCTAAGTGAACTATGGATGTAATTTAATAGTAAAATAATGCAGTAGGTCCAAACAGTTTCAACTTTTAATTTCAACCGATTTACACTTGTGTTCTTATAGTTAGTTCACTGGTTCACCTCTTGCCCTTAAGGCTATAGGAGTGACAAGAATGAGTTGCCAGAATTCATTTCATTCCTATTATTATGAATTGTACTGTATTGTTTTATAAATACGAATTAAGCAGCAAGCGTATAAAATATTGAGAAGAAGCTGTAATATTTTTATGTATCTATCTATGTATAATCTATGTATCTAAAACCTATATTATAGGGTATAATATATATATATATATATATATATATATATATATATATATATATATATATATCTTTTCCCTCATGTAAATTTTCTGAATAAAATTGTGGTGAATTTTATTTTTGGCATTGCGTTGAGCACTCAGTGTAAGAAGTTAAGTAACAATTTTTCATTATCAAAAAGGAATACAACCTTTATCATTATTTAAATTCATTCTCAAGTTTATTATAGCCAAAATAATATGACATTTTATTGTTCCAATTTAATTTTAAATTGAATCTAGTTCATTGACGAAAAGTGCCTTGGATTCTGTTTTAATTTTTCATGCTATATTGCTGGACACTTTGTCACTTTAAAACATTGAGTTCAACATTTTCATAGTCAGTAATAGTTAATCTTCATTTTTTTTTATCATTAAACATGAATTGTGAATTAAATTGTGGCAGCTTTTCAAAAAATAGCTAGAATAAATTGTGATTGCAGTATTTGTTGGAACTAAAAATTTGATATTTTTTCTCAAAGAAATATACATGAATGGCAGCTTTCCAAGCCAAAAAAAAAAAAAGGAAAAACAAAAATTTCGTATTGTGGCACTCTTCTGCCAAATGAGCGATGTATGAACAATTAATTTAGAAAAAAATTGTGACGTGATTAAAACATTTTTTTCTTTTGTTCCTATTCTTATTATACTTATGAGCACTCAGGTTTTAAAATGTCTCTGTTCACTAACTATGTTTACTTCTTATACACCTCAGTTCTCTTTGGATTGATTTGTGTTCCTCATGCATAAATTCTCTGGTAGGTTATTAATAATAATATGAGATCTCTGCAATTGTTTGTTTACACAAGATTTTCTGCGAAGTGGAAGAGATTCTTAAGGTTGAGCTTTAAAAGTCTCTCAATTTGTCTTATTTCCTTCCCTCTGTGACACAATTTTAGGATTAATATGAAGAAAACTGTACGCTGGGCGCATCCTTGAAAAATTCTTCTACTTTTTCTCTTAATTTCAAAGTATAAGTTTGCATCCTATTCATGGTGATATGTCTTGTTATGAGGTTTGCTAATGCTTTGGATATAGTGTCCCACTTGAATTACCTGGAAACTAGACTTACCGAAGCTATGAATGTGATCATTAGTAGAAGTCCTCTGATATTCAGCAACACTGACTACGTACAAAGGAATGGTATTGGATATCCTGAGGTTAGGATCCCTTTCAAGGAGCAGAAAACTTTTTCAGTGGCTGGAAAACAGATTCCTGTTAACAACCCTCTGGACAGTTCTGCTGTGGAACACGAAAATCAATGGGACAGTACTTTATATATCAATGAAGGCCATAGTAGGAGAAGTTTAAGAATCTCCATATCCTCTATAAAAAGACGGTACTAAGAATAATTTAAAGAGAATGCTCGTTAGGATTCTTGGAAAATAGTAGACAGGATTGTGCAAGATGCTGATGATTTTGTTTTTGTTGTTTAAAAGAACTTCCAGCAGTTGAAGATAAATTTTCTGATTTTTTTTTTTTTTTTTTCCGATTTAGTGCTTATAATGAACTGAATGTATGTCAACATTATTTGCATCATTAGTGTTTCAACCAGGGATCCGTTTCTGATGCATCAATTTGTAGAATTGAAACCAAATCTTAATTCCATGCTGTTATATTTGTTTGCTTGTGCTAAGACTTTAGTATAATGTGATTATAAATCAAGAAATAGTTATTTTTAAAGTATAACTCAACTTCATTATAATCAATCTGATAATTAAATTACTAAAAAATTGCTTCTGTGCATTAATTATTTTCATCAAGCCATTTTAATACTTTTAGGAAACAGAGGAACAGCTAAAGAAAGAAGCTAAAGTTTCTGATGTCCCTACAACACAAGGGTCTGATTCTGAAGTAAGTAGTGTTCTGTCAACCTATAAGTCTGAAGGAAATCCTGATTTATATGAAGATGCGTATATGGACTTGAAGAAGTTTGTTGATTCTTCCTTGGATGCTTTTAAGGTATAATAACTTACTTTAAAGGAAATTTGATTATATTTTTAATGAATTTAAATCACTATAAATCTTATGAAAGAAAAATCATCTTATTTCATCTTTCTGGTTTTCAGCATGAACTTGGAATGATACTCTATCCTGTATTTGTTCATATGTATCTTGAATTGGTTTATAATGGTCATGAAGCACAGGCTATTAAATTAATGGAACGGTTTGGGAAAGATCAGGAACATTATTACAAAGAAGATTTGCAACGGTTGTCCATGGTGACCAAAAGAGATCAAATGAATGGAAATGAGATTACTGATACTTTTAGGTAAAAAGAAATAAGCATTATTTACAATTTTTAAACTGTTGATTTTCTTGAATATATTGTTAGTCTAGCTGAAATATTCAGATTAAAAATATGGTGTTTGTATAGCAGTTGGTTTTATTTTTCAATATCTAGCTAATCACAGTTTCTAAATAATCCCTCCGATAGCATTGTTTTCTATTTCTGAATGTTTAAAGGATGGAATTTCTAAATTTTTTAAAAATAATAAAAGTGAGTTTCTTGAAAGACTACAGACATGTAAACTAACAGAAAATAATGGCAAGGGACTTGTACAAGGGTTTTAACAGGTAGTGCAAACATTTTGAACGTAATGGCAGGACTTAGAGATGAAAATAAACAATATCCTGGCAGATCTGTTTGATATTTTGAATAAATTTAAAAACACTTGGTACTACTTTGAATATGGAAAATAACGACAAATCTCCTCATTTTCTATGTCAATGCGGAACTGTTGATCGAAGGATCTAGCAAGAAGGAGGTTGAAATATCCTCAGGAAAATTTATACCTCCTAAAGCAGCCAAAATAATAAAGTTGCATATTAATTTAAAAAGTTAAGTTATTGAATTGGTTTATAACCTTAAGCTAACTTAAGATATCTAAGTCTTATACAATATTCATATAAACTCATAACAAGGTTGTAGTGTATACATTAAAAAAATTGAATGCAGGGAACAAATTCAAAAATAAATATATATATATATATATATATATATATATATATTTATTTATATATGTATTTAATGTTTGTTTATTTAGTTTAGCATCCTTTTATTTTCTAACTAGAGAAGGAAGGACAAAAATATATATTTCATTAATTAGATTAATGATTTCAGGTCGAATGAGTTCATAATAAGAATGTCGAGAGATACTCTAGCTACATTAAAGCGGCACTTACAGGAGAAAAAACAAAGCATTATTTTGAATATTATTCAAGAGCATCTGTATTTTGATATGTATGAAGGTGTAGCTCGAACAAAATCTCAAATTGATTCAGTTGCTGGTTCAGTGATTGGTGAAGCTACAAGACAAGGTATTATTTTGTAATAGCATTTATTGCATTAATCAAGAGTTTCTTAAATTCCAAGAGAGGGCATTAGTTTATAAATAAACATTAGCCAAGAGCTATAATCTTTAATCTCCAACATTTGTAGTTTAGCGAAATCCTTCAATTTCTTTTATAAAAAAAGGATTTTTAAGAGAAATTTATCACAATTTTGTTTTCTATCATTATTTGTAAATTATAAAATATTTATTATATTGAAATTAAATTATATTATAAATTTGATTTCTGATCTTAGTTTTTGTTATGAAATGATTACTTGATCATGGTAACTGGTTTTTTATGGTAACTTTATGAAAATTATTTATCAATCTCTTTTCGGTCATTAAAACTATATTATATAATTACAACAATATACATATTTATATTAGAGTTGTTTCTACCTTGGGCTTATTCTTTATTCTGTTTCTTTTGTTTATCATTTAAATTTTTATTTTCTCATATTTATAATTCATATACTTGGTTGTTTAAAGGATACAACTACATACTTTTGCATGTATAAATGATTATTAATAGAATCTTTAATTATATTACTTCCTTGTACGAAGTAAAGGAAGTATTGTAATCGCGAAAATTTTCGGTTTTCAGAAAAAAAAAAGAAAAAAAAAACCTGTACCACTACAACCCGATGAGGGTCTTGGGTTCAGTACTTGGGGTAAGCATTGTACTGTTTCTAGGCCAACAGTTGTGCAAGGAGGTGATTTGGCCAAGATCACGCTTAACCGCCAGGTTTTTCCCCTAATTAAGGGTGCCCACTTTATAGAGGCTGGGTGAGCCCCAGGAGGATCTCCCGATCCCACAGGGTCGATCCACGGCTGAATACAGAATAAATAATTATCGGACACAGCCGGTCTCGAACCCAGGACCTTGAGATTAGTAGCGCAGTGCCTTACCCACTGAACTACCCCGCTCCTATTGCTATATGAAAGGAATGGGAAAGTAAATATAAGTATTATAGCGACCATAAATTCATTGAGGAAATACATCATTCTTTTTTTTTTTCTTATCCTCCCTTTATTTTAAGTTTCTTTCGGTTTTCAGATTTCAACGGAAATATCCATTTTGACCATCCCTGAATCCATTTTGACTAGTTTCATCGTGGCGTCTTTACGTACGTTCGTTCGTATTTCGCATAACTCAAAAACGGTTAGATGTAGAAAGTTGAAATTTTGTATTTAAGATTGTTGTAAAATCTAGTTGTGAACCTCCCATTTTGGTCACTGCTTGATCACCAGAAGTGGTACTTTACTTGTAGGTCATAATTGATTTCCATCAAAAATTATATTAAAATACTATGAAAAACTTCTCAAATTTAGTATTTATAACTTATATTCTGATTTAAATTACATATTAGATTTTGGTCTAAATTGGAAAACCGGAAGCGGTACTTTACTTGAAGTTCATAATAAACTTTCATCAAAAATTATATAAAACATCTCATATATAAATGTAAAATATCTCAAATTTGGTAAATAGGATTTTCATATCGATATGAATATATTTACTATATTTTAGTTAAAATTGGTGAGCCGAAAATGGTACTTTACTTGAAGGTCGTAATAAGCTTATATCAAAAATTATATTTAAATTAAATAAATAAATCATATGTTTCAGTAATAAAGGTTGCAAATGCAATTTGGTTTGAGTGTAAAATACTGGTTTTCCTTCCCATTTGTGTGTGTGTGTGTGTGCCAATAGATGGATGTCGCGACACCGAGTTTTGTTTTTGAGACACTGCAATCTTTGAAAACTAGTAACCAAATTCAGGATCACTTTTTGAGCCACCGATTTATAGTTTGATAGGCGTACAAGGAAGTCATGTGTTGTCCACATCAGATATTTTTTATTCTGTGAAACAGAAAACTACTGGCCAAGAAAATTAATTCACTGCATTATATTAAAAATGATGTATAATTTTAAAATTTAATTAATTATTTAAAGTAAAACTTAACTGTCAAAATAATGGTCTTAAATTTACACAAAAATGTTATATATTTAATGTTTATTAATGAAGTTGATTCCTATGCTTACAGACAATAAAGCTAAGGTATATTATGGCCTTCCAAGAGAGCCTGATTACCAATATGCTGCCGTTGAAGATGATGAGGATACGGAAGCTGATGGTGGTGATAAACCTAAGAAGAAAAAACCCAAAAAAGAATCTTTTTTTAATAAGAAATTAAAAACTGATCCAAATGCTCCACCCATGGATCGAATTCCATTTCCTGAACTGTAAGTTTTTTTTTTAATACAATCTTAACTTTTTAGTCATGCCATGCAGTAGTTACCTATCTGTATCAGAAGACTAATATTATTTGACATGGTTAAAGAAAATATATTTGCACACATGCCACTCCTCTGTTGATAATGTCTTAATGCTAGCTCTATATTTCATCATTTAAGCTCTAAACTATTGTATATAGTGCTATTTCTTGATTAAGCTTATATCTCTTGATTTTAAACATTTAGACTTTGTGAGAAATAAAAATTGTATCTCCCTGTTACACATTTCAGAAGCTTTAACACTTCAATTACCATTTATGTAGATGCATCAAGAATATTTAGTGTATGAGAAGGCCTCATACTCACAAGATTTTTGCTTGTGGAGGAATAGTTGGGCTAGACTTTCGCTGGTTTTGCTAACTGTTACAGCTAGCAAATGACTACTACTTTGAGGGAATTGAACTGGGCATTTGAGCAACGTTGCCACTACTTGGCAGTCCAGGTATGATGTCATCTCTCAACCACTGCGTCTCCTGATGCAATCTGACGGTCGGAAGTACGGCGGTTCTACACTATGTTATGTCGAAGGCAGAGTTTTAATGATGACGGTTCCTACATATTTTTTCGTCATGTCAGACAAAATTAAATGAAAAATTGTTGAAAATTTAAACAAAACTTTAGCCAGTCAATTTTGTAACAACAGTATTCATTAAATTTTAGATTTACTAATTAAGAAAATCTCTTTAAAAAAGAGATTCAAATAGAAATCCAATTAACATTAAATAATGCAAGAAATTTTAATCTCAAGTAAATACTCAAATTCATCGTTGAAAAAACAAAATGTCTTTTTAAATTAAATTACTGATTTACTAATCAAATAATGATGAAACATTATCTGTTGTGATTTCATTACAAATATGTTGATGGTCGATATTATATTTATTTCTGTAATGATCTTACTAATAAGAGTCTATTTTAAATTAACAGCCTAATAACAACGCTAACAAATTGTAAATCAGAGACCTTCAATTCTTCTATTTTCTATTCAAAATACTGCAAGAAGGCCTCACTCTGTAGAAGTTGGGCATTAATATGTAGTTTACTGGTACATAATTCTTGGAATGTTATCAGGCATACCCTAGTCTTATTATTGGACCTGGCAAAATGGCGTATATGGATTAAATAAGATCACAATATCACCACTATGTGTACTTTTGCCCTTGTGATACAAATGAAAACCATTAAATTTAAGCCATAAATTTATATTTAACAATATTTTAAACTGGAATATTTAATGAGAGGAGTTGGCAGTTTGAATGTAATATACAAGCACTAAAGGTTGACTGTCACTTCCAGCCCCTTCAGTGGGCAGATCTAGTGAAATTATACTTTTAGGCAGAATGAAATGGGAAGGATTGAGTGTGTCAGAGGGATCAGCCTCCAAACTAGGCACTGATCAGGAAGAAAGCAACAAAAGGGTTCAGCCTTCAAACATCGCTGCAATCGAAAATATTAAGCCTTCTGATGTTGCATAGGTGGAGACACAGTTCAAATCAGGAGGATCTTGTGGATAAAAGTACAACCAGAAAAATTATTCTGTTCATTCCAAATTTGGACTCCAAATATTATATTTACAGTAAGTGCAAATGTCCTGATGGAGCCTTGGAGGAACTGAGAGGGAACTTGACAAGATATCGTCCCGAGCTAAAATTTATACCTCATTTAGTTAAAACTAACACCAGGAGGTATCCTAAAAATATATATTTCTTGACGCCCTGAATGTCTCTATGCTTCGCTTTATTGATAAACCTTACAGTACATTGATATTAACAATAAGAAATTACAAGATATAATTTTATATATAAGAATAAGAAAATACATAAATATGATCTTCCATTTCGGAGTTCGAGCCTGAAGAGTTTTATTAGTTTGGGGGTGCATATTAAGCGGGTTCTATGAGTTCCGAGGGGCATAACTAGAGCCCTCATCTGTGTCGCTACACAGAAAACAAGTTTGTAATAATACTTCCTGCATTCGATGAGATAAATTAATTTCATATGGCTTATTTAAATTAGAAATCCTTAATATAAAAATCATTATCCTCTGTGTCTTGAATGTCAAAAGTGCCCTAGGAATCAGCCACTACATCACTTAGAATAGGAAAAATAGTTTTAACTTTGCGATTAATAATGATTCCAGCCCTCCCATAAACCTATCTATAGCTTGCCCATAGTTAAATGCTATACCGAGGGCGAACTCATGTGGCACAAAGTTGGAACTACCGTCCCTCTCCAAACCTTTAAAAAAGTAGTACCTTTAAATGGCAGGTTCACATATTGTTAGGTTATTTACTTATTGTTGTTTACGAGCTTTTGCTGTATTTTTTTATTGTTATTATTTGGCTTGTATATTGACTTTCACTTTTGGGATATTGACCTTGCATTGTTTTAACCACTTACTGATTACTTTTTTTTTTTTTTGTAAAAACCCGTCTTTGAACTTGGTATTGGCTTTCTCTTCCAAAGAATAAAGAACAGTGGGAAAATGTGAATACGTAAAGAATATTGAAGACAAATACTGTGAATCTGACCGCATTATTGATGAAGAAATCGATGCATTAATAATCTATATAGGAGGAGTAAGCTTGGACTCAAGCTCCGAAGAGATCAACTTACCTGATTTTGAATTGCAAAATCCTTTGAATCCGATTTTCTTTTTTAGAAGGAATAAAGCTAAGTTAAAAAATCAATATGTATAAATAAAAATTGTGTTTGTAGAATATGTTTCTCTTGAAACTTATGTAATTTTTTTCTCAAAACTAAATTTATTAATTTAAATTTTCACATTTATAGCAAAATGAATCAGATTTACATTTTTTCAAAAATAAGTTTAAGAATTCCCATTTCTTCATTAATTTTCAACAAATTTAACCTATTTACGGCAAAATGATAACAAACATGTGATTTATAGTCATGTCAATTAAATGTGTGGAGAGGGAAGCGTTACCTCCCCTCTCGTGGACTGATTTCGTTTCCTTGCTGCCACCTACAATATCATTGGTTTAGTCATTATTAGAAATATTGATCATGTATCATATCAGCTTGCCATGCCCGATTTATTTTCTAATCACATTATTGTGATATTTTAAAAAAAAATAAGGTAAGTTGAGAGCAAAACATTGTGAAAGATAAAAATGCTTCATTTATCATCTCTTTTTCTTCTTCTTTTTATTTTTTTTTTTATATCTAAAAATTCATAATTATATGATCAAAATATCCTTTTCATTTGTGGCCCATATTTATAGAAACAATTTATCAAATCTTGTATTGGGGAGAACTGATAAAAATGTTATATTTACTTAATAGTTGATGGAGAAAATCTGCGAGCCCAAATACTGGACAGTGCCAGGAAATCTGTGATTGTCATTCTTGAATCATTGTCTACAAATGCCATTCCTAAAAAGCCAACCTCGTCTTCTGTTAGGTCTTATTTGTATATCTTTGAGCCCCCTTTTCTCTCCTTTATTTAGTGTGTTAATATGTGTAATCAGATTATAATTCTAATTAATAAATGATTTTGTTATAAATTCTAGGAAGGATAATGATAAAACTGAGAAGATCAAAGCCTTGAGAGAAGCATCAAAAAGGGTTAACATAGGAGTTGACAGTTTACCATCTATTTGTTGTTATACACTGCTTAACTCTGCTCAGAGGTATGTTTTAACTTTGGATAGTAAAATATATCTATATTGCATTGGATGTGTTTAAAGAAAATCAGTCTAATCATGCCGTATCAATTACTAATTTTCTGTTAAAAAAAAATATATTTATTTAGTAATTACATTTCCTTATGATAATTCTGAATTTAAAAATTGCTTTTATTCTTTATAAATCACAATTTAGTTCAAGAATAAATTACATTCATTATTTTCTTTCAAAAGTTAATGGTTATAAGTGAGTAACTGTATGCCTTTTTAACAAATTTAATTGATTTATTTAATATTTAGGATATTTTTTAGAACTATTTTTAAAAATGCTGCAAATTATTACACTATGTAGCCTATTTCATAATAAAATACAAGTATAAGTGGTAAAAATACTAGTGGAAAGATTTGTTTTTAGACAGGTTACTTATCGTCTTTAGATAATAATTTTATTCAATGTTTTTTTTCAAATTTACTATTTTTTATATAACGATTTTAAATTTATCGTATTTTAACATTTTACAGTCTTAGTCATAGGCGTAGTAAGTCATAGGCTAATTTATACTTGTACTTTTTGACTTTATTATGAAACAGGGGGATGGTGTTTTATTTCAAAATATTTATATTTTCAAAAAATAAATTAAAAATTTATGGCTGGGATTTTGACGTAAAAAACCTCTAATCGTCCACCAGTTTGAAACAAAATGGCAGATAGTAATGTCGAGTTCTGAGAATCATCCTGGGATGACATGTGATTTAGTCTCAGGGAAAAGCCACAGACCTTTTTTAGTTTTGATGTATCTTGAAACGTGAATTTAAAAATTTTGGGGGTGGTATAAAAAAAAATTTCTTGGGCGATTATAAAGTTTATTGGAAAACATAAACCAAAATAATACTGTTAATCTTCCATGTTAGGAATGCCTCTGTTTCTATCACCAATAGTTGCACTGTACCTGTGATGTGCTCATCTATTTTTTCATCCCAAAGCAGATCTTTCAAGCTAAAGAATGAATTTAAATCTGAGAGAATGATAAAAAAGCAATCAAATATTGTGTAAATAACAGCATAATTATTATTGCAAACCACAGCCTTCTTTTGAAGATATTAATTAAAATAACAACAATTTAACATAAGAAGACAACAAGTGTCGGTAAATTCTAATTAACTTCAAATTAAATACATATAACATTGAAAAATATTTAAAAAAAAGAATATCTGTATGTACAGATTAAAATGTTTAGGAACTTTCATCAGTACTCATTCTAGATGTAACAAACTGGTGAAAGCTTTTATCTCAATAAGGTTGTTGAACAAACATCTCTTGGACGTATGAACCCCTATCCCAGAAAGTCGATATATTTATTTGTCATAAAAAAGAAGAAGCTAAATGGTTTTAGCTTATGTCTAAAATGGTTTTCACCTCTTTTGCATCACTAATCATATCTGGAGAGCGAACTAATAAATTCTGCTTTGGGTAGGTACTTTCTTTCTTTGTGTTAGAGAACGTTTACCCCATTGAATCATCAATAATTTTTTTATTTACGTGCAAACTGTCACCTGAAAGTTCTTCGACATCATCTTCTTTCTGACTCATCAAAATTCTGCTCACTTTCGTTTTCGAAGTTATCATCATCAAATAGTGCCCAATGAAATCTACTGATGTCCGTGAGATCGTAAGTCATTCGTCGGTTAGTTGGGTCCATTCTGAAACCATATTATATTAGTTAAATAACGCGCATAGTCGCTTTTCACCTACAGGGTGCAGATCTTAAGGCAGAGGGAGGTGGCAAGCCCATCGTCCAGTCATTCTACTGCAGATAAATTTCAGACAACATTTTTGTATATTTACCTGTTTTTTTCACAGTTTTTAAGGTTTTGCACACCTCAACAGTCTCTCCAAATTGAGATAAAGAGTTGAAAATTTGTATTTGAATTGAATTGGTGTAAGAGAAGTGCCTTTTGGGGGTCTCAATTTTTTTTTCCCATCTCCACTATTTTGATATTTTCAGTTTTGTATTTTAGTGACAATATGACATCCTTAGTGATGGAGCTCTGCTGCTCACATTTTTTTATTTTTTTATTTTCAGTGTCATTTGTGCCGAAATATCAGATGATTCAACTATTTTAGCTGTGGGGTTTTCTAATTCTCATGTAAGAGTTTGGAGTCTTTTGACCCAAAAGCTTAAAGCAATGAAGTCAGCTGACCAGTTACAAGACATTGATCATGAAGCAGGTAATATATTGTTTTAAAATTACTTTTTGTTGTACCTTATAGAAAATTAACAAAAACAGATATACATTAACTGGTACTTGCTATTTTTTAAACCTTAAATTATTGTAAACTGAAATTGGATTTTTAATAATAGAATCCTTTAATGACTTAAAAAAAATTCAATCAGGAAATAAATCTACAGGTATTAGAGAAATTTACTGGTTAAATGTTTAGTTGACTGAACTATTAATATTTTTGGATAAACAGTATAGGATAGCAGGTATTTGTAATCACCCAGTAATAGATATTTGATGATAATTAATTTCATTTATATAAACTCTTGTTACAGAGGATGTGTGGGCTAGAATAATGGATGAGAGGAATGCTGAATCTTCCCGATTACTTTATGGCCATTCTGGGCCTGTTTATAATGTTTCTTTTAGTCCTGATAAAACACTTTTATTGTCATGTTCTGAAGATTCAACAGGTAATTCAATCTATCTTACATATTGTTTTTATTAGCTGTGTATTGTGTTTATTCTATTTATATTTTGTTTTTAATCAGGAAAACAAATAGGTAATTTTGTATGGTATCAATCTGTTATTTCTAGCTATCTACTGCTCAATTTCCAATAATTCCTCTAAAATTATTACTCGCTTCTATGAATGTTTTTAGAAAATTAATGAAAGTTAAACCCTGACAATGCCTATCTTTAGTGGAATGTATGAACCATGGCAGTTATTAGATGAGGTATCATATTGTCTACTTGGTTGTACCAAAGCCTGTATGATATTTAAAATGATAAAACTAGATACTTTATTTGTATCATTAATAGAATCTCCCACTTTACTCTTGCATCAATGTCAGTCCGAATGCTGTGATTACCCAATCCTATCATCTTCTTTTTCTTTCTCTTCCACCTCAATGCCGTTTAGCATGGAGGCTCCTTTAGTCCCTAAATTACACTTCTTGATAGTACCTTTATTTTTACTAAGGTTTTCCCTCTATACTTTCCTTATCTTTGGATCTGATCCATAAATGTTCTTCTAGATCTACCTAGTGGCTTCTAGCCTACTAGCCTCGCTTCCACCAATTTTTTTGGTACATACTTGTCAAATCCAATGAAGTTGTCACCTATCGAGGGTGTCGCCCTTACTCGGTCTCTCATTATTTTGCCCATTAGGCTCCGCAGATATTTCATTGTTGCCACTATAACCTTTCTTAAGTGCTTGTCTAGCAAGACCCAACTTTCACTAAAGTAATGTGGGCTGTTATACTGATTAGAATTTATGGAGTTTGACATGCTTCAAATATTTTTATAAAATACGATAGGTTTTGCCTTTTCTTTTCTAATTTTTCTTCTTTTTTTTCAGTTAGGTTGTGGAGCCTTCTAACATGGACATGCTTAGTTGCTTATAAAGGTCATGTTTTCCCTGTATGGGATGTCAAATTTTCTCCTCAGGGTTATTATTTTGTCACTGCAAGTCATGATAAAACTGCAAGACTGTGGGCTACAGACCATCATCAGCCCCTCAGGATATTCTCTGGACATTTTGCAGATGTGGATGTAAGAATATTTTTACTTTCATTAATCATTACAAAAATAAATTTATTAGTTCAATTATAATAATGTTTTTTTTTTTTTAAATTAATGGTCTATCAACTATAACCTAACATCTCATAGCAGACCAAGTAACTTTATCATTCATCTGATTTTAGCTGTTATCCTAGCAGCTTTTGATATCACTTCAGAATGTGTTCCTTTGTTTAGAACTTACATACCAAAGCTACATATTATTTTGTATCTTGGATATTTAGATTAGGCACTCCAAAAAAATAAATATTTGTTTAGTACATAATACCAAATGATTTTTTTTTTCTTTGCTTTTTTATGTTTGAAATATTGGTTCCTCTGTTTACATTTTTCTCATTTAGACACCTAATGCATTAAATTTTCAGAAAGTACAGTTTCATCCAAATTCCAACTATGTTGCCACCGGCTCAAGTGATAGAACTATAAGGCTATGGGATTGTATTACAGGCAATCATGTGAGAGTTATGACTGGTCATAAGGTAAACCAATTTTATACATATATATATATATATATATATATATATATATATATATATATATATAATAATGTTTTAATGCTTCAGTTATTTAATAAATAAATATAATTTTTAGGCTGCCATACAAGCCCTCAGTTTTTCTACAGAAGGAAGATTCCTGGCTTCAGCTGGTGCGGATAATAGACTGCTGCTGTGGGATTTAGCACATGGACACTTGCTTGCTGAATTAGCTTCTCATTCAGCCCCTACACATTGTTTAGCATTCAGCAGAGATGGGACTATATTAGCATCTGGTACTGTCCTTATAGATATTTTTCTAGATAAATGTATAAATATATATATATATATATATATATATATATATATATATATATTTTTTTGTTGTTATAGTTAAAATTAATTTGTCATGAATATTTACTATCAGAAAAGTAATAATTGTCATCTTAACAATGGGAGATTCTGATACCATTTAAAAAATTACGGGCCCTAATTAAGGCAATCTTATGATATTAAAGCTATTTCTAGGAGTTTGAGCATTCATACTCATGCACCCTGACGCGCTCTGTTGGAATCTACAATGTTAGCCCATCTGTAAAGTATAACATTGACTTCGCAAAATATCCAGTTCACTTAAAGGAATCCATTCATCAAGCAATTTTTAAAGATCATTGTAGAAATCCTAGTTGGTACAGCATTTCTGGGATCACAGGATGCGTTAGAATTTCTCATTTCACTTGTTTCATTTTTCCATGCAATTTTTAATTGGCAGCCTAATATTTGGCATAAAATCACATTTTCATACCTATTTTTCTTTAACAGCTAACTTTAAATATATTGATTGCATCTTTTAAGAGTGACCAGTATTGTTTTCAGCAGCTTATTTAAGATATCATCTCTATGATGATTAAGAATCCGAAGTTTTTTGGCCACCCTAGACATTTCTGGAATCAATTTTTTTAAATTTATTTCTGTTTACTTTTGTCATTTTTATTATTTATTCCTACTATTGAAGTGTTTAATCATTTAGCTCATCTTTTTTAAGTGTCTTGCCCATTAAGAGTACGTCCATTTTATATTGCCTATTGTAAATGTTACATTTTTCCTGCAGTTCATTTGTAAAAAAAAAATAATGAATGCCACATTCCTGTTTACTTATTTGACCAAACATCTTCCATTTTAAAATGGTAAAGAAAATGTTTTCTAATCTCATGTAGAAACATCAAAAATGAGCCTTATCGATGAATCAGTAATTCAAGGAAAATTGCTTAATTGAAATTACAAATATATTGCAACTATAAATATTTAGTTTTATAATTAACATCGTTTAAAAAGGTATATCAATAGGCATCTTTTTATTATATATATATATATATATTTGTATTAATCAAATGAAAATGATTAGTATACTGTGTTATAGAGCACTAAAATATATCTGCGCTGTATTACTTAATAAATTAAATATTTCTCTCTCCATATCTTTGTTTACAAAAATCAATTAATATTTGTTTATTTTAGGTTCCTTGGATTGCACTGTGAAACTATGGGATTTCTCAAAATTGGCAGAAGATGTTTCTATTGAAGATGTTAATGTAACCCACAATCCAGATATAAGAAGTAATACCGAATCATATCTTTTAAGAACTTATGCTACCAAATCTTCACCTTTAATTTCATTGCAATTTTCGCGAAGAAATGTTCTTCTGGCTGTGGCTATGTTTGATACAAACATGTGAATTTTAATTCAATAATTTTTTTGCACATAATTGTATATATCATCCTCGACCGATTTTTTTAATTATTTATTTTATTGTTACGATTTAATATTTAGAAGTTTATATTTTATAAAAATATTAATTATTTTGTTATAATTATATGTATTATTTGATTTTTTTTTAATTTATAAAAATTGTCTATAAATATGTTTGTAAATTCAAATAAACTCCTTTCTGTGTATAGATATGTATATATAGTGTTTAACTTGAAAATGTAAGATTACAGTACAACCATTGTTGATTTTTGGTTAACTGTCGGAGAAGGGAGGTAGAAATGATTTTTTTTTTTAATAGTTTTTGTTTTCTGGAGCAGTGAAACTTTAATAATTTAAGAAATGATTAGTAAATCATATAATCACCAATTCACTCCTAAGAGATTTTTTATGATAAATGTTCAAATGTGAACAATATTGTTCATATCAGATGTAGCTTTTTTATATTTTAAAATTTCACTTTTTATTGTAACATAGTGCTAAAATAATGAATTACTTTTTGAAAGTTCATCAAAAGTTAAGTTTAGGTTTGATTTTTTTTTTTTAATTTATCATGTAAAAATAAAATGTTCAATTTTATTATTATTATTATTTCAGAATTTCACACTCCTCAGTCTTTGCTGGGAATATTCACCCATCCGGACCCAGTGAGTCAACGATTAGGCTCTGGTTATGTTATGTTTAAAAATTTCCTAACAGTTCTAGCTATTCCCAAAAGTACTGCTTGCTGAATCCCTGCTAAAATTTTTATGGGAAGCTCCAGTCTCTGGATAGAATCTAGCGTGCTCTCCGGGATCAAGCCATTGCACGAAACTATAATGGGGAAAATCCCACAGCTCTCCAATCCATAAAGTTGCTTCAATTATTCAGCCAATTCTTGATATTTTCTTTTCAGCAACTGTCTTCTGCAAATTGTCATCCGATGGCACACCTATCTCTATAATCTGCGCCAATTTCCTATTTTTATCTATCACCAAGAAGTCTGGCCGATTATTTGAAACTGTATGGTCGGTTATGATAGGGTTTTATGCCCCAAAATAATTGGTGAAGGGTGGTATTTATAAGGGAATTCGATGCTTTTAAGCAATCTTTTAAGATTCATCTTTTATGGCCTGATGAATAATTATTATTATTATATCAATTTGTTATTGATTGTTACACTAACCATAATTATCTCGTGAAAACATATAGTAGACTAAATTATAGCCGTGTCATTGAAATTTACTTATATGCTAGGTGCAAACAGATACCTTTATCAGAATTATATAAAAACAATCACACTACATGAATAGAAGAGCAGTAATTATATTGATGATATATTAAAATATCATAATTTTAAAAAAAGTGACTAGTAATAGTTCAAGAATTCTACAAGTAATGCTAAAATATTTAATTTGAAGGAAAATAAAATATTTTCTCTTTTATATTAAGATTTTCATTTTCTTTGAAAGACTGCAAGCATCAGCATTAGAGCAAATTTGGCAAGCTATTCGTTTAAATAAATTAAATTAATACAGTTTATTTAAATTATTATAACGTCCTAGCCTCCCTTCGATAGTAGCCCTATGGGGGAGGGTCCTTTGTTTTATAATTATACAGATTCCATGTATATTAGCATTAATGTAACATGGTACTGTCACTTGTTAGTGCCTTCATTAAAGACAAAATGGTTATTTTCAATGTATCAAATAAATAAATGTATCAAAGCAAAAAAATTGTTTCTGTTAATATTCAGACATGTTATTTCCTGGTCGAAAAAAAATGATCTGTTAATTAAAGTATTGATAACGTGGCTTAGTAAGTAGGTTTACTGATCCAAATAGGTGGTTTGTCAGGAAAGTTCATATAAAAGTGAAAACAAAATTTTTTTTTACACTTAATCAGTTAATTCAATTTTTTCTTCTTAAAAATCCACTGCACCCCTGGTGCCAAATTCAGTGGAATCTTAGCTACACCAGCTTAGGGGCTTCTGATATAAAAGTTTCCATTAATAGTGTGGCCTGGAGGGACGGATTCTTGGTGGATAATGACCCGAGAATCTAAAAAAAAAAATCAGTATTCACCTCAATTTCCTTAACTTTTTCGGCCTTGGTTTCCTAGCTTGTTTCTATTCGCTGCTTGCTTCATAAAGCAAGACTAATCTCTAGTGATGGCCTTGTCGAGGAAGTCACCACCCTATTGGGTGATGTGGAGGCCATCAAAACAGAAACTATGAGGCAGCTGGAAAATCTCAAAACAGAGGACTTCCAGCAGTGGAGAGGGAGATAGGGTAAGTATATTGTTGTGTCTCAGGGGAAGTTTTTAAAGGAAACAATATTAATATATACAATATCATATATGGATGATTATTCCAAAAATGAGCATTTTGTGTCAAACGTTGTTGGTTTGGACCATTTTTTATGATTATTTATGCCATAGGCTACTACTGTACTCATTTTTAGTCGTTTTTTCCCCGAAAAAAATAGACTATTGCAGTGGGTCGAAGGTCGGCGGTGAGCGGCAGGACTGCGATTTCTATCCCTTTCATAACCCCCAGAGCACGATTATGGAAAATTTGGAGATGTCTGATATATATTTATATATATATTTTTTTCCCCGCTACATTTGAGTACATCCAGCGACCCCCGTTGGGTCAAATGAGTTGAAATTCGGTATGTAGGGCTTTCTTCAAGGCAGAACGATACCATTAAACAATGGATAAATTCCAGTCAAAATTTCGGTACGTTTACCTGAAATTTCGGCGTTTTTTAAGTTTTGCGCATCGCTACAGCTCCACCATATTTTATTAGTTTATAGGGCTGAAAATTTGTATGTGAATTGAGTTGGTGGATAGTTCCAAAGACAAAAGTATATTTATTATTTGAAATTAAAAAAATATATTTTCGAGGAAAATCTCGATATTTGAGACCTGATAAAAAACGAAAAACTTCTATGAATGAAATTTGGTAGGTGAGTGGTAGTGAACATGCCAAGAAACGACTTTTGTGAAAAACCGCCGAATTAGTAACATTGTATTCAATGAAATAACAACATTAAAAATCACCCACATATGAAGATAAAATACAGCATCTCTCCCATCATGTGACACTAAATTGGCGAAACGTGCCTGGTTAGTTATTTCCAGGTATTTTAGACACTTAAATCTTCGTGGAATCTTCCACTTGTATCCTAGTAATTAATTTATGTTTCTTTTTGAGTTTTTGCTCTTTTACATTAAACAAATTTTTCTATTTTGGGAACATTGAGTAAATTAAATAGCCCAACAAATTATTGGAAATAAGTTTAATCTCTTAGATAGGAAATCTACACGCAACTAGAATCAATAATAATAATGTACACCAATAAACTGTATGAAAAAAAAATTAAATGAAGACTTTTCTTAACTCATCATAAACCATTTTTTTGCTATCTAAATAGGCACATAGTCGGGATTTGACTTCGGTGGGTGCTAATAATTTCACAATCCTAAAAAAATTTCCTCTCGGTTTGATTTTGAGAAGGAGCCAACTCAATTATTATTAAAAAGGAGTTGACCCTTTTAAAAATGAACGATTCGTTTATATTTAAGGCACAAATATTGATTTTCTAAAGTAAATTATTTTTACTACGTATCAGTTTTAAGCAGATATTTTTCTTTTTAGCGTGCGCCTCCTGGCTTTGTATGCCCATAGACCGGGGCCTAGTGGTAAATCCGATCCTGTATGGCGCTTAAAATGTATTTTCATTTCACCTTTTTAATTTTTACTTATCAAAAAATATCTCTTTGTCATAGGAGCTTAGACCATCATTATTATTGATATTAATTAGGTATATTGTAAATAATAATGATTTTTGAATCTTTTGTTCTTTATAATTCATACCCTTTTATTTTCTTCCTAAAATGGAACATGTTTTTGCGATGGCAAGCCCCAAAAAAGAGGAAAAAACAAGATGAAATTTTGGAATTCACCTTCTGCGCAGGTTCGCCTTCCCTATTCCATCTGAAAATTTCTGGATCCGCTACTGATTATATCCACTTCTCATAAAACAAATGTTTTGACGAATTAAAATTCTACATCTAAAAATAATTCAGTTTATTATTTTCTTGCAGAGGGTGCTCGATTGGTTATACAGGAACAACGGACCCAAACTCTACAAAACAAAAAAGAATAACAAAATCGGTCCACCCGTTCAAGTGATAATCGTGGAAAAGTCAGAAACAGAGATTTACCTGCACAACAGAAAGATATGTGAAAATTTTTTATATTGTGCACCTCTCCTCGACAATACATACCTATCCAATCTGCACAACTATTTCCCTCTATTATGAATACAGACAGAGTAATCGGAACGACAAAAAAACTGCTTGCCTATTAATATCTTAGATCGTAATATATAATGTAGCACCAGGTTAAAACTGACCTACAAGAGCATTATATGGCCCAGCACTTCTGTACAGCGCTCCGCTGTTTACCCATCTTACCGATACCACGCAGCATCGACTGCAGCGATTCCAGGACGCCATGTTAAGGAAGATATTCCGACAACGTCGCTGAAGAAAGAGAAGCCACCGTCATTCTAGAACTTCCAATATTCCAAAATTAATCAAGCAGAGGCATATCAATTTTTGGACTCATTAAAATACTTCATCAACCCCCTGTTCCATGCATTAACACCACCATCATCCCTGATGGCTAAACACAGTGTAGTTAACGGTGAATCAACTATTCAATTTAGTTTAAGTTAAGTGTTAGTTACAACACAAAACATTGGTAATCCCCATCACCTTTATTATTTAATAAACAAAAAAAAATATCAAAGAAATAATCTTAATCAGAAATCCTTTAGAATTTTACTGTTACAGTAAAAGGGAAATTATCCAAAATAAGATATAAATCTACTTATATATTTAATGTTCATAAGGGCTTTTAAAAAAAAAAAAATCGTTTATTTCAAATCTTATTTTTTTCTCTGTCAAATAGGTGTTACAAACCAACATTTTAATAAAGATGCCCTTAATTTTCATTAGATGTCCCTATAATAATTTGTTTCTTTTTTTATACTTTACAAAAGTTGATATATTGACTTTTGATAGAATATTCCTCAATTACTTTAAACAAAATCTACAGGAGGGGCCTTCGGCAATTTAGTCTTATTATACCAAACAATGATAATAGACCCATGCCCCAAATAGCTGAGAATATTAAAGGAAAGATGTAATAATATCCTATAAGTGGGATATAAGAGAAGTTAGAATACCAGCCTTGATTAAAACAATG